>JBBBDQ010001150.1:2402500-2895000 GCA_037127315.1 Ascarosepion bandense | reverse complement strand
CAGCTTGAAATCAAAACTAAAATAAAAGCTTCATGAAAATTTTTTTCATTATTAAAAATTGATTTTAAATGTTAAGTATCACGTTTTTATAGAGGTACCTAAATCCTATGTTCAAGTACCAGTCTAACAAGGATTAAAAAGCAGATTTTATTTAAAGAAAAGTTATTCAAATAAAAGATTATAATCTCTTTTGAAAGCAAGCAAGACCAAGAGAAATGCATCTGATCCAAATAAGATTTGCTGGAAATAATATAATAATAATAATAAAAATAATAATAAGCAAAGAGTATGCACCTAATCTGTACAATGTAACTGGTAATTGGGCTGTTATTGTTTACTGTTGTAGGAGGCCAAGACACCTTTAAGTAACGTGATGATACTTCAATAATCTCAGGTTTTCCTGGTGGCTCAGGAACAGCTGTAAAAGAAAAAAAAAAAAAAATTATGTAATTTTCATGGCAATTTGTTACATTTCGTGCAGTTGTGAAAAGTCATTTAGAAAAGCATAAAGAAAAAAAAAATTTTTTTTCAGTAGTTTACTGTTAAAAAGGATGTGCGTTGTGGTGCATTGGTTATCGGCTCGGAACGAGAAATCGGGGAGCCGAGTTCGAATTCCAGCTGAATTCATTGCATTCACTCACGTGCAGATACCCTTGGGAAAGGTATTAATCCGTCTATTCCTTCCACTTATGGGTTAAATAACAGGACAGATTGGGTTCTATAGCCTTGGTCGGCAACCAGTCTACCGCAGAAAGCAATGGCAACCTACTGCGGGATAATCTTCTGCCCAGTCAGTCATGTTTCTTTCGAGACATGATCGCCTAAGCGTGTATCACGTATGGCACTTAACTGACTGTTAAAAAAATATTTTGGCAAGAAGGTTTTTGTGAAAGTGTTCAATATTGGAATGAGAAATTGGAGAGTAGAGTTCATATTCCAGTTGCATTCATTTACACACACACACTCTTGGGAAAGTTATTATTCCGTCACTTCTCTCCAATTATGGGTTAAATAGCAGGACAGATTGGATTCTATAGAAAATAATGACAACCTGTGTGAATATTCTTTGCTCATCAGTCATGTCTCTTTTATGATCACCCAAATATGTTCAACGTATGGCACTTAACTGACTGCTTGATATCAAGATAGTGATAGAGCATTACTGGAGAAGTTTGTCACTTAATAAAGCAGAGTGATGTCGACTTTGATGTTTTGTGAAGGTGCCACTATGATGACTTCACTCCTCAAAGCTTTATTTTTTTTGACAAACTTCTTCACATCAATCCTCTTTATCTCAAAGGTTACTTGGTGTTATTTATATCATAATATTTGAGATGAGATGAGAGTAGTTCTTACTCTATATTGACTATAGAGTCTCAGCCTCATCATGTAAGATTTTGCTTCTCTGGCTTTAATAGCAAACTGAGATAGCAAAATCTAACAAGTGTTTTAAGAGGGGACAGAAAAATGACAGACAGAAATCTAAATGCCCACTGTAACAATACTGACTACAATTATAATATAACAAATGCTATTGTAATTAAAAGAGAAAACAATTCACGAAGGTGAAAATGTTTAGAAGGTGCATTAATCACAAGATTATCGTCAGTCTTTTTGCATTTAGGTTCTTCCAAAATTTCACCATTTTTGCAGATCTTTTTATTTTTATTTTTTTTTAATCATATTACCCCGAGCAAGGCGGTAACGCCACTGATTGCAGGGGGCTATGTAGGAGTGAAAAAATTGGAAAAGAGAAAGCCAGAAACCACATCCTAAACAGGGAACAAGGGATGAGCCTCTTCACCTGTTCAATAGACGTGGATGGAGTGTGAACCGGACAATAGTTTAGTCTATCTACTCCAATTGAAAGAAAAAAGAGTGAAAAGATTGGAAAAGAGAAAGCCAGAAACCACATCCTAAACTGGGAACAAGGGATGAGCCTCTTCACCTGTTCAATAGACGTGGATGGAGTGTGAACCGGACAATAGTTTAGTCTATCTACTCCAATTGAAAGAAAAAAGAGTGAAAAGATTGGAAAAGAGAAAGCCAGAAACCACATCCTAAACAGGGAACAAGGGATGAGCCTCTTCACCTGTTCAATAGATGTGGATGGAGTGTGAACTGGACAATAGTTTAGTCTATCTACTCCAATTGAAAGAAAAAAGAGTGAAAAGATTGGAAAAGAGAAAGCCAGAAACCACATCCTAAACTGGGAACAAGGGATGAGCCTCTTCACCTGTTCAATAGACGTGGATGGAGTGTGAACCGGACAATAGTTTAGTCTATCTACTCCAATTGAAAGAAAAAAGAGTGAAAAGATTGGAAAAGAGAAAGCCAGAAACCACATCCTAAACAGGGAACAAGGGATGAGCCTCTTCACCTGTTCAATAGACGTGGATGGAGTGTGAACCGGACAATAGTTTAGTCTATCTACACACGTTTGTGCATGTGTAGTTATATAAATGTAAATATAAACTTAGACCAATGAAGTCTGAAAGGATGAAACATTACATAAAACACTTTTTCTTTTTTATTTATGAGTTGAATATATGGATCGAAATCTGACAAGTTGAATTGTTTAAGTAAAGAACAGGTAAGAAAAAAGTGTTTTTAATCCAACTTATTTCATTTTAACAATCTTCTTCAGAGATTTTTTTTTTAAAGATAAATAATTTAAAAAACTTAAATTTTTTTCTTTTTATCATTTGCCTTTAAAAAAAATCTCTGAAAAAGCTTGTTAAAGTGAAACAGATTAAAGACAATTTTTTCCTACGCCCATAGCCCAGAGGTAGAATCGCCAACTGACGCCAGTTCGGTTGAGTTTCAATCCTGGGTTAAAAAGCAATTGGTGTCTAACTTACTGATGAGCTGTGATACAGCGAAACAGATCTGTCTGCAGATGACTATATATATATATATATATATATATATAGCATAAAATTCAACATCATTTTGTTGTTGAATCGACATTAAATTACATCACTTAAGCATCCTCCATAGTTTGCTAGTTTACCTTGACTTTTCAGTTAACTTGAATGTTCATTTCTTAAATTTAAAATTTTTATTTTTAAATACATAAAATAAAATCCTTATATTTGTCTTGCTAAAATCCATCAGAGGATAAAACACATCAGCTATAAGTTTTCCTTTTCACTTATATATAACAAAAATAAACATTTAAAATTTTTTAAAAGTAACATTTAAGCTATAATAAAAGTACAAAATGTTTGGTTTTAGGCTAAAAATATTTTGAAAAATTTGATCCAATTTTTAAAGATTTAAATAAGCCTCAAGTTTAAAACCATTTACACATTTCTTTTTAAATAAAGCAAAATTCATTAAGAATTTAATGATACACACACATATACTAAATAATTTATGCATAAACTACTTTAGCCTTGTACGATTCTGAGTTTGTATACAAACTGAAAAGAAATTCTTCTCAAGTCATTGGATTTGTAACTGCCTTTTATTTCATTGACACTCTTCCAGGGTGTGGGGTGGGAGGGTTCTGATTACTCCTCAAATATTTGTACATTTTTTTCATTAGTTAAGTACAAAAGTACACAGAACCAAGTTGAATTATATTAGAGATTTCAACAACAAATAAAAAGACAACAGCTAAAGTTAACTGTTGATTAATATTTTGTCTACATTGCAAGATTATTTTTTAATCATTTCATTCCAAGAAAAGCAATTAAGCCATTAAGAGACAAGGTGTTACTGAGTTAGAGAATATGAGAAAAAAAGTAAGAAACAAGAC
The DNA here is from genome assembly GCA_037127315.1 of Ascarosepion bandense. NCBI lineage: Eukaryota > Metazoa > Mollusca > Cephalopoda > Sepiida > Sepiidae > Ascarosepion > Ascarosepion bandense. The sequence continues at coordinate 2,891,237 of JBBBDQ010001150.1, read as the reverse complement.
CAGTAAAAAAACTGGAATTAAGTTGACAAGATAACAAATGACTTTGTATTTAAATTTTGAAAATGAAACTTAACTGTAAAACCAAAAAACCAAAAGAGATTTCCACAAGCAAGAAGTGAGATAGAAGAAACTGTCAGCATAGAACTTACATCTTGCCATTTCAACTATAAAATGATGAGACTTTGCTGCCAATTTAGAACTGCATTTAAATTCATAAAATCTAGGTAGCAAAGTGGAAAGTTCATCAGAACAATTACCATCAAAATATTTACAGAAAATGCACAGGAGAGCTTCATATTGATGTCAGGGAACGAACTAAAGCAGAAATACCAGGTCAGGATCATTGTAGATTTTTCTTTTTATTCTATCAAGAATCTTTAAAATATATTTAACAGAAGCACCAGACCAGATGCAGCAGCAATATTCAATGCACAGATAGACCTTTAAAAGTTATATTTAAATTCTGGCAAGTAAAAATAACTAGCTTGGACCCACTTTCTTAGCAGCAGACCTAATTAATTCAATCTAGTCAACAATCTTTCTATACCCGTTTACAATTTTCTTAAAGATATTTTTGCTATCCAATGTCCTAACAAAACATTAAAAAAGGATTACTAGCAACTGAAAAATGTGGAAATTTATCTGCTAACAAGTGAGTCATATTCTGACTTTCAAACAGTAAATCCTCATGAAAAACAAAATTCTTGAATAATTGCAACAGTTTAATCAATCAACTGATAATTAAGTGGCTTTAAGAATTTTTTCTTTTTTTGCAAGTAGGCCCTTTTTGATTTATTGTCCATTGTTTATATATTTTACATTTGATAACATGAACATTATAAAATGATTTGCAGTTAGCAGGAGAGCAATATCTGATGGTCACTCTGAGTCTCAGTCTTTCTTTCTTATTGATGACGAAACGTTTACATGAATTTCAGGTTTCATATTTAAACTATATAAAAAAAAAATTTACATTATTTATATCGTTTGAACTGTTGCACTCATCTTTATTGTCACATTCAAAACTTTTTGGTCATCATGTAATTCAGACATCTTAGTTTGGTTCATTTTGTTCCACGGCATAGGTTATTTGATGCCAAGATTTTTTCCAGTGGTCATCTATCTAGGTAATGAGCAGGCTCATTGTTGATCAACTTCTGTGAACATAAGAACCGGTTTCAAAGTGAAGGGGCTGAAGACAATCTCAAGTTTTACTACTCGAGCGAGTAAGTTTTCAGTCAAAAGAGAAACAAACAGAATATTTTCTTTTATTATTGAACATGTCAAATTCAAACAGGATATTATGAATTGATTCCAAATTTGTAATTGCACAATCAGAATTCTACATTCTATCTCCATATTGTAAGAATATATATATTTTTTTTAATTATTTAACCCCAAGCAAGACAGTACTGTCACTGGTGCACAGGGGTTTGCAGTGAGAGAAAAAAAGAAAAAAGAAAAGATAAAACAAAAAGCTCAAAAAGAAATTTAAAAATATATATACACACACACACACACACACACACACACACAAAACAAAGTACAGGTGATGTTGAAGAAAGGATAAGAGAAATATGGTTATCAAGGAGACAGAAGATAGCAATTGATATTGCACTTAACCTTCGGAGATTGTAGCTATCATGGAAACAAATAATATGGAATGGAGTTCTACAGGCGAGAAGCGGGGTGGGGGACTGCAAGAGTAGAAGTGGCAGTTACATTTGATAGTAAAAGGTGCCAATTTAGTAGCAGAAATAAATTCATGTGGTTGGGGCACAAGGAAAAGAAACTTGTCAGAGCAGAAGCCATGAAAATATTTGTAGAAAAGAATGAGGGAAGCCACATCCATTCCATCGGTGAGAAAGTGACTGAAGCTGAGCTGCTAAATTGGGATTGCAGATCCTCTTTTGGATTTTGTTAAAAAACCTCAAGGTGAAGAGCAGGAGCATCTGACCAGGTATGACAACAGTATTCAATACACAGAGGATTAGTCGATTTATAAATGTGCAGGATGGATTCTAACAAGAAAAACTTTTCTGGCTCAAGGGAAACAATGTGATTTGGTTGCAATACACTATTAGAGATATTAGCCATCTGGTAAACAAATCCAATTTTAGCCATTTTACATCCTGGAAAAAATGGGAGTGACTTCTAAACTAAAGTGTAAAATGCAGGATTACAGCATCCATTTTTTACCACATTTATAACAAGCCAGATTAAACTACCTGTATTTTACGTGCATTGTGATGCAGTGGATATTGGTTTGGAACGAGAAATCGGAGATCAGAGTTTGAATTGAATTCGTTGCATTCACTTACGTGCAAATACCCTTGAGAAAGGTATGAACATGTCTCTTCAGGTAAGAGTTGAATAACAGAACAGATTGGGTTCTATAGCCTTGATTGGCAACTAGTCCAAGAATTAATGGCAACATACTGTGGGAAAAATCATCTTCCCAGTCAGACATGTCTCAAAAGAGACATGATCGTCCAAATGTGTATCACGTATGACACTTAACTGACTGACTGAATATAATAGTTGAAAACATAATTAGAAGCTTCTACTGGGCATAAAATGGGGGGTCGGCTTTCTATTGTCATTAAGTAATAAACTGATCTTCCTTACAATTAGTATAAATTAATATAATCAGAACCGAATACAATTAAAGCTTCTGTTGGACCTAAAGTGAGGGATCAGTTTTTTTTTATTGGTATGAAGTAATAAACCAATCCCCTCCTACTAATTACTACTTATTAATATAATTATCTCTTCTCCCTCCAGCTATGGGTTGAATAGCAGGAGAGAATGGGTTCTATTGCTTTGGCTGGCAACCAGTCTATTGCAGAAAGTAATGGCCAACTACTACGGAAAAATCTTCTGCCCAGTCAGTTATGTCTCTTTTGAGACCTAATTGCCTAAGCGAGCATTACATATGACACTTAACTGACGGAGTCTATCAGTCCTGGAAGGATCTAATTCCTCTTCATTAACTTTATTAGAGTCAGATTAGACCAAACTGCTCAATCCTTGCTTTTCTCCCCTGATACAGTGAAAAAATGTCTTTCTGTGGGAAGACTTTTACCCCCAGTTACACAATACAAACCCTGTTACTATTTCCACGATAACTGTTCAGAAGAGCTCCATTCTTTAGTTCTACCAGTTCAAGCCTTCAGAACTAGGATATACGATGATATGCACATGGAGTAAAATCAGAATGTTCTACTTTACCTCCACATTGGGAAACAGACTCCTATGTGGATACTTCCCTGATCACTACAATTTTAATGCCCTCAAATCAAGAATCAGTCATATTCTATTCTTATCTTCACATTCTTTCATTCATACACACACACACACACACACACACACACACCTCATTAATCATAATTCTCTACCATTAATGACTTTCAAGAACTGTATGAGGTGAACATTGGTATAAAAATTCTGCTCATAAGAGATTATCATTAGGAATGGATAACGAAGATGACAGACATGCAATATGAAGCAGTAATGAACATTTCAAAATGGTCTTGAGAATAGAAAAGCAGCTTTCTTTTTTAAATTTATATCAATTACGATTTTCAAGTAGTCATGAAGACTATGTATTCAGCAAATAATTGTTGCCCTAACGATAATTAAATGCTTTCTCAATCAATAAACTAGGTGGGATGGTCACTAAAACTGATAAAACAAAAAAATAAAAATAATGATGCTTAATTAAATTGAAAATTGTTAGGAAATATTTCAAGTGAAAAGTTGTATATTTGAACGAGAAGCAAGTGAACATTAAAATGATTTTTAATTTCCTTTTCTTCACACTTACAAAAAAAAATTTACACTCCGGTTTGCTCTTCATAAAGAGGTTTTTGGATTTGGTGAGAAAACTTATCTATCTTAAAATAAAGCCAACATTTCAATATGATCGTGCTGAACAGTCCTCCAATATGGCAGTGAATGCTAGACAATCTTCTCACAGATACTTCAAGCAACAGGGAAGTGGTTCTGCAGAAGCAGGCTGAGAATACCATGGACTAATACGAGAACAACAACAATTTGAGAGAAAATGGAAACAAAAAGGACAATTATGTTTAACATCAAGAAAAGAGAGTCAAAATTTCTAGGGCACACATTGAAGAAAGATGGCTTGGAATGCTAAATACACAGAATGACAGAAAAACAAAGCATAACCAACTTAGTGAATTTTTGTAAATGGATAGCAGAATGAAGTTTAGGAGAGTTTGAGTTTTGTTTAATGGCAAGTCAACCTCTGTGGGTTATTTAATACCAAAAATGTGGGGGTTTAAGGTATTTTTTAATGTACAATTAAAATTAAGGTAAAAATGTTGATTTCATTAGATTTTGATAAAAAAATTTTATTTTATTTTAGAAACCTGAAGATATCTTCTAGTTTTGTATTAAAAAAATGTATTGATGGTAATAATTTTATTTTTTTTGCTGGTATTTTGTCGGCAACTTTTTCTTAGAGATTCTTTCGGCCGGAAGCACAGATCCACAAATTGGGCCGGAGTTGATAATGTCAGCAAATCCTGTTAACAACTACTCTCTTCTCAAAACCTATTTTTATAGGGGTTAACACCTAATTTGTATATTCTAGAATCCTTTAAAATTCGATAGATTTTACTGGAATATTCTACAATCTTCCAAAACGTTCTAGTCCTAATTGCTCTATTTAACAACTACTTCATGAATTAAAACTTTTTGTAATAAGTAGGACTCAATAGAATCCCTTACTATAACTTTTTAGACATTATTAATATTATTTTTCATATAAATGCATTCTTGTAACAACGGTACACCATTTTCTGTTCGATTTGGCTTTTGTAAGGTAGAAGACAGCAGGAATCAAGTGGTACAGGGAATTAACCATTTCTTCAACCTCATCACTCATAGACTGGATGCACGAGTTCTACTTGAGACTTAGAGAGAGCTTAAATCCCAATAGGGCCTCAAGGAACAAGGATTCCCTGAGAGAACATCCATTCATTGCAATAGGCAAACACTCAGCATTTGTTTGTTGATTACACTGGTCAACACAATTGTTGGTGTGAAGCAACAAAATATATTTTTTAGCTAATTTGATGAAGGCCGATTCAGAAAATGACCTCAGATTTTCATAGTTAGCAACTATTTTTGCTTTGCTGCAATTGTTCGTTTTTGGAGAAAAAAAAATATTTGTAATTTCGGTTGATCATAACATTTAGTTAATAAAAAGCCATGAATTTTCAGGTAAGCCAAGAAATTTATGTCAACCACCTGAAAAACTATTTTTATACAAAAGTTTTTTTTCAATCAAAAATTTTACAATAGAAGTACCACATTTTTCCAATTTATTGCCAAAATTCCAATTAAGTAAGATATTTTATCAGTAGTATGCTAATATGAGTATTAAGGTTAATTTTCTACTTAGCCATGAAGATAAATTTCCAGAGAATATATCTGTGAAAATTTAAAAACAGTATTCTACCAGGTGGACACCTGTTTAACTTTTTCAGTATGTCTTAACTATCTGGTATGTTGAATCCTGCATTTTTTTTTTTTTCAATTTGTCGTTTTAATTGTTAATTTCTGTTTGAATTTGTAATTTTTAGCCTTAATTTTCTTTTGAATTTGAAGATTTTAATTACTGGCATTAGTACTGTTTGCTCTTGATTTTGGCGTACCTACTATCACCCAGTTTTACACTCCCCCAACTTCTTTTGAACGGGAGTAGAGGTGATTGCCTTGTTTCTTTTTTAGGAAGGGGTTTCCTGTTCACTTTCCTTCTACTTCGAGCATGGTGGCAACGCCTCTTCATTCTGAGTTGAGTTTTTCGTTCCTGGTTATCTTCCCCTCTCCAGGAAGGACTCCAATGTCCATATGCATGGGCTTGGTGTTTATATCAGCAAACACCTACCTCCAGCCAGGGTAACATCTCTCGAATCCCTGGATCATGCTTTCATGTGCTTCCGTTTCTAAGATGGATTAGCTATCTTCTTCCTCTACCGCTCCCCCTCCACGTCTAACTGTTCATTCATTTTTTTTTTTTCAATTGAAGTAGATAGACTAAACTATCGCCCGATTCACACTCCACCCACGTCTACTGTACAAGTGAAGAGGCTCATCCCTTGTTCCCTGTCTAGGATGTGGTTTCCGGCTTTCTCTCTCCCAATCTTTTCACTCTTATGTAGTCCCCTGCACATCAGTGACGTCACCGCCTTGCTTGGGGTGATATGATTAAAAAAATAATAAATAATTGTGGCAATGTGATTGATGAACAAAGAGAACAATTCCATTAGGATATCAAAACAATGGGACAAACAAATGATGGCTGGCTACTGCTGGAGTATCAAAAAAAATAATAATGAACATGGTAGAAAATCCAGAAAAAAAATAACTTTTACCATAGTTATGTTCACAAAAATTTTATTTTTGTTGTTAGTTTATCAAAATGTATTGATGAAAATACTTATTGGTTTTGGTAAATTCAATCATGTTATTTTTAAAGACTTAAGATTTGGTTATTGGAAAAATACTATTTATCAATAAACAGACCAATATTTGTTGGTTAAAATACGAACTGAGAGGTTTCTGCGATTTTACACTGAAAAATATAGTCATTGGTCAATATCACATACAGAAAACAAATGAACCCCCACCCAAATTAAGCATTTATGTACAGCAAAAATAATAGATAACCAAGAAAAAGTATGGTTCTTTTCAGATTCAGCACCCTCAAATTAGCTAAAAAAGATGTTTGGTGTTTTGATACTGTTTAAAATATTTGACCTGTGTTATGAAACATTAAAATCTAATTAATAACAAAGAAGAGCAAAGCACTGAAGATGGACAACAGTAAAGATACCATGACTTAACATATAGAGAAAGTAACTATTTCTATTAAGAAAAGCTTGTAAATTCGTATTTATTTGTAATTCCATATCAGACACGATATAATACATGTATTTTCAGACGGATTGTAGACCTTGTCCAGTTCTAGTCATGACTGATTCATTTATTTGCTTGTCTACAGAAGAATATTGACTTTCTTTCATTTGGAGATGGTTATGATTTGATTTAGCATCCGCTCAGATGCTAAACTGAATCATAATGTCCTTGTCTTGAAAGAAAGTCGATAAATAGATCACAGTAGATGATGCTGTGTTTGGGAAAACAATATTGTTGCCAAAGAGGCCTGGCTGCGGTTGTAGCATGACAATTATTTGCTTATGTTTGAGATGGACTTCTCTATGAAATGAGAAAAAAATTCTTCTTTGTGTTCTGACCCAAATATTCAACCATCAAACCAAACAAGATTTACAACCAACAGATTCCACACAATTTAATTTACTATAATTTTTGCATGTGTTGTATTTGCTACTGTTATTGATAAGTTTTTGTTGAGATTTACAAACTCTACATTTTGTTCAATTTCACAAACCAATTGATAAAATTTTGAATAAGCTGACTTTTTTGGAAAAATACTTTGAAAAAAAAAAAAATACTTTGTGCTTTAATAATATCTTAATTTTGATTTTATAGAACTTCATGATGAACAATATTTTTTAAGAAAATTTTTTTTTCCCTTTTTAGCAGCAAAGAATAAATTCTTAGGATTTTTTACTCTTGAGCATGCAGCATACAACTGGCAATGCATAAATATTTCTTTCTGGAGCCAGATTCCAACTTATTAAAGCATTTGTCCTTGTGATTTTTTTTCATGTGGGGTGAACTGGAAATTGGATCATTGTATATAAAAACTTAAAGAAATTACATTTAATTTTCAAAAAATTTTTTTCTTAGTAGTATACTTAAGATATCAGTTTGCTCTAGATAACTGTTTGTAGTCATTCTGGGAGCAAAGGCTGAATTTTTTTTTTTCCCCTTTGAAGTTGTAGGGACCTGAATCCAGTTCAGGGTAGTTTTCAGCTTGTTGCCCCCACCACCACCAAAACCCTTTCTATCTCTCATGTGTATATTTATTGAATATAATATCTTATGGTCAATGAAGCTACTCGCTGACTGAATTAATAGTTGATTATAAATGAAATGGAATTCACCATGATGAATTTTAAGTTTCACTCAACTCTTAATATTCTGGTGGCAGCAGATTTTGTCTCTGGTAAAATTGATTGACTATTTTTCTGAATGTTTAATTTTCAAAAATTATTATTATTTTTTTTTTTTTTGCAGAAAGCATTTGATAATTTAAAAATATACTTGTGTCAGTTAAGATTTCAGTTAAGTCTAGATAATAGTTTGTAGTCATTCTGACAGCAATAGCTGATTTTTTTAATTTTATTTTCCTTTGAATTTCTAAGGAAAGATATCTTAAAATTCTCTTGTAGCGACTATTAAGAATCTCCTGACTTTAACTAAGTTAAGACTTAATAAATTTCTTTTTTTTTTATTATTATTATTATTATTGCCCGGTTCATACTCCTCCCTCTTCTTTTGAGCAGGAGTAGAGGCTCATTCTTTGTTTTCTGTTTAGGAAAGGGTTCCTGGTTTCTTTCCTCTCCTCAAGTCTTAATAGTAGTGCTGTCACAAGCTTTTGGATTAGTGTGTGGATGGTGGTAACATTTCTTCATTCTGAGGGTATCGGGTTGGCAGTTTCATGGTCGTTGCTTCTGACTGGTAGTTAGGAGACTGAACTCTTGTGTAGCATCATGAGAGGCTGCTCTGATCAACAGTTGAATAATATTGGGGTTTCTTGTAGTGCCATGTCATGCATGGATAAGTGTCTTTGCAAGCGCCTCGTGGGCAACCATGATGCCTATCATGCTGCAGTCTACACCAGTTTCCTTCCTACACATGTTGCATTTGATGATCAACTGATGCTACTACTCTATAACTCTCCTTACCAAAAAAATCTAATTATGACAACACAATAAGCAAGAAATTAAAATAAACCAGCTAAACCCTGCTAACATCTGTTTCTCAAACGTCCGCAGTATCCATACCAACATTTGCAGTCTTGAATCCTTTCTCCATGTAAACTCACCTGACATCTTAGCTCTCTGTGAAACTAACCTTGACCCTATTACGCCTTCCTCTGGTTTCTAAATCCCTGGTTACCTTCCCCTCTATAAGAAAGACTCCAATGTCAATATGCATGGACTTGACATCTATGTCAGCGAACATCATCTAGCAAGTGATTTCTTTTGAATCTCCAGATTCATACATGTGTCGCCATTTCTCTCTAAGTTTAGTTAGCTATCTTTTCTTTCTCTACCGCCCCTTTCCTCTCCTGAGTGTACTAGACGGCATCACTCAAACAATATAGATAAGGCCATTTTCTCTCATCTGTTTGCTCATATTTGTGCTTAGAGATTTTAATGCCAATCATGCCAATGGGATTTGTGTTGCTACATGTGTTTCGAGTCCAAAGTTGACTCTCTTTGGGAAAACTTGTGACTTTACCTATCAAGATCTGATATATATATATATATATCCTAAATTACAGTTTAGAATATGTAAAAAATTTTATTCACGATAAAGTGTACATTTTGTTTCAACATTGAAATGACAATGTCCCCTCAGGTGGTGTGGAAAGGAATGAAAAATATATATGTATGTACACACGGATATACAAAGTATATGCACGGGCACGCGGATATACAAAGTATATGCACGGGCACGCGGATATACAAAGTATATGCACGGGCACGCGGATATACAAAGTATATGCACGGGCACGCGGATATACAAAGTATATGCACGGGCACGCGGATATACAAAGTATATGCACGGGCACGCGGATATACAAAGTATATGCACGGACACGCGGATATACAAAGTATATGCACGGACACGCGGATATACAAAGTATATGCACGGACACGCGGATATACAAAGTATATGCACGGACACGCGGATATACAAAGTATATGCACGGACACGCGGATATACAAAGTATATGCACGGACACGCGGATATACAAAGTATATGCACGGACACGCGGATATACAAAGTATATGCACGGACACACGGATATACAAAGTATATGCACGGACACACGGATATACAAAGTATATGCACGGACACACGGATATACAAAGTATATGCATGGACACACGGATATACAAAGTATGTATTTATAGATAGATATATTGTTAGGGAATGTTCACTCATTTCTCTGATAAAGGAAAACAACTCAAAATACAATAGAGTTACTCCCCTTTTCAGCTCAGCACTTCTGAATCCAACATAGGGAATAGCTGATAAGCACATAGAATTCATGGTTTAAATGCAAACAAATCCTTGCTATTATCTGGTTGTAAATGAATAAAAGTTGCTTTACTATGTGTTAAGTACAGTAAATTTCTATACAATTTTTGACAGAATTTCTTACTTGCCTGAGAAGGATTATTCATAATTTGGAAAAGTCTATCAGTAAAATTAATCTGTAATGATTATTACAAAAAATGCATAGGAGAAACCATGAGGAATCTAAATAAAATATTATATAAACACAAAAGGGACATTTTACAAAACAATACATCAAATGCACTGAGTGCCCTCTGTAATGAAACTGACTACAATTATGACATAAAAAATACTACCCCGATGAAAGAAGAAAACAATTCACAATAACAAAAATGCTGGGTGCCTTAATCCCAAGGTCATCTACAGCAAATCTGCACCCTTGCTCTTACAACATTTCACCAATCCTAGCAGAACTTCTATTACCACAGTGTGGGATATCTACTAAAAAAAAAAAGTGATGGAATGAAAAGGAAAAATCTAAATGAAATCTGATAATTCAAAAAAATTTTTAATTTAAAAATCCCCAGCATCCATCATTTGTACATATGTATAGCCACACCAACATCAATTTATTCTGATGAAGTCCTAAAAGATGAAACAAGTCACAAGAAAACTTTTCCATTTTGTCATACAATTTTCCCTATATTAAGTCTTGATATATAAAATCTTATATTCTTATCTCTTATATATATATATATATATATATATATATATATATATATATATATAAGAGATTATATAGACTGGAATACAACAAGATGATAGAATAAAGAAAAACAAATAGGAAATGAACTCATCTCAATCTAACTTTTATTAAAACTTCTTTAAAGACTGAGGAAAAAAATATATTAGTTATTATTGTAATATTAGCAAACTGCAACTCAAAAGCTATAAATTTTTGGTGTTCAATACACCAACAACAGGTAGAGAAATGTGGTTAATTCATTTGGTTATATAAGGAGATTTAAAAAAAAATAAAATTAAATGAAAAAGAGTATCAAATTAGATATTATAGTGGAGTAGAAGATTATTACATTTTAAAAGAATTGTGTGTGAAGACCCATACAAAAAAATTGTGGCAAAGTATCTATAGAAAACTTGATGTGTCAAAAATTTAAACAGGAAAGGAATAAGACAGTAGTTGATGTATTAAAAGTGAAGAGTAGAAAAAAAAAAATTTCATTTAAAGGGTTTTGTTGATATAAATAAACTAAATAGGTGAGACAAAAAAAAGTGAGATTTTAGAAACAGAAGTACGAGATAATAAATGAGTAGTAGTGAAAGTAAATATAAAGTAAAATTAGTAAACAAAGTCAACTTGTAAATCAAACACACTATAGGATTAACCCAATGGAATAATACCAATGACGTCATTAATTGGTTTAAACATTAACAACGAATCTAAATGTTCATTTATTGAATTTGACAAAGTGGATTACTATCCCTCTATCTCGAAGGAATTGTTTACATTAATCTTGGAATTTGCTATGGAATTTTCTGGTCTCATTATTCAGGAAAGAAATATCATTTTAAACTTAAACAATCAGTCCTCATACATAACAATGAACTTTGAACAAAGTCTAGTTCTGAGGACCTATTTGAAATTGCCATAGAAGCACCGGATTCCCTAGAATAATTGGATCTTGTAGGTCTATTCATTTTGTAGAATCTCACTGCACATTGCGATCTTGATATAGCAGATATTGGGTTGTATAGAGACGATAGTTCATAATTCTACTAACTTTAAAGTAGATAGAATTTGTAAATCCGTATATAGTATTATGAAGACCTTTACTCTTAAATAGTACAAGCCAGCACAAAAAAGTTGACTGTCTAGGCATTACTCGAGGTTTAGTTAATAACATACTCACTCGATGTAAAACATAATGCTAACCCTATATACATACATCCTCAATGTAATCACCCACTGTTATTAAAAACATACCAGATTCTGTTAAATAACAATTCCTCACCTGAAAATATTTTTTTATAAACAGTCATTACTTCAATACTGCCCCAAAAGCAGCAGCTATAAATGCAATGATATTAAATATTACAAGCAAAATAATAATCCCAAACATAAAAATAGAAAAATAATTTGGTACGCACTAACATTTAACTGAATGGTTAGCACTAAGTTACGCTTTGAATTCCTTAAATTAGTTCAGAAACATTTCCCAACTAATAACCTCCTTAGCAAAATGTTTAATAAAAATACAGTGAAACTTAGTTATAGCTGCACTAATAATCTTGATATGATAATAAAAATACAATTAAATCCTAAAATAATATAACAAAATTAAGAAGTTATTAGAATACTTTTAAGACATGTTTTTATCAACATAAGCTATTCTTCGATAATAAAATTTATAACTTCTCACTCCAAATAATACTGGCAATTGAAAGATGCAAATAAAACTCTTACAGTTAAACTAAAGTTAAAACATGTAAATCATTACCTGAAATAGGTTTTCTTTGCTTACCAGAAATCATCCATATAATCAAATTCCCAAAAACTAACGTAATAAAATTACGTAATGAAATTACTACTTACTGCCATCATAGGATTATTCATACTCTTAAAAATATCTAATATGTTTACTGTTATAATCTATAAAACTTATCCCTTTTAACTAAATATATATACCTTAAAACTAATCTTATTTAACTGACACCTTGTTATGTATATTTGCTTTCATCACTAGTCATCTATTATCTGGTACTTGTGCTTCTAAAATCTCACTTCTTCACAAGGAGTGTTCTTTAAAATTACATGTGTGCGTGTGTATGTATATATATATATATATATATATATATTCACATAATCTGCAATTTAAGTGATCAAAAATACATAAAAACTTATATCTGTTAGAATATATTCATGAGTAAAAGTCAGTCAAGATTCTGTCAATTTCATATTTTGATAGATAGATATTACATCACTCACTTCCAAAGATTCTAAAACATTTAAATATAATGCCTAATTGCAAATATATATTCTCCTCTGGATGATTAATACAATTTGAATCAAAAGGGATGTTAATTGGATTTAATCGCTGTACACTAGAGTATTTTCTCACACGAGCACTTATTACCAATGTTGCCAATTGAGTGGTTTCATAATCAGCCAACCTTGATGGCTGATTATTGTTGAAATCAAGTTAGTCATTAAAGAATTGCTTTGCCTCATGAACAAAGATATATATGCTGGTCTTACTAAGCACTAAACTCTACTCACAGCAACCATGGAAACAGCAGCAAAAGCATACTGGGAAACCAATCAATATGAAGCAGTGAGACTTTGTATAGCCATTTGCAAATCAAACCTGTTGGCTTACCACCATCAGACTGATGTTGGGGATAACACCTCTATTAACTCTCTCTCTCTCACACACACACACACACATATATATATATCAAGGTCAAGTTTTTGGTTAGTCAAGGAAATGCTGGCCTAAATTAGAATCTGTTATAAAATAGGGAAATTCATTATTTAAAAAAAAAAAAAAAAAAAAATACATCTATTTAGTTCAAAGAATCATTTTCACTTTGTAAAACAATAGTTTTAGATTAAGTTTAGATAGATAATCTTTAAATATTTTAAAAATGTTTTAAAGTTTAATATTTTCAAATTTCTCCCCATAAAACCTCCAATACATTTTACTACTTAAAAACAAGTCCTTTATATAAATGTATATAGAAGGTTAACTGAAATTAAGTTGTACATATATAATAAAGTTTAATAATTTAAAATAATGTTGAAATTTTGAAAAATATCTATGTATTTGAAAATTTTGAGATTCATCTTTAACATTTATGAACTTAGGAAGAAAAGCTCTGTCCAGTTTGAATAATAACTGACCCGGTGTGTTTCAAGCAAGTCAATTAAGTTCAATAATGAAGCCTATCGAGTTGTGAGTCAGGCATTAATAACAAAAGAATCAGGATGTTTTGAGGGTCAGCTCAATAGAGCATTAATAAGATGAGTCAAAGTGGCCAAGGCAGAACATGATACATTCTAGAATTGAAAGAACATCAAGCAATAGCGATAATGAAGGAGAACAGAACAACATTTACAAACATTGATTGTTTAGATTTAAAAAATATCTCATGACATTAAATGGCAATTTGTATTAAAAAGCATATCACTTCAAATGTAAATTTGTTGGCTTTCCTTTATATTCTGGTTTAGGATCCAAGAATGGGCAGGACAAAAATCATCTTAAAGAAAAAAATTACATTAGTTGGAATTTATATAAAGGTAATAATAATAGCCAGCTATGATTTGTTTTCCAGCACACCTGTCTGTCAGAGCAGCTGAGCCAAACCCATACAGATGACTGCTGTGCTGTTTATACTGCAACTATGGTGAGCAGACTATAGTTAGGAAGAGAATGCATAATCTGGCATAGTCAGTATGGAAAAATTCTATGTAACATGTGAGAGAACAAGCATAACTGAAATCAAAAACCCTTCTATCTATCCAATTTCACCCACAAGCTTTGGAACAACTCATGGATTGGTTTTCAGTCATGGAGTCATTTCATGTCAAATCAACAAGAGTCTGACCATCACAGATTTTTTTTTTCAAATTTGTTACACTTATGAAGCTTCCTGATACAAATTGAATGGTACCTATTTTACACTCTAGGTCAAAGGGTTCCAGAGATATGACTTACTGACCTTTGCAAAAAAAAAAAAAAAAAAAAAAATTTTTTTTTTTTTTTTAACCCACAAAGCTAAATTGTATACCATTTTAAAATACTTGGATAGATTTAAAAGGTGATCCATTTATTTATTTATCAAATCAGATAATTTGACTTTGACCTTTATTTTCCAAAAAAGCACATCTTTAATTTTTTTTTTTTTAAGTTGACAACAAATTTGTCTGTTTTATGGCAAGATAAGTACAAAATTGTGTGGTAGACTTTTGACTGTGGCCTGAATGACAAGGGTTTTACTGTTGAGTCAAATTCAAACTGGCAGTTTTTGCTATTTGCCACTATATCTCTCAATATGATCAAGTTGTATATCTTTAGAAAACTATATGAATACTGATTAATATTCACATAAGAACAATGATCATAAAATTAGAATTTGTGCTATTTGTGGTTAAATGTTGACCAATTTGGTGGAAAGTAAACCTTATTTTTGGTTTGCTTACATTTTCATTATATGACAGATTTTTATATAAATAATTTTAAATTATTCTGATATTCTTAGATTAATTGATCCAATAACTAACACTGGAAGAACTTAACTTTTGAGAACTGAGATGGAAAAAGCTTCAGATATTTCAGGAAAGAGAATTTCTTGAAATAACCTAAAATAAAAGATACAATCAAGATTGAGTTTTGTTTAATGGCATATCAACTTCTGTGGGTTATTTAATGACAAAAAGGTGAGGTTTTAAGGTATTTTTTTTTATTGTTTAGTTATAGTGAAAAGGTCAATTTAGTCAGATTTTGATGAAAATTTAAAAAAAATTTTTTTATTTTAGAAAACTGAAGACGTCTTCTAGTTTTGTATTGAAAAATGTATTGCTAGCAATAATTTTTTTCCCCTTCAAAAATGTATATTTTTCTATTTTTATACTTTCATAGTGTTTTGACATCAGTTTGGGGGTTAACTATTTGTCCATAGCTGGGACCCTAAAAAGTTAGGGAGGTGGTTCCATGCTCCTCACAATCTCCCAATGGGAGGCCTTACTGCCAGATGCAGTTTACCGTCATACACAGAACCACAATCAAGGTTGGTCATCACAAAAATATTTCAGTAAGAAAGTGGTTTACATAGTGGAGTAGATAGACTAAACTATCGCCCGGTTCACACTCCACCCACGTCTATTGTACAGGTGTAGAGGCTCATCCCTTGTTCCATGTTTAGGATGTGGTTTCACGACACTTTCTGAAACAATGATTTTCGGGATATCACTTTTTCATAGAAAAATAAAAATAAAAGGACAGTATATAGGATTTGGGGTTAGTTCTTATTGGTCAGATATGTCTCGTGTATTGAAGCAGTAGATAATTTTAGATGGTAAAGTGTATAATAGTATATGTATATGTTTGTGTAGAAACGAGTGTCTGTTTAGGTGTATGTTGGATTGTAATGTTAGTTAATGTGTGTGTTTTAATCCCCATGTTATATGCATTAAAGCAAGAAATAATTTTAAATGTGTGCATGAGGAATGCTGTCATGACTTCTGTGTGGGTCAATGAAATGCAGTTGGATGTGATAAATTTGTTTTGGTTGAAATCTTTCATTGAAGATGGAATTAGTAGTATTATTGCATCTTCATGTATTATGTAGATATAAGTTAGATTTATGATGAATGGATCTGTAGAAAGATGGTAATGTTATGTTTTAAGCGAGTGTTTATAGTTGGTAGCATTGCTATTATGTTTTCAAAATATTTTCTTAAAAGACTATGTTCTTTTTTAATTGGGCTGGCATTAGTGAAATCAATGTCCCACATTATTTCTATATAAAATGAGAGAATTAGAATGTCTGTCTTAACGCAAGTCTTTCCTGTGTCTATAGACAGGTTTTAGATTGACCAAAAACACAATAGACTTGCATTTATTCTCTTGTTTTATATAACTTGTTTAAAAACTTTGTATCACCATCTTTCTACAGACCCATTCTTCATGAAACTAATTTATGTCTACCTAGTATATGAAATAATGAGCATCAGGAAGAGACTGCTAAAGTTCCTGGGATATGCAATGAGGAAGGAGGGCTTGGAGAACCTGATACTAACAGGCCAGATAGAGGAAAAAAAGAGACAGAGGAAAGCAGCGGATAACATATTTGAAGTGCCTGAGTAGGTGGGTGACAGACCGGGGATTGCATGGTGTTACAGGAAAAAGCATGCTAAGAACCACCAGGGATAGGGAGACGTGGAAAGCCACGATTGCCTACATCCTGAAAGGACAGGGCACATAAAAGAACATGAAAATAAATAAAATACTGATAATTCCATCTTCAATTAAAAATTCCAACTGAAACAAATTTATCATATCTAGCTGCGTTTCAGCAAGACACAAAGAAGTGACAATAACATTCCTCATCCACACATGCATAAATATAAAATATCCAACCAAATTTAAAATCATTGCAACATCTTGCCACATTTCAGCAATCTATATGGAAATGACATCTACAGACTTTTCCTCACACATGTATGCATTAACGTTATCGTCCAACATACACCTAGACAAACGTGTTTCTACATAAACACACATACACTATTACACACTTTACTACCCAAATATTCCTCACATATATTTAAAAACTATCCATTGCTTTAAAACATGTGACACACATTAAAAAACACACATACACATTTTATCAATGTTATCATCCAACAAACACATGAAGACATACACTTGACCATCCAAAATATTCCACACATATACATTTAAAAAGTATCTATTGCTTTAACACACGATATATATCTGACCAATAAAAACTGACCCCAAATCATAACATATCTGTTTTGTTTTTTCATTTTTCTCTCTATTTCTGAAGACAGTTTAATGAAAGTGAAATGTTTCCTATTCTTTTTTTCTGTCATTTTGTCAGATTCGGTCCATATATTCAACTTGTGTGTATGTATATATTTAGTTAGCAATCCCGCTTTTATACAAATTTCATAAAAAATAATAGGCAAGGTGCTGTGGTTAAATTTTTTTATATAAGCTTTAATGTGATCTTAATATTTTCTTCTCTTCAGTACATAAATTTATATATATATATATATATATATATATATATATATATAATATATGTTAGCTATGATGCTAACATTCATATATATATATATATATATATATATATATATATATATATATGAATGTTAGCATCATAGCTTGGTGTTTCCCGTGCAATTCAGAATATTTTAGTAGTAGGAGAAGATGCCAATGAGAGGAGTCGATGGAAATCATTTATTGAAAGTTGGAAAGGAGAGCTGAGGATGTTAGTAACCATTTTCAGCATTAAGAAGAAGGCATTGAATGCATGTTGCTGTAGTATTCAAACGGAGTATAAAGCGCTAAATTACTTGGAACGCAGTGTTTACAATACTCACACAAACTCGTGATGCAATGATGTTTATAATATTAAATGGATAAATTCCTTTAAAACTTGGTTATATAAAAGAAGAATTATATAAAAAATTGTTTCAAAATTGTTAAAAAATTCCATAAAAAAAAATCTTATTTTCTTTTGTTTTGCATAAACATGATTTGTGTGACATTGTAAACAATATTGTGTTTGTTTTAAAATTACGGGGGGAAAATCTTTACATTTTTGTTGACTTATTTAAAATAATAAAAAATTATTTTGTTTTACTGAAATAAGAAATATAAAAACTATTACGCTCTCAGTTCAGAAATTTTCGAAGAATATTTAAAAATGTAGACATTTAATTTTAGAGGAAAAAGTTACATTAATGCCATATGAATTAACAGACAGTTGATTTCTTGCATGAAATATTTAATGTAAAAAAAAAAAAAAAAAAAAATTATTTTTTTTTAAAATTTTATTTTCTAAAGTATGAAATGTTAAATCTGAACAACAACAAAAAAAAAAAGACTTAAATAATTAAATTAACCATTGGCTTTTTTTTTTTTTTGTAAATTATTTTTGTTTCAAAATTACGAGAAAAAATTTTTTTGTTGCCCAAATCAACTTTTAAAATGTCGAAATAAAAATTAAATATAAAAGCTCATTTTTATAAAATATTTTTTTTTTAATAAAAAACTATTTTAGTCATGTTTGAAACGTGTGATTTGATTTCTGTGACGTAATTCAGCAACCATCTTAGATGTTTTATGGAGCAAATGTAAACAATTGGCTCCATTAGCCAAAAAGTGCTGAACTTAAACTCAAAAGTATGTGTCGACCTGGCTTCCCTGTAGATATGTGTCCCTAGAAAGTTTGAATGGTATAGTTTAAAAACTGTAGGCATGCATAGGGAACAGACATACATAGACTCACAGATTACCTTATATATATATATATATATTACTTGGGTTAAAAAAAAATATGGTACCTTCCAAGGTGAATCTCAACAAGAAACTGATTAGACAATTGGAAAGGATCAGTATAAAAATAACTAGCACAGCATGTCCATATTATTCAATGAAACAGGTTTGAATGAAGATAGGCTGCCTAAATGTGTGTGTAAAAATTGTCCTTTCATACAAATCAGCAAACACAGTAACATGTATATTATGAATATTCTCAGCATCATTATTCATTTAAGAGATCAAAATGTTTTTTTAAATGACAAGGTGGAAGAATTTCCTTAACAAATCCAAGTAAATACAGATGTCTAAATTTGGGTGAATAAACTTTCATAACTACTCTTTGATAAGCAAACGCCTTTTTTACCCAGTAATTTCATGGAAAACTTCACAGCATAGCAAACATATCTGTATGTATCTAAAACCAGGAAAATTAATAACTGAAGTCTTGCTTAAAACTTTGAGAAGAGATATTAATATATCCAATATTGACAGATTACTCTTGTTAACAGAATGTTACAGTTAATTCTCAGATGTAAACTATCAGGATAAAGAACTTTTTCTACTATAGGGAGGAGGCTTCCTTTGTTCTCGCATATTACACTTGATACAAGTTAAAGAATGGATTGACTAAAACAGTGTATTAATAGAAACCATGCAAAGAACAATGAGTGTCCAAGCAGCGATATGCGTGTGAGCAGAGCTAGGGAATAATCTGATAAAATGGTAAAATTATGAAGAAATTTGCAATACAAGTATTTTCATAGCAACTGCTCTGACAAACTGTTTTTCTTGGTTCCCTGACTCTATGCATTTACACATGCTACTAGATTGGCATCAAGGTCCCACCCTTTTACCATCGGAATAGCCAAATGTAACAGCCTCTTCTGCTCTAACAGTTTCTTTTCTTGTACTTGTAGAACTTCCTTCCATTTGTAGCTATCAGGGAAGAAAGCAAGCAATCTTCAAAAGTTTAAATGCAACGTCAATTGCCATTGCCTATCTCCTTGAATCCCATCCTTCTCTTATCCTTTCTTTGACATCCCCGGGTCCCTTGTTTTTTCTCTTACTGTAACCCCCTGCTCACTAGTGGCAATCTTGTTTTGCTTGGGGTGAAATGATAAAAAAACAAAAAAAAACGTTCAACATGTTTCACAAATGAACTGAGTTTTAATTTATCTGTATCGTTTTCAAAATGATATTATACAAAATAAATAAAAAAAATGAATTGAAATTACTATATTTACCAGTCTATTAGATACACCCACACATTGGAATATTGTGGGGGTGGGGAGATATGTACACATCACAAGCAAAAAACTCAAAATTACCTTACTTTTATGGGACATTCTTACTAACCATGAAGAAACAATATTAGCACAAATTATACAACTTTTTTTTTTTTTTTTTTAATCATCTCACCCCAAGCAAGGCATTCCACTGCCACTATTGCGCATGGGGCTACATAGGGGAAGGTAAAGAGAAGGAGTGGATAGACATAGGGAATGTCAGGAGAAAGGTGATAGATGAGTAAGGATAGCGAGGATGAGTGTCGAGCAGGTTAGTGTGTTAGGAGGTGTCTATTGACCTTACATTTAAACTCCTGGAGATTGTAGCCGTCGGGGAAGCAATCGTTTGGAAGAGAATTCCACAGTCGGGAAGTGCGAGGAAAGAAACTGTTGGAGTAGAAGTTACGGCTGCATTTTATCGGTTTCACTGTAAAAGGGTGGGATCTAGTTGCTAATCTAGTATCTCGTGCAAATTCGTATTTAGGAGGCACCAGTGATCTAAGTTCATCGGAGCAGAAGCCGTGAAAGTATTTATAGAAGAGACACAGCGAAGCCACGTCTCGCCGGTGAGCGAGAGACTGCAGGCGGTCTGCCAAGTCGGTATCTATCACATTACAGACCCTCCTCTGAACCTTATCGAGAAGCCCGAGGAGAACAGCAGGGGCACCCGACCAGATATGGCAGCAGTATTCAATGCACGGGCGGATGGTAGATTTGTAAATGTGCAGGATAGATTTAGACGGAAAAAACTTCCGGGCCCTACACAGAGAACCGACTTTCATAGCAGCGGATTTAGCAATGGATTCGATATAGTCATTCCATTTGAGGTCCGCTGAAAGTGTGAGACCAAGGAGGCGTAGTGTTTTACTCTCTGGGAGGCAAGCCTGGTCCATGCTAATGGGAGGTAGGTGAGATTGTCGATGATGGTTAATTGATAGTAGCTTCGTTTTAGAAGCATTAAAATTTACAAAAACTGGTTCTTGTTTTAATAGAAATGAGGTAAGAATGTTTTTTGGAAAAGAAAAATTTTAGCACATTTCATAATGCATTTATCAAAAATTGTTTTAGGTTTTTTTTCAGGAAACAACAGCTGTATATCGATGGACAAATTGCCATATTCCAGGTAGTTTTACTATAAAAATATTTTTGTACTTTCATAATGTTTTGATCCCCATAGCTAGGACCCTAACAGATGCTACTAGGCTAAGGTAGACCTGGGAACCTGATCAGAGGCTTTGCTGCCAGATGTAGTTTATTGTCATACCCAGAATGGTATTGAATTGGTATTAAGATGGTAGAGAATAAGTTTGAAATCTGAGGTACCAGCTTAATTTATTAAAATGGTTTGATTACATATGATAGGTAGACCATTTAAAACATTGAGAATAAAGAAAACATTTTTTTTAATTTAATGATTTTTTTCAAAATGTAAGCAGACAGACATGACTGTGAAAATGAACAAAATTTAAACACTTCATCAGTTCCATTTTCCATGTTGATAACCATTACATTATACACACATCCATATATTGTACACAAGGATTAAATACTGTTTTGATGTTTGCAAAATCTATGCCATAGAAACATAGTATCAAAAATATGTATCCAAGTTGAAGGGAAATGGTTATTAATAGCAAATTTAATTCCCAAAGAAACAACCAGTCGGACATTTGAAAAATATAAATCATTTTCTGTCAAAGAATTTTTCTTTACCATACTGAAAATCTATTATTTTCATCATTTATTTTCACTGGCTGAAAACTTTCCCTCCAGTGGGATTTTCCGCTAATTCCTGTAGAAAGCCTAAATGAGACCTTTGGCGCCAATAAGATACTGTGGATTAGAACTGCATATATTCAATGAATCACACCTTATTTCAAAATCATCATGAGTTCTTGCCTCTCATTTAAATGTGTGATGAGAATTCGCAAATGATTTCAAGGGCCCACATTTTGGATAGAAATCTAGTATTTCTTAATGCATTTTTATTACAGCAATAAACACAGGCATGAATCCAAACAATATTTTGGGTGAGAATTTTGAAATGAATAAACATTAAGGATTATGGTCCTCCTGGGGGAGAGCATCCCTCAAAATAAAATAAAAAAAAATTTAGTCTAAGTTCTAATTTTTTTGGTAAACTTAAGTTAGAGTAAAAAATAGTTTCTAGTGAAGAAATTTTCAACAAGATGTCTACCTTAGATGTTAAAACAAAATTTTTTGGTTTAGCTGAGGTGGTGAGGCCAACTGTTTCCATACAGGAAATATTTAGCATTTATTGGTTAAAGTAATAACATTATTATTGGTTAAAATCTATAAATGTTTATCTCAAAACAGTTTTTCAGGATTATAGACTTCTAAAGTCCAGTTGTTGCTCTTACTAATATGATATGAATTTATTTCCCAACTTTTTGCTTAAGATAGTATAGGAAGTCAAGATATGCAGATGATACAATTTGATATCAGACATTGAAAGGAAACTACAAAAGATCCTACAGAAGATAGTGAAGAAAGAAAGGACTAAGTATAAACTACAGAATGCATGGTTATCAGCAAAAGGCATGAGCCCAAAATACAAATTACAAATCAAGGATACAAAAATCAAACAAGCAGAAAAATTTAAATTGTTCTAACAGAGGACCTAGATCTGAAGATGTATCAAGATGGCCAAAAATACATTACAAAAGTCAAGCAGAATATTAAGAGAAAGAAAACTTTTCTTAGAAGCAAAGAAAAGAGTACTGGACTGTTATATGATATCTGTCCTTCAGTATGGAAGCAGATGCTGAACAATTTCCTCAAAGATGAAGAGATTTCAAGCAACAAATATGGTTCCACAGAAAGATGCTGATGATACCATACACCGAACATGTGAGCAACAATAAAATTTTGGAGAAAATGAAAACAAGAAAAAAATTTATACTTAACATCAGGAAGGGGCGGCTGATATTTCTAGGGCATGTAATGAGGAAAGGAGGCTTAGAAAACCTCATACTCAGAGGACAGATTGAGGGAAAGAGACAGGGGAAAGCAGCATGTAACATAAGCTTAAGCAAAGGGATAGTAGATGGGAGAAATAACAAAAAGATATGTCCTGAAGAGACATCACACACAAAAGGAGAAAGTCAACATTTTGATTGTGTCATTATTTTCCCTTCTAATTACATATGCTAGCCATTGTAATTGTTCTGCTTTTGAAATTTTTCAAGTGATGTGTTTTTGTTATTTGGTAAAGATCTTTATGATTTCATAGCACTACTCTATAGGAATTAATGAACAGTTTCCTTATTTAACTTATATGATTAATTCACTAGGTCACTTTTAATGAGTGTTCTGAGAAAATGGTTATGATAGAATCAGAAAGGAAGTATTGCAGTAGCTTCTACAAAGGAGGATGCTGGTTCAACCTGGCTGGAGGACACATTTTCTTTATTAAGTCTTTCAAATAAGTAGATAAAGAGACAATTTACACTATTTATTAAAACATGGTGTCTACTCTAACAAGGATATCTACAAAATAATGCTTGAATATAAGAAATATTAGGTGAGAAATCCACTTGTACTATACATAAATTTCAAAACAAATAAATTTGAAAACAAGGTACTGTGAATTAAGATTTATAATGTAAGAAGAAAGTGTCTATACCGACATGTGGTCGAATATGGATCTCTAGGAAACAAAGGTAACTGCTGACTGAATTGTGCTACTGAGATCATGTGATCATAAATATTTAGTATATAAAGCACTCGGAAGTCTGAGTGTATTCTGTGTTATGCATCATTGAAGAGATTGTTTCTGAGGGAATTACTTGAGAGAATTATTCCAAGAGCATTATTGTGTATTATTCAAAGGATTTGTTAAGTACATTGACGTTACATGAAGATACCGTAATACTATAACTTGCTAATAGTGAGTTACCCAAAGTTCCTTTCAAAATAACGTTAACAAAAATATTTAATTTTTGTGTTCTTTTAATTTTCTTCTTTCTGGACATAAATTCTGTAGAAATCGAATGTTTTTTGTATATCCAAGTGCTTTTGGCTATACCTTTAGCCATTTGTGACATGATGTGACCCTGCTGTATGAAGTTGGTTGTTGGTTTATTTAACCAGCATATGGACCTTCTTTGAGTCATTTAATGCTGAAAATCGTTTTTTTAATTATTTTTTTAAGTTGTTTGTATTCAAATTTTTAATTGCTTTCAAGGTTGTTTGCCTTCAAACTTTTGCTTTCAAAATTGTTTATCCTCAAATTTAATTGCTTTCAGATTGTTTGCCTTCTAATTTTTACATCTGATAATTCCTAATATTGATGTTGTCATCTTGGTGTATGAAGTGGTTAATGTTAAAATCTGAGCAAGAGAGGCCATAAAGGGTTAATTTTCATATGGGGTATGAACTAGAAGAGATATAAAATGGAAGAACCATCCTCTGGTAATGGGAAATGAGTAGAGATATATGTATTTCCTTTCACTTACAAATTCAGACGATACATCAAGCGTTTATCTTTTATTATCTATTATGAATTTAGCATGCAGTGAAACAATCGAAAAATAATTTTGCCATTTCCTTGAGGAAACAACTATCATTGACAAAGAAATAAGTATGGTTTATATTTTCATTTAGCCCTAGATAAAGTTCAGGAAATAAGAAATAATTTTATCTTTTCATTAAGGAATCGGGGAAGATACATGCTGTTGGTGAAAGAAAGAGAAATGAATGGGGCTTATATTTTCACCACCATGAAAATTTAAACAAACAATGAACCTGAACTCTTTTTCAAGGGTTGAGGTCATGAAAACAGGCTCTATCAATGACAAGAGAGCAGTCTGGTAATTTTATCTCTTTCTCACGGAATTGAGACAATTAAAAATAATAACTAGAATAGAAACCTGCCCTTTTAGTCACACACTTTAAAAATTAGATTTGCCCCAAAGACAGTTGTGCCTGACCTAAGAAGTGGGCTGAGGTTGAATGCTAAGAAGGAAGGAATTTATCTCTGCTCATAGAGTAATGGTACAAGATAAAAGTAAAGCAGGTGGGAGTTGAAGGGAGGAGAGAACCCTGTGACTACTCCAAGAAAGGTGGCTGATTCTCCAAATTTGGAAAGTTGATTAAAAAATGTAGAATTAAGGGAACAAAGAACCCTATAGAGACTAATGCAAGAATTGTGAAATAGCCAAATCCTCAGAAAACCATCAGCCCCAATGCCAGTTTTGTGCCAGAATAAGCATAAGCAAACAGTTTTGACAACTCGGTGAATTGCATGATGAATCCCTGTATCAATTGCCACTGGTTTTCACGTCAGCTGCCACCAAATCTCCTGATTCCAAAGAACTTGAACCTAGCTCTAGAATTTTTGACAAGTGTCACTATAGAGATTGATGTGGGAAAGGGCTTTTGTTGGACTAACAACTACATGATCCAATTGAATATTGATCCAATCATACCTTCATTTACTTTTTTTTTTGTTGTGAAGATAATTCTTCCCTTGTTATAGCTTCCACCATGGCTTGATCCAGCGTTTTGATTACCAGCAACATTTGATCTTTCACTGCTCTGACTTCTAGAACACAATGGGGGCAGAGTAGGTATGGATCGAAGCAGCCAGTAACCAACAACCAGCTTGATTAGCACAATCTGGGCCCTGTGGTTAACACATTCTAAGACCCTTAAGACTGCTATGTGTGGTTACATCATCTGGTATAGGCAGCATGTAGCTGGGGTTACCTTATCTAGTTACCGCTGACCAGGTTTTGATCCAGGATCAAACAGGTAGGGTTATACATTATCAAGGATGATTTTATTTTTACTTTTAACTGAATGGATGGATTGTTCATACTTGATAATGGCTAAACATTAGACTGAAAACAATTGAGATGAAAAGACATGACTAATGTACTGGATACAACAACAGGAAGAGTATCAGAATAAACTTGATTTCCCCATTCAAGCAAATCAAAGCTAAACAAGCAAAAAACAGTTGATCATATTAGAAAATTCCAGCAAGTTTTTAGCAAAGTGCATTTAAAATGTGCCATTTTCATAACAAAACTATTAATAGCCCCCTATTTAATAGTAATAAAATGACAAAATATATCAAAGTTTTTATCCAACTAAAATGTAACAAGTAATTTACATAAAAGATTCTTCATCTTGTATTATGGTCCAAGCCTCTGCTTCTGTGTTCTAAAAAACAAAGTCATCTATCTAGAAAATTCTGTGACTTTCATTAGTTCATCTGTCTGCCACACCCTCTAGTATAGCTACATATCGAATAATCAAAACAGGTAAAAGGGTACAAAGTATAGTTGGTGTAACTCAGTCAGTTAAGTGCCATACGGGAAACAGGCTTGGGTAATCATGTCTCAAAAGAGACATGACTGACTGGGCAAAGGATTATCCCGCAGTAGGTTGTGTTTGTTTTTTGCGGTAGACTGGTTGCCAACCAAGGCTATAGAACCCAATCTGTCCTTTTATTTAACCCATAACTGGAAGGAAGAGATGGATTAATACCTTTCCCAAGGGTATTTGCGCGTAAGTGAATGCAATGAATTCAACTGGAATTCGAACTCGACTCCCCGATTTCTTGTTCCGAGCCGATATCCACTGCACCACAACGCACATCCGCCTTAACTAGGACTTGTAAAAACCATGATACAAATCAAGTTTATTCGAATTTTGATTGGTTTGTAAAATTGAATGAAATGTACAGTTTGTACAAAAAATGTTGGTGATAATTTCAACAATACTAAATACTGTGAAGATTTCAACAGACATCAGGAAGTTGCAAAAAAAAAAAAAAAAAAAATCTAGCTTTGGACAGGGTTTTCTTGAGGACTCCTTTCTAGGCCACCCAATTTTGCGAAAAGCTTTGCTATAATCTCAACTTCCTTAAATTGTTTTTGATAGCTGGGTCAATGTTTTAAATGGTCTACCTATCATATGTAATTGAACCATCATGAAATATTGGAGCAAGTTTTTACTAACCAGTTTAGGAGACTGGAGATTAAGTGTTTTTATCAAGTCGCCATCTCTAGGAAGACTACCTACCAAAGTTAGAGAGTTCAGCCTATCCTATTCTACACAAAATAGATGTAGCCTAAGCAGTTTAATGTCATACACAGGACCCTACTTATGTCCAAATAAATTGTAATCCATGTTTTGGTCTTTAAATTTTCCTGTTTTTCCTGCTTCTCTCCTTCCAAATATGTGAATATATGCACACTTTTGAAGATTGTTTCACATCTTTTAGCACAGATTTATCTTTGTAATTTTTAAATAACATTTTAGAACAGAATTCAGTTCAAGAGTAAAATATTAGACAGCTTCAGCTACTCAATAAAACCTTAAAGAGCATTGAGAACACAAAAGAAATACCAAATGTACGTAGGTCAGATGTCTACAATGCATCCAACTCAACGCTCACATGTCATTCTGTTTGCTAGAAGCAACAGGCTATGAAGAGACCCAAAATGATGCTTCAAAGATCAGCTGAAGACATTTCTGACACAGGCTAACATCAAACCTGAGGCTTGGAAAGCCGTTGCTGCAAAGCAGCCTTCTTAGTGGAGGACCATCCAAAGGAGGCCAAGTCTTTCGAGTCCAACTGTCAACATGAAGAGTATCTGTGATGTGCTGTCAGGAGGGCCGGACTTTCCCAGCCATATCCACCACCTACACTCTTCTTTAAATATTATCAATAAGAAAAAGGGTACATAAAAAAGACTGCAAATGAGGATATAAATTAAGAATGACTGGTATGTTAGCCAGAATTAATTTGTTGTATAGATTGAGATTATCAGAGTGAGAAGGTGGTCCATCTATGGGAAAGAAAACCTGATTTTAAACCTTTGCTGCCTTGTGGTCATATCCAAACATGGAGAAAAACTATGGAAATGAACAAAGATAACAAAAATCTAAAATGTAGCCTTGAAAGTGGTTAACTTAACACTAATAAAACTAACAACTTCTACAGTCAAATCAGGCATAAATGTAATGGTCTGTATCCCTTTGCATCTTGTTGGTATAA
The DNA here is from genome assembly GCA_037127315.1 of Ascarosepion bandense. Lineage (NCBI taxonomy): Eukaryota > Metazoa > Mollusca > Cephalopoda > Sepiida > Sepiidae > Ascarosepion > Ascarosepion bandense. The sequence continues at coordinate 2,862,615 of JBBBDQ010001150.1, read as the reverse complement.
CAGACTGAGGGGCCATGTGTTCTGGGTAGCACACTGCCTCCATATACCATCACACAGGATTTCTGGAGAAGTCACTTCAGCCTCACTACCAAAGGGCTGAATTTTGACCAGAGTGCTATCATTATCTCACCCAATGAACAGATGCCTACTACTACATCAATATTCAGATTAATACAAGAAAATCGAAACCATGGCAATAATATGATTCCAGACAGATCAGATAACATCTATGATTTTTAATTTTTTTCTAAATATGTACTATCTAAGAGTTATGAATGAAGTCCTGGCACCTCATAGATCCATATCATTATGCAGAATATTTTGTCACTAGAAGTAAATTATGTTTTTAAGTATGTTTCACTGTTTATCACATTGCAAACATAGCTTATTCAATATTTCTGAAATACAATAGCATACTAGGAAATAGGATTTCATGAAGATATTACTTCTAAAAGGACTTTAAATACTTAGTATGATAATAGTTCAAATCTGAGTACTAAAATTATTCTAAATAACTATTGCTGTTACAGTTAAATAGAAAAAAAAGGAAAAAAGAAAAAATGTTTTCCCTGTTTGTAGTGAATTCTGTTAATAGCTAACATCTATGCTTCAGACTGGGCTTCTCTTGTATATAATAAAAATATCAATGAGTACACACCCTCCTCTTGCCCCTCCTTTTCTGATTAAAAAAAACAAAAAACAGTAAATGTATTATTTTGGAATCAGATTAAAATTTATATAAGAATCTTTAATTTTTCCCTTACTTTGAAAAGAGTGTATTGTTTTCTTTTTTTTAATTTACATTCATGTTCAACATGATTTGAAGTAAAAATCCAGTCTCTTTACAGAGAAAGGAGAATTTCAATATATTATCACAGTACGTTGCAGTGAAAGCTTTCCAAGAACTACAAACTAGCAGCAAGCCAGAAAAGATGAGTGAAACTGAAAGTAGCTTAGTGACATACAAACAGCTTCTGGCAAATAGAAGTAGGAGGGATATTGTTGTGTTGATGCTGCTGCTGCTGGAAGCAGTAGTAGTAAAAATGGAAATGGTTATTGATTGACCAGAATCGAATAGTCCTCGCAATACTCGTCGTGTTGTTTTGTCAACATGTGCAAACTGACAACAGGAAATTAACAGTGCTGATTATTATTCATCCAAAGACAATTTGGGAGATTAACACTTTTAGCAAATAGAATTAAATCATGGTGGGAGGGAGGAACAAAGAAAAGAAAAAAAGAAATAAACACAGGAAAGAATTTGATGCTGAACTTGCTCTAAGCTGGTATTAGCCCCTACTTGTGTATTAGAAGTCTGTCATTTGGCCATGAAGTCACTTTCTGGACTAGCCTAATAATTTCAGACTTTTCTAAGGCTAAACAAGATTAAAATTATTTTAAAAACAAGCCTTATATATTGATAGCATTTAACCCTGCTAAATAGCAGGACTGACTTAACTCTCTAACCTTGGCTAGCAGACAGTCTAAGAGAAGGAATACTGAATTCCAAACCATAGAGAGGATAACCAGAAACAACTCCATTGTTTTTCCACATGTAATTAAAAGAAAGTAATATGTACAGAGTCATGATCTATATCCTAAAGGGACATGGGTGATCATGGTCCATTAAGAAAAATACATTATTGACCAATTTCTAAAATAAGGAAAAGTAACAATTAAACACCTTGTATTTGTTTTCAATTATAATGTATATGCACTTAAAAAAAAAAAAAAATATATATATATATATATATATTTTTGATGAATTTAAATTTGCTATTTACCTTATTTTCATTGTTTGAACTATTTTGGCCATTGTGTGGTACAGTGGATATCAGCTCGGAACGAGAAACTGGGTAGCCGAGTTTGAATTCCAGTTGAATCCATTGTATTCACTTACACGCAAATACCCTTGGGAAAAGTATTAATCCGTCTCTTCCTTCCAGTTATGGGTTAAATAGCAGGACAGATAGGGTTCTATAGCCTTGGTCGGCAACCGGTCTACCGCAGAAAGCAATGGCAACCTACTGCGGGATAATCTTCTGCCCAGTCAGTCATGTCTCTTTCGAGACATGATCGCCCAAGCGTGTATCATGTATGGCACTTAACTGACTGATGCTCTGGCCTTCTTCAAGTGATATACATTGAAATTTTAAACTGAACCCTTTATTCTTCTACCAGGGTAGAGTGTTCTAGTTTCATGCATTTTATGGATAGCTCTGTCTTCAGTTATTTCCTTTTAGTAACTCAACTATCAAAGTCTTTTCTTACTCACCTCTTCTGGTTGAAATAATCCAATGACTTGAATCAAAAAACTGAGTTCATTACCTTTCCACAGAACAAAAGTTTCAAAAGTTACTAAAAATGGAATTATCCAGGAAAAGCATGTAACAGGAAACTAGAGCCATCAAGCCTTGGGGGACGAAATAAAGGGTTTACTTTGAAATTCCAATGTGTATCACTTGAAGAAAGCCAGAATATACCACGGCCCAAAAGTTGTGAATACAACAGTAAAAAGATGAGGAAAATATTCTCAACAATGTAAACAGCATATGTTACAATAACTCATCTCAGAAATGCAGATATTAAGTTTGTTAATTTTACCGTCAAATTCACATTAGTGAGATGTTTTAGGACGTTTCTTAGATATCCATTTTGTACAATAGGAATGCGATAGCTTGCAAAAGGGTCACTGCTTCAAATCAAACAATTAGCGGCCAGGATCATTGTGTACAGTTAAGGTTTTAGAGCCAAAAGAAGTACACTATATTTTCACAAAAAACTGTCAGTGCTGGTCTGAGTTATCATGATGTACCATCCTCAGCTTGGCAAAAAACAATGCCATCAATTGATTTCATACATTTTAAAAGAAAATAGACAGGTTTTGTTACCTATGAATTTTATTTATCACAAAGTGATATCAGTTGACTTGCTTTCAGATATCAAACAACAAAAACACTCCATGAGTAGCAAAGTTCTGGTGCTCCATGTACTACTAACTATAATGGCGATCAGTAAATCTAGACCTATACCCTGCCTCATCAATATGCAATTGCAGACTAACTCTGAATCTGACTGTTCTGTTTGAGACAAACAAGAGTATTCTTTGAGACAATATGCAACGGAACATTACCATTTTGGGCAGCATGGCAGACAGACATTGCCAAATACATCTGCAGTGAGTCTGAGCCCACAGGAAGTGGACACTGCAACAATGGATAACAATGTTGTTTATTGATGGTCGAATAATTACTCTTTACTAAAACATTGGTTATCAACAAGTACGAAGATAATCAGTTATAGGTAAAATAGAGAAGCAGATTGGGTTCTTTAACCTTGATCGGTAACCATGTTAGTAAAACAACTCAAAATTCGATTCACTCCTTTACCAGATATAGGTGGGTAAAAAGAATGGATTGGAAACTAATGAAGAGTGGACATTAGTGAGACCAGATAGCTAGATTCCTCATTTTTTACAATCAAGTCCAGACTGTTACACTATCTATTAATGCACACTTAAATTTATCCTCATAAGAAAACTTATAATAATACCATTACAAGATAGTATAGGATACAATTAAGCATTATCAACTATTACTAATTTTTAACTAGTTTTATCTATCATCTTACTTCTGCTTTTTTTTTTCTTTCAAGATATTAAAATTGTGTTTACTGTTCAATGAAAAGTGAGTGAGATATAACTGAGTAGTACTACAAATAAAAACTAGACAAGATATCTTTAGACAAAGACAATGGGACATGTACAGTTTAACCCTACGGATTATATAACGGGTTCTGTTTTTTGTAGATTATCCAGATTGATGGCATAACAGCCGAAACATAACAAACAAGATGAGAACAATAGTGTAAATATAAATAATGGAAATAATGATAACTCCTCATCCCAGAAATTCAGACAAATTTAAATTGTTAATTTTACAAACAAGCTGTATAAACCAGAAATTAACAACAGCTGTATGTCATAAACAGAAAATTAAAGAATATAGTAGCATGGCTTATTTGAGTCATGTCTGCCAGCAAAAGTTTTGTAACTAAGCAGGAAAAAGTAGTAAAAAAAAAAAAAAAAAAAAAAAAAAAAAAAACAACGGGGGGGGGGGGGTGCTAGTTCAAATCTCAACAGAAGCTATTCTTTGTTTCCAATCCACATAAATTATTTCATGGTTGTAGAATAATGTCATGAGATTTGCAATAAAAACGGTAAAGAAAACTACTGAAATTGCAAAAACATAGTAAGGGGTCTCAAGCAGACAAAAAGGCCATTTCATATTGAAAAAGAGCTGCTGTGGGCCTAAAATCAAGCCCATCACATGGTTATTATCAATGGGGATGATGTCAACCTCCTAAACATGAGGTCTGTGGCCTCTTTTGTGGCAATCCATCCACAGAGTACTTTAGGGACAGATTCTCAGAGTTCCATGGACCCACAAAAGTAAATTAAACCAGTTTGCATTTCCATTACTCAAAAATACCAAGCACAGTTTTTTAGGGACAGGTCCATGGACTTGCAAAACTAAATTTAATTTTTGAGTGATAAGAATTGTGAAAGAGGGAGAGAAAGAAAGACAGGCAAGATTATGCATGTTATTCAGCCATCCCTGTTTATTAAGTAGATATTTAAATAAAAATTTAAAAAAAAGAAAAGTCATCAATTGCAAAATGTGAGACAAAAACATGTCCTGCAGCTTAGTTTTTCTCACATTTCCCACTTGTGAAATTCCCTTCCATTTGCTTCCCTGATAGCTACAATCTCCAAAAGATTCCCATCCTTCTCTTATCTTTTCTTCAACATCCTCCGACCTTGTTTTTTTCTCTCACTGTAACTCCTTGCACGCAAGTGGCAGCCCTGCCTTGCTTAGGGTGAAACAAGAGAAAAAAAAAAAAATTTAACGCAGGACACACAATCCAGCATCATGACTGATTTTTCTTCTCTTCCCTTAAGATGTATTAGGACAGATCTCGCTCAATTATGTCACTGCAAAAGTATGAAAGGGGGCAAGGGACAAATTTATTAAACATCACATTTTTAGGAAAATATTGGTCAAAAATAGAGAAAAGGTTTGGTCACATGTTTGAGACTTGGGTCTGCAAGATTCTGTTTATGTTAAAGATTTAATCTAAATGATTTTTTCATTCTGGATTCTGATAAACTTTTCACCAATAGTGACTAACATCTTTGTTATAGTTAACAAGAGAAAGAAAATACTGTATATAATCGTATATAGTGACCACAAAAACTTTTTGGCATGAATTTTAAAACCCACAGAAAAAAGTTTACTCGTGAATAGGGCAACATCACATAAAATGCATGAATTTTATCCTCTTAAAAAAAAAAAAATTACCTGTGTATAGTGTGCCTACCCACCTATTATTTTGCAACATTTAAAAATGTTGTTCAAGAAAAACACTAGCAACATTTGAACAAATTAATATCTGAGAATGCTTCATTTAATAAAATGAAGATTTAAAGAAAAGACAAATAAAAAATCCTCTCCATTATATTATTATAAAGACTTGTGTGTGTGTTTTTTTTTTTCCCCCCTTCCTGTCATGCTCATGGAGAGAGAATCAGCATCAGCTAAGTTCATTCTATTTACTACCAATTATGAAAGCTCTTGCCACATGTTTGCTCTTTAAGAGTTTTAACAGTGCCTTATTGAATTTTTTTTGCAATAATTAGGCCATCGTGTAGCGTGTGTGTGTATATTAATAAATATACATATTATCCTACGTCTATGCACAACTCATGCATTATGCAATGGAGTTTCATGCGTTATGCAATCATCAGGTGCATGTTTCAAACTGACAGTTTAATAGATTTGAATTTAAGTTCACTCAATGTTCAAGGGAATTAAATCTTATAAAGTTGCTTTTTTTAATAACAAAATTAAAAATTTAAATATTCTATGGTTACATATCGATAAAAATTTAAAACAACAATAAAGAATAAAAAAAATAAGATATAGGAAGAAGAAATCATAGGGGCGTAAGTCATGAGTCTTAAAAATTTAAACATTCAAATATATTACATGTACGTAAAAAAATGTAGAGAAAATCAAAATTTTTAAGTCTTAAATAAAAATAAGATAAAATAAAAATGAAAAAAAAATTTAATTTTACTACTTAATTTTTATTTTATCTTATTTTTATTTAGAATTTTAAAACTAATTTTCTCTACATTTTTTAAGTGCCTGTAATATATTTGAATATTTAAATTTTTAAGACTCATTACTTATTCACCTTTGTTTTTCTCTCTCATCTTATTTTTTATTATTTTAAATTTTTATCTATATATAACTGAAGAATATTTAAATTTTTAATCTTGTAATTAAAAAATGCAATAACTTTATAAGATTTAATTCCCATGAACATCGAGTAAACTTAAATTCAAATCTATTAAACGTTTGGTTTGTAATATGCACCTAATGATTGCATAACACATGAAACTCTGAGTTGTACCATAGAGGTAGGATTTATATATACACACACACAGCTCTGTTCATACATTGAGCACTGTTTTAACACCTGAATAATAACTTAATATTTTATATTAAGTAATATCTATATAGAGAGCTCAATGAATGTTATCCAGAGCAATACGAGATTTATAAAGGAAAACTAAACACATCATTTAAATCGGTTATAAATTATAATTCATTTCAATGAGCTAAATTAGCTCATTTCATCAGGCCACACAATATTTATTCCATTTGGTACAAAAAAAAATTTTTTTAACTGGAATCTAAAAGAAAATCTTCCGGTAACAGTTTTTTTTTACCAAATGGAACAAATATTGTGTGGTCTGATGAAATGAGCTAGTTTAGCTCATTGAAATGAATTATAATTGATAACCAATTTAAATGATGTGTTGAGTTTTCCTTTATATCTAATCTTCTCAAATATTTTGCCGTCATTTTTTATGGTAGGGGTACACTTCTTATTAATATTTTACAATGTCATATTTAATAAGAAATGAAGGTGAAAATATGTCAAAAATTAATAATGGTTAAGAAGGTTTCACATAATAAAAATAAGGACGAAAGTAAATAACATTGAAAAATGAATTAATGCTAATTAATGAAATTGCTTCATTGATTAAAAAAGAAAGTTATAACTTGTACTATAAACAGACTGACATTTTTTCAAAATAAATTATAGAAATTGATGACATTTGTGGACATGTGAATTCTATATTTTGAGAACAACAACACTTTGTCCTTTTATAATACAAGAAAACAATTCTCTAGTTTATAAGGTTAAGAAATTAAAACAAACAAGGTATTATTTGTATAGACTTGATTTGGTGATGAACTTTATCTATCCAAAAACCCCTCCCACAAAATGCTCAGTTTCTTCTGAGGCTTCTTATGTATCTACAGACAAAAAAAAATATGAGTGCGCTTCAGGAGCAGCTTACCAAAGCTTTTATATTAATTTTTCCAATAAACTTGTAAAAGAACTTGTTTACCACTTGAAGCATGAAGAATCTTTTTGGCACTGAACGACATTAAAAGAGAAGATGTCTGTAGTAAAGCTCGGGTCTCAGTAAATGATGATGACAAACGATGGATGGATGGCATTTGTTTTTGTAACAATTGATTTTCATCTGCACATCTGGTCTTTTGGAACTATTTCCTGAGGCAATTCTGTAGAGACATTCTCTGCTTTTCTATTTTACCCAAAGATTTTTTTCCATTGAGGAAAATTTTTCATTGGTTTCTAAAAACAAATGTCAAGATTCATTAGCAGTTCTAGTGAAGACTGGTTCAAAAAAAAAAAAAAGTGCCCCCCCCCCAAAAAAAAAACAAAAAACAAACAAAACAAAACAAGAACTAAAAAATGATTTATAAGCCATAAAATTTACAAGATTATGGATGATTAGTAAATGACAAATTTTTAAAGATTAATTTTCTAATCTTTTCTGGAACTCTATCAACTATATTCTGGAACAATATGGCTCCTGCTTTGCTAGGTCTACCACTGACATGCTAATGACCATTACTGAATATATATATATACACACACACACACACACACTTGATAAGAATAGCAAAGCTCAAGCTGTTAATCTTGATATTTTGAAAGCATTTGATATGGTTTGGCATGCTGGCCTTTTGTGCAAGCTCCAGAGCAGTGGTATTTCTAGACAATTGTTCGATTTAATCCAATCATTTCCATCAAATTGTGAAACAAAGGTTGTTTTGAACAGGTAAGCTTCCAGACCCTTTCATACACGGTCCTAAGTACCACACCTTTTCTGATTTTCATAAATAATCCTCCTGATGTAATCAATCCCCCAAGTAGGCATCTATTCAGATAACATCACCATTGACTTATCTCCATAAGAAATCTTCCAAGGCTGATGAAGTAAACCTAGCTGCTGTCCTTCAAAAAGACCTTCAATCTCTGATCGAATGGGAGAGGAAATGGCTTGTAAATTTTAATGCCTCCAAAATGAAGCTGCTACACTTTAACCACCATAGAGAAACTTTCCTGACTACCATCAGAATAGGTGACCCTAGTCTCCTAAAGAGGAACACGCTGGCCCTCTTTGGCTCCACTCTTTCAAATGACTTTAAATGGAATGATTACATCAATTTTATAGCTGCATCTACTGCTTGAAAGGTTGGTTCACTGTTTTGGACCAGGAAGTTGTCCTCGTTAGAATCCATTTTGCACATTTATAAAACTACTATTTGATTGTGCATTGAATACTGTTGCCATATCTGGTTAGGTGTTCCTGCTATTCATCTTGGGGTCCTTGTCAAAATCCAAAGGTTCCGCAATATAATCAATGCCACCTTCAGTCTCTTTCTCACTAACATGATGTGGCTTTCCTCCGTCTTTTCCAGAAGCATTTTCATAGCAACTGCTCTGACAAGCTTTTTTCTCCCCTGGTTCCCCAACCACATGTTTATGCATACTACTAGATTGGCATCTAGGTCCCATCCTTTTACCATCAAAAAAGCTAAATGTAGTCGCTTTTTCTACTCTAAGAAGTTTTTCTTGCACTTCTTGTTTGTTAAACTACCTTCCATTTGCTTGCTTCCCTGATAGCAACAATCTCCAAAACGTGTAAATGTAATATCAATTGCCATTTTCTATCTACTTAATTCTAATCCATCTCTTATCTTTCTTCAAAATCCCATGTACTTGGTTTTTTCTCTCTCACTAGTGGCTGTCCAGCCTTGCTTGGGGTGAAATAATTATTAAACAAAAAACAAAAAAAAGTGATTTTTTGTTTTTTGTTGTTGTTTTGCTACCATCAGTTAATTTTACACAAAAGCTTAAAAAGAGGAAGGAAGAAAATAAAGAGAGGAAGAAAGGAAAGTGCTGAATATCCCCCCCACACACACACACACACCAAGAAAGTCAATACAGGGTGTTAACTTATGATCAAATTTTCCATTTTGAAAAAAATTAAAAACTTTCAATGTTTTTACAACATTTTGCATATCTTTTTGGTTGGGTTCAAAAATCAAGTTAGATTTTGTCTAAAATTTTCACAAGTGGCTAAATTTGCTCTTAGTTGATAATATTTTCCTTAGGCAAGTAAAGTTTTATACTAGTGCCCACAATACTTGCTTAATTATTGTGATAGCAATATATATGTATAACTAATCATTTATTCATACATTTTTTGTCCTGTCACAAAACTGATCCAATAAATCAATATATGTCCATTCATTTTCTTATGTATATGACTGTTTTAATTTAAATAACTTTATATATTACTTGCTCAGAGTTTGGAAAGTAGATCAGGCTGTTTGTTTAAACACCACCTTTTTATATATCTAAAATAAATCACAAGAAAACTTTTTTCTCTGTGTCATACATTTTGTCTATATCGTAAGCCTTGTGCCATATCTAAGCAGTGCTTAGTAAATCAACTACATACATTATATATATATATATATATATAAAATGAATGAAATGCAAATTTGAAATAACTCAAATACTTTGTGACGGGATTTTTTTTTTCAAGAGAGGAATACGCATTTACATGCAATTCATGCTGAACTATATATTTGCATTCAAAAGTTTGAATGCCTACATATTTTCTTTGAAGTAAATATCAAATAAACCTAATACAAACTATATAAGATTTCTTTAATTTTTTGTGTCCGAGTTATATGATCTTCATTATAGCGATAAAGATCTATATTGGAGTCTTTTATGTACAATGTCCATTCAGGGCATAGACAATTATTGCTCTCTAAAAAATTCTTCTAATTTTTAGTGCTTAATAATATTATCTTTTTGTTAGTACTGCTAGGACCTGTTCTGGAAAAAATATAATATGCAGTCTAAATTTTTGTTGCTTCAAGTTTTTTATTCATGTGTAAGGAAATTTTCAAGCATTCATATTATATATATATATATATATATATATATATATAAAAGACTTATTTTGCTGTATTGCAGCTCATCAGTGTGGCTAGACCTCCACTTGCCTGCAGCCGGGATAAGGAAGTGAAAGAACAGGTAGATTAAAATCCACTGTTCATGCATTTACTTTTAAGATTTTAATACTGTAATTTTGTTATTACAATGGTTTATAAAAAGCATGATATCACCACACAAACATTTTCAGGTTTCAGAAAGATATTGACCTGAAACAGGAAAATTTTTGTGTAGTGATATGTTTTTATAAATTATTGTAACAACAAAACTACAAATATATATATATATATATATATATAAAATGCTAGATCTATAGCACAACTCAGATTTTCATGAGCACTGTGCTATTAACACCAGAAAATATTTATGTGTATGCACCTGTGTATATATCCATACCTAATTTTTTTTTTGTGTGTGTGTGTGTGTGTGTGTATTATATAAATATTTATTTAGTGTACTGAGGCAGCAGATAATTTTCTAAACATATACTGTTAAATATAAGCGACAATGAATGTCTATTATGTTTAATCATGAGTCGTTCTAAACATCGTATTTTGGCTTTAATTTCAAGTGAAAATAAAGACAAAAATTCTCCAACATTTGGATAATCTTTTAAGTTGGCTCTAAGCTTTTGGCTCACATGAGCCATCTTCAGAGAGGTTACAAAGATGTTAACATAAAAACATCCACCATCAGCAACGATTTTATCTTGTGTTGACATAAAACTTTGCTAAACAACAATGACAGTTACCAAAAATTGCAAACAGTTCGTAAATTTGTAATGCGGTTCTATATGTGTGTTTTTGTGTGTGTGTGTGTGTGTGTGTGTATTATATAAATATTTATTTAGTGTACTGAGGCAGCAGATAATTTTCTAAACATATACTGTTAAATATAAGCGACAATGAATGTCTATTATGTTTAATCATGAGTCGTTCTAAACATCGTATTTTGGCTTTAATTTCAAGTGAAAATAAAGACAAAAATTCTCCAACATTTGGATAATCTTTTAAGTTGGCTCTAAGCTTTTGGCTCACATGAGCCATCTTCAGAGAGGTTACAAAGATGTTAACATAAAAACATCCACCATCAGCAACGATTTTATCTTGTGTTGACATAAAACTTTGCTAAACAACAATGACAGTTACCAAAAATTGCAAACAGTTCGTAAATTTGTAATGCGGTTCTATGGCACACCGTGAGAGCTCGAAATGATAACAGAACCATATATTTAAATGCAATGTAATGTGTTATGACCAGATTTAAACGTGATTTTATTAAGTGTGGGGTGTTTGGATTTAATGTAGATGGCCTCTAATATCTGAAGGTTCTTTTTACTGTATGTATGAGTGAGGATTATTGTATTGTTGACTAAAATCTGTCTGATATTACCAATATGACTGTTTTTCTAAGAAATGTTGTTTAATTGTACTGTCCTGTGTAGACTGGTTGCCAGCCCAGGCTATAGAACCCAACCTGTTCTGTTATTTAACCCTTAACTGGAAGGAAGGGATGGATTAATACCTTTCCCAAGGGTATTAGCATGCAAGTGACTGCAGGACATTCAACCAGAATTCGAACTCAGCTCTCCGATTTCTTGTTCGGAGCCGATATCAACTGCATCATAACGCACATCCATCCTGAACACTTACAGCACCTGGCATTCCCAAGCGGTTACCCATCTAAGTACGGGCCAGGCTCAATGTTGCTTAACTTCGGTGATCAAAGGAGAACCAGTGTATTCAACACGATATGACTATAATATCAATGTATCCACTATTATCTTACATTAACATAATAAAAACAAAATAATCCCCCTCCTCTCTTGAGCATGACAGGAGGGAGGGATATATATTTATATATATATATATATATATATATATATGAAAGAATATTAAAAAGTTTTGAGTTTCAAAATGTGTTTTTTATATTTCAGACCGCCCTCGGTCCTTCATCAGAAACAAATGATTTTAAAATTTGAATTAGAAATGTATTTCGCGAGAGCGTCTGTGAAGAGTCCGTTTACACCACGTGATGCGTTTGTGGAGAGAGTTTGTTTTTACCTCTAGATCCGACCAGCACTTACAAAACAGAATTATCACTTCTCAATCAAATAATGAAGAGATCTATAAAATTTCAAAAGCCCTTAAAATCACACCACCTGGCAGACCCATATCAGGCATTGGTACCCACACAGAACTTATATCTGGATTCATAGACGACATCCTAAAACCTTTATTGCCTGACATACCTAGTTACATTAGAGACACTACTGACCTTCTCAACAAATTACGAAACATTAACTTAGTCCATGATGATAATATCCTAGTAACAATGGATGTTACATCTCTGTACACGAACATTCCACATGTTGAAGGAGTATCAGCTTGCCATGAGTTCCTTAAAAGCAAACTACCTAACAACCAAATCATAGATATATGCCAATTAATAAATTTCATCTTAACACACAATTTTAAATTCAACAACAAACACTATTTACAGATTAGTCGCACAGCAATGGGCACGAAAATGGCACCTAGTTATGCCAATATATTTATGTACATTCTAGAAAGAAAGATACTAGACAATTCACAATACAAACCATCACATTATTTTAGATACATTGATGACATTTTCTTATTATGGACTCATGGATTAGAAAAATTAAAAAACTTTTTTACTTTCTGCAACAACTTCCATAATACAATTAAATTTACCATGGAGTACTCAAACACATCCGTCCCTTTCTTAGACGTCATGATAAAATTAAACAAACATACACTTTCCACCAGTCTATACAACAAACCCACAAACCAACATAAATTCCTACAATTTAACAGTTGTCATCCCCTCAAATTAAAAAAAATCTATTGTATACAGCTCATTTCTAAGAATCAAACGCATATGCTCAGACCATCCAGATTTTCTAAACAACATTAACAACATAACAAAGCAATTTCTAAAATGTAAATACCCAATAAAAATAATAAAAAGAAGCACTAAATAAAACCATTCACATAAATCGTAACACACTTCTCACATACAAGAAAAGAAAAAACAACTAAATTTCCATGGTTTATAACCAATCAACATTCACACACACTTATCAAAAATTTAAAAATAGAGTACAAGAACCTCCAATCAAACAAAAAAATCAAACATTTTCGATAAACCACCCATAAATGCAATGAAACAAACACCCAACCTATCAACTATCCTCACTTCTAACAAATATTTAAATAATACAAACCTATCAGGGAATCTAAAATGTCAGAAACCCAGGTGTTTAATTTGTAAACATTTAGTAACCGACAACATTCTCTGTACCCAACACCAAAATCAAATTGCACCCACCAAGCCTCACTTGTGACATCGAAAACATTATATACTTCCTCTTCTGTTCAATATGTCCCAATAGTGGATATATTGGTGAATCTGGTAATAGCTTTAGATTTCGCTTCAATAATCACAAACTTAATATACGCCAAAATAATCAATATTCCCCAATAGCAGTACATTTCAATCAACCGGGTCACACTTTAGAAAATTGCAAATGTTTACTAATAGACTCCAATTTTAGTTCTACATACACACGCAGAAAGAAAGAAAAATACTGGATTTTAAAATTAAATACTCACAAGCTAGGGTTAAATAGGGACTTAGGTGTTTTGAATCTTTACAAATATTTCAATAGCTAAACTTTTTTTTAGATACATTCAAAAAAATTTTTTTATCTAAAACAAATTTATAAGTATTATTAAAGATCGGTTTACGTTTATGAATATTTTTTTTAAAAATCTGTTGTTTTCAATGTCACTTGATGTAAAAACAAACTCTCTCCACAAACGTGTCATGTGGTGTAAACAGACTCTTCACAGACGCTCTTGCGAAATACGTTTCTAATTCAAATTTTAAAATCATTTGTTTCTGATGAAGGACCAAGGGCGGTCTGAAATATAAAATATAATAATAGAAATAAACAAATACTGTCAAAAAAACACATTTTTAAACTCAAAACTTTTTCATATTAAAACAGTATACATGGATCATCACCATGTTTTATATATATATATATATATATATATATATATATATACACATACATACATACACAAATAAATACACAAACAGTCTTTATTATAATAGAGAGGATAATTATTCTTCACTACTTGACAACATTAGGCCAAAAAATAAAATAAGACATTGTTAAAGAGCAAGAGCTTTCATAACTGTCCCAATGAATACACACACACACATGCACTATTTATACAGTAAATAAAATAAGTAAAGTAAATTATTTCAGCCAATGTTGCCTTACCTTTCTCTCTTCCCATGTGTGTGACAGGAGAGAAATTTATTATATATATATATATATATATATATATATATATATAGAGAGAGAGAGAGAGAGAAAGAGACATATGACAAGAGAAAAAAAAAACCTTTTTAGAAATGTAATTTGTCCCTTGAGGAACTTTATCAAAGCAAATATAGAAATGTTATAAACTTTTATTTATACACACAAAAGAATGTATTTTTATGTAGGACTAGCAGTATAGCCCGGCGTTGCTCGGGTGTAATAAAAGCTTTAAAACTAATCCATGGTCCTGGAGCTCAGACTCTTTGGACATTGGCACGATAAACCAAAAAGCAACAGTTGTTTCCAGTTAAAGCAAAACCGTAGACTGAAAGAAAAATGAATGGATGTAAGTGAAATTTTGATTTCCTGGTATCGATATCAAATTTTCTGCACTATTGTAAGAACTGCAACCTTGAAACTTCTGAATATTGTTTCTTATGTCTTTGTCTATGAGTGTATCAAACTTGATTAAAACCGAACCTTTTATAACCCGATTTTTTTGATTATTGATTTCCAATAATTATCAGGGGTACCTTGACAAAACCTTGCTAAGAACACTCGCAGACGCTTATAGTACAACTGTGCAAATTTTCAAGAAAATCGGTTCGGCTGTTTCAGAGTCTATAGGTAACGGACAGACACAAAGTTCCATTTATAAATAAGTTTAGATTAGATCAACTGAAAACCAATAAAAGTTCTTTATTGAAACTTTCTTTTTTAGTGGTTCAGACCATTTTCCTAGCTTCCAGAGAAAAATCACTTGTCTAATGTTTTCTGTTTACTTTAGCTTTCATAAGCCATTATTATGGCGTATCATTTTCGTACTTATATGATTGTGGCTTTGTCTATATATACTGCATAGAAAAAATTATTTGAAAATTGCTTATGAAAGTTAAAAGCACCCAGAGGACAATTGTCAGAACTGGAGATAAAAAAAAATAATCTTAAAGAACTTCCATTGGTCAGCAAACAAACCTGTATAAATAGTGCATGTGTGTATTCATTGGGACAGTAAAATGCAATTGTCATCAGTGATTTATCCATAATTTTTGTTGTTGTATGACAAGACTTTGATACAGGGCTTTTGTTTTTATTAATTCAGTCTTTGAAGTAAATAAAACTCTGAAGCACAAAAGAACAGACATGCTTCATAATCAAATTTATATCTTTTCTATTACAATTTACTTGTCTGTGATACACATTTATTTCACAAAACTTTGATGCAAATTTTTATGTTTTTTTTGTTTTGCATTCCTTTTGATGCAAAGATAAAGGATTCACAATAATCATTTGTGACAATTATATTCAGATTCTTGGAAAAATTAAATAACTCATCTCGTTTTGAAGCAAGCTGATGCCTGAAATCAAACAGTTGAGCTTGACTCAAGAAATCTTCAGATGAAAGAATCTTTTGAAAAGACCAATGATATTTTAAAATGAAATACTATACACAGCATGTAAATGCATAACAATTTACTATCTATTCTCTTTTGTGCTGATAAGTTAAATAAACAGCAAATAAAACTGAATTAGTCAGCTTTTATAAACTCAGCAAACATCTTTGTTCTATGCCCATTCAGAGCACTTCTCACCACAACTTCCTATCGTTTGTAGTTCACAGTAACCATCCAAATTCCTATATTGTAATCCAAGATACAATCTGATTAGGTCGATTACTCAATGATGTTTCTGTTTCTTTTGCCTTCAATACACTGTCTTTGTTAAATTCTCTAAACACTTTCGTCATTATATATCTTAGAATCAGAGAGTTGAAATTTCTAAGTGCAAGTGTTTTTTTTGCTCTAATTGTTCACAGGCTTCATCCATAGTATTCTCAGCATCCTTCTGTAAAACTACATCTGTTGTCTCTAGATCTGCAAAGACATTGTTCTGCATTCATTCTCCTATTGGAGAATTAACATTCCATAGCAGTTCAGCATTTTTACATGCTATTTAAATACAAAACAAAGATTGTGCCTTTGTCCACTTTTATAAGTTAAACTAAAACACAGTAATCATTTAAAAGAAAAAACATTAAAGTAAATTAATGAAAAAAAGAGAGCCGAGTTTAAATTCCAATTGAATTCAATGCATTCACTTATGCACAAATAGCCTTGGGAAACGTATGAATCCATCTCTTCTCCCTCCAGCTATAGGTTGAATAGTAGGACAGATTGGGTTCTATAGCCTTGGTTGGCAACCAGTCTACTGCAGAAATAAATGGTAACCTATTGCCGGAAAATCTTCTGCCCAGTCATGCCTCTTTCAAGATATGATCACCCAAGTGTGCATCCTGTATGGCATTTAACTGACTGAATAAAAAACATGACTGATTTACTTGCAATTTGGTTATTTTAACAAAAGAAAATGTTTATGAAAATTCTTATTTTACATCCAATCCCAGAATGCCATACAAGAGTGTTCAGAATAGCACCCCTTACGTGACTAAATTTCAAAAAACAAATACGATTCTTAGTTCCAAATCTTAATCAACTGAGAGAAAATTGGTTTCCACAATGTTTATTTATTTATTATTTTTTTTTTAAATCATCTCACCCCAAGCAAGGCATTCCACTGCCACTATTGCATATCTGGCTACATAGGGGAAGGTAAAGAGAAGGAGTGGTTAGACATAGGGAATGTCAGGAGGAAGGTGACAGATGAGTAAGGATAGAGAGGATGAGGGTTGGGCAGATGGGAAGAGTGTTTGATAGAATGGGAGCAGGTTAGTGTGTTAGGAGGTGTCTATTGACCTTACATTTAAACTCTTGGAGATTGTAGCCGTCCGGAAGCAATCATTTGGAAGAGAATATTTTTATGATTTTGGAAAATAAAATCTGCCTCTTGAATTCTTGGCTACTTTTGGAAATAAGCAAGCCTTCAAGATACAACCTACAAGAAAGAAACAATAGACTAAGGAGACTGATAGACATCTGGAATTACCAATGATAGTTGTATTGCTGAAGTGGCTTTTTCGAAACTATTTTCAAATGATGCCTATCTATAGTGAAAACACAACTGGTTGCCATGTTGGAAACAGATGTTTTAATATTGTATGAGCAAAAGAACTCAATAGGGTAGCATAAAAAATTGGAAAGTGGGAAATTTTAAACTAAGAGTTTTAATGGGGCGTGGGTTTCAGTAAAAACAGTAATAGTAAAAATAGTAGAAACGATTTTTTTTTTATTTGTTTGAATATTTTCATGACAAGCTTTCTAGATATTGTCTCAAGACATTGAAGTAAAATTTTTTATGATAGATGCATCCAAATGAAAATGTGAAGTGAAAAGTCTGTGTGGGTGTACAAAACCAAGAAAATGAATTAGTTGGAGAAAAAAAAGGACTAAAAATTTTATTGCAAGAATTTGTTTTAATGCCTGAGAGATGAAATGATATCAACAGAAATATTCAATTACAATGAGTAGATTTAAAGAATTATATGCACTTTAAAATATACAAAAAAATTATTTGCACTTTTGTGTGTGTGTGTGTATGTGTGTGTATAATATTTTAAGTGTTTTTATCAGTAATTTCTGAAATTTTTTAATGCAACAGAATTATCTCCCTTGCCACTGGTAGTGTCAAATAGCAGTAACTCTATGATAATGGCATGCTCTTTCAAGATATTTATGATTGTTTTGTTTGTTCCTGTTTAACGGCCTATCAACATCTAAAGGGTCATTTAAGGCCGGAAGCGTATTTTTATTTTAAATGAGTTATTCCCTGGAAACAGGCATATTCGGAACACAGCATGCTATTTTACCCATAGCTAGGAGGAAATGTTATAGTTTATATGTCTATGTTGAAGCTATATAATAAAGTTAAATTTTATTAAATAGGTCAATTTTCCGAAAGAAGGCTAGTATTTTGTCCATGTTGATGTTTTCAAATAAAGATCTTAAGTTCTGTACTTTATAAAACTGTTGACGAGTTTTTGCCAGGTCTGTACAATCAATTAGTATATGTCTTATGCTATTATTCATCTAGCATTTAGAGCATTTGGGCGGATCTACTCCTCTTAACAGCCAGGAGTGGGTAAAAAAGGTGTGTCCTATCCTAATTCGAGCCAGTATTACCTCTTCCTTTCTCGATTTCCTTAATGCACCTCTCCACTCTCCCAAATTTGGTTTAATTTGGAAGAGTTTGTTGTTCTGACAGATTGACCAACGTTTTTGCCATTTGAGTTGAATATATCTTTTTATTGCAGGCCTTTGATCTGTGAATGGGACCTTCATATTGAAAATATCCTCTCTCAGAGACTCCTTTGCAGCCATGTCTGCTTTCGTGTTACCACGAATGCCAATGTGGCTGGGGATAGATATTTACGAAGTTGATGAAAGGAAAGATAGATTCCGTGAAAGAGAAAAGCACAAGTGAAGAAAATATATTTAAAATCCATGTAGACACTGCGTGTAAACAGAAGTCCCGAGTATCATATTGCTAAACATAATGTAAATAGTCAAATTCTAGGACACATGATTACAAACAAGTAAAAAAACAAAAAAGTCACTAACAAACATGTATACAGGAAGATGCAGGTGTTATTTTTATTTTTTAATAATTTCACCTCAAGCAAGTTGATAACAGCACTAACATGCAAGAGCTTACTGGAAGTGTAAAAGAACGAGAAGACTTCAGTGAGAATAAAAGAATATGTTTGTAGGATACAGAAGATGGTGATAAAGCCATTATGACACAAAAGAGTCAGTCAGTTAAGTGCCATACGTGATAAACGCTTGGGCGATCATGTCTCGAAAGAGACACAACTGACTGGGCAGATGATTATCCCACAGTAGGTTGCCATTGCTTTCTGCGGTAGACTGGTTGCCGATCAAGGCTATAGAACCCTATCTGTCCTATTATTTAACCCATAACTGGAGGGAAGAGACAGATTAATACTTTTTCCCCAAGGGTATTTACGCATAAGTGAATGCAAGGAATTCAACTGGAATTCGAATTTGGCTCTCCGATTTCTCGTTCCAAGCCGATATCCACTGCACCACAATGCACATCCAGGGTCACTGAGAGCAAAAGAAAATGAGACTTTAGAGCAGAGTAAGGACAATAAAAGAATGGACTTTAGCAAGACAGAAGCTAGCAAATGACATTGCATTTTAATAAAGAAAATGGAAGAAGCTTCCACAGACAAAAAAAAATAAAAAATAAAACTATCAGCATTGAACTTATGGTTTCATCTAGCAAAATCAATAGTAAAACAATGAGACCTAGAAGTCAATCTTAAAATAATTGCCATGAAAATATTTATAGAAAAGACAGAGGGAAACCATGTCACGATGGTGGGAAAGAAATTGAAGTCGAGATGCAAGGTCAATACGATAACATTGCAGACTCAAACTTTGTGAATATTCTCAAGATATACAGTAGCAGCACCAGAACAGATATGGCAGCAATATGTATGGACAAATAGTAGTTTTATTGATAAGTAAGATGGATTCTGACAATAAAACTGGTTTGGCATGATACAATGGACCAACTTTTCTGATAGTCTTGGCAGACACCCACATTGATATGAAAAGATCAAAAAGTGTGGTCATTTAAAATGACCTTCAATAACTGATTTGTTAAGAATGATTGGATTGAGTCAAATATCTGACCAGAGACAGCATAGTCCTTGAGCTTGAGGGGGAGGCCAACATGCCAAACCCAGTCAAACAAAAGAGCTAAAGACATAACTGAGTTTTCTTGTTCTTATTTTAAGCCTGATAGACAAATTCAGTTAACACATTGGCAGTTGAACCATATTGTTTGACTTAAAAAAGACATGTGAAGTAAGATGTCTAAATAATTCAGAGTCAATTAGAGCCTCTAGTACTTTATGAAAAAGTAGTAAAATCTAACATGACAGTAATTCAAGAAGCCAGAAAGTTCACCAGAATGCTTAAAAACAGGAATTACAGAAGATGATTTCCAAGAATCTTGAGAGGAATATTTTATATGTTTGAGATATATATATATATATATATATATGCAAAATTATCACTATACTTGTTTCAAAAAAGCCTCTGCGTATATACATGGAAGGAAAAAAATGGTTGTAAAAAAAAAAAAAGAAAGAGCTAAGCACATGAACATCAGCTAAAGCGATTTGGACCGAGCCAGTACATAGCCCAAAGAAAAAACCCGGGACGAGTAATCAATAACAAAAAAGCGCTCAATACTTAAGCAGAGCAGAATAAGTAAATTAAACTTAGTGAACCAACAAACCTACCAATGTTTCACCTAAATGGATCTTTAGGGAAGGTTGGCTGAAGAGGAAAATAACAACGACAAGATAAAGGGAACTCAATAACCCATGTGACCAAAAAAGGAAGACACCAAACACAAATAGGGGGAAACTTATTAAGAAACATATATAAACATTAAAATGAAAAGTGCCAACTAGCGAAGATGGACACCTAAATCTACTAACAACGAAAGAAAATAAGAGAAAAGGCAAACCTACCAAGCATTCCTAATTCAAAAGCCAAGACTTCATATGTCTACACTTATTAAGTATTTTTGTTTTAGAATTCAATAAACTGCTTGTGGGTTCAAATGATGCTTTAGCAAGTTTTTCTTCCCCACATAACCTGCAAAATTTCTGGCCAGCTTTGAATTTTGTACATCTTTTTAATATTTCCCATTTTAAAATAGGAAATATGTTCAGTTCTTGTTTAAATGATCATACATAAGTAGAAAGAGTTGTGCTGTGCTTATATTTTTCATTGTTTAAACTACTGGTGTGGTTATAGTATCATTTTTTTAAAACTGTCTTGAGTAGCACCTAAGTATGTTTTGGGTTCCGGATCTTTTGTGCTTTTATAAACTTTAACCCGGTAAATGACACAATCCCTGTATATAGACTACTAAACCCTAGTAAGACAAAACTAAATAAGATTAGCAAAGTAATCTTACAAAGGATTTGTAAAGCACTAAGAATGTTTCTTAATAAAAGTTTCCCCCTATTTGTGTTTGGTGTCTTCCTTTTTTTTTTTTTTTTGTCACATGGGTTATTGAGTTCCCTTTATTTTCTTGCTATTTTCTTCTTTAGCAAACATTCTCTGAAGATCCATTTAGGTGAAACCTTCGTAGGTTTGTTGGCTCACTAAGTTAATTTACTTTATATAAAATATTGCTTTCCAGGGAGAGAGAGATTTGAACCGGCATTCCCTGGGAAAACCATCAATGATCTTACGTGAACCAGGAAAATCTGTGTTTAAAAGCATTATTTCAGGCTTTGTTTAAATGCAAGTCTTTCATGGTTGAGCAGTCTAAGACACACAAGATCAGTTTCAAATCCTGCCAGAGGGTGCATATTTTCCTAACAAAATTTGTCTTATTTAACCTGGTAGATATAAATAAATATACTGCTTAATTATAAAAAAAAAGGACATAGTACCTACTTAAATATGAGTATCCATTAAAAAGTAATGTTTAAACAAACAAATTAAAAATATGTCAGAGTTCATCCATTTCATCACAGGTTTCGTAAAATTTTGTAATTAAATTGTCTTTTCTTAGATATGAAAACAAAGTAGATATGAATATGTCAAAAAAATCATGAAAGTTGTTTAAAAGCATTATTTTTGGCTTATCTAACTGCAATTCCTTCATGATTGAACAGTCTAAGACAAGTCAGATCAATTGACAGTTTCCCTTTGGGGACACAGGTTCAAATCCTGCTGGAGTATGCATATTTTCCTAACAAGATTTCTGGATTATTCAGGCTATCTACTCAAATATGAGTAGCCATTAAAAAAAGAAGATTTAAACAAATTACAAATGTGTGTTCATAAGGATTTTAAAGGAAGGAAAAAAAAAATGGTAATTTAATTTGTAATATACTTCAAGCAATGAAATTAATGCTTAAAAGCTCACTCCAAATCTATTGACGAAAATAATGTAAGATTTCATTTTTCAGTGACAAGAACGTGAAAAGAAGTTAGCATTAAGTGATTTGTAAAGATGCACCTTCTATTACGCTATACTAATTCTCTTGTATACTAATTCTCTTGTATACTAATTCTCTTGTATACTAATTCTCTTGTATACTAATTCTCTTGTATACTAATTCTCTTGTATACTAATTCTCTTGTATACTAATTCTCTTGTATACTAATTCTCTTGTATACTAATTCTCTTGTATACTAATTCTCTTGTATACTAATTCTCTTCTTGTATACTAATTCTCTTGTATACTAATTCTCTTGTATACTAATTCTCTTGTATACTAATTCTCTTGTATACTAATTCTCTTGTATACTAATTCTCTTGTATACTAATTCTCTTGTATACTAATTCTCTTGTATACTAATTCTCTTGTATACTAATTCTCTTGTATACTAATTCTCTTGTATACTAATTCTCTTGTATACTAATTCTCTTGTATAATGTCTAAAATTTAAAACCTTTTTCTGATGGATTCTGAAAAAATCATTGGCACAACCAAGAAGAACATGATTTCTATATTCCTTTCTTGTAAGATTACTTTAATTTAAATTCAAATAAAAGAACATTTAAATACATAAGATATTTTTTTTATTTAAAATATAATTAGTTGGTTCTTGGTCATAATTAATTTAGACCAGTACTCATTAAAAAGTGCTCAATAACATTTATATTGCAGAGATTTTGAATATTTCTCATTTGGGAATATATACACACACATATATATATATATATATATTGTGTGTATTTTGGCAGCATTTTTTCATTAATGCAGGTTTCATTGAATAATATAGACAAGATTTGTCTATTAATTTTGTGTAGGATCCGTTCATACCGTCTGATATACTTGATGGTGATGTCGTTAAAAGACAACAAAAAATCACAGTATTTGTTGAATTTTTTATCAGGTCTAAGCTTTCGGCTCACATAAGCCATTATCAAAGAGTAAATAATAACACACAGTAAACATAGAACATTTAAGCTATTAACAATAAAGATAATTGAATTGAAAATATAAGTCCATCCCTACCGTGGTGGATGGCCGAAGACAGTGACAAAATAGTGGTGTTGTGGTCCCTGGTCTGATTACAGACATCTTGTCTATATTATTCAATGAAACCTGCATATATATATATATATATATATATATATACCCTGATTGAGCACTCTGGAAGAGTGGGAGACTTTATAAACAGCAGCTACTCCGGCATATACGCATCACTCATTCAATAATGAATTAGAGCACTCTAGCTATTGGGTGTGTTTATACGCGCTAAAAACCCTGCCTTCTTCTACCGGATGCTTATGGCCTAGGGGTAGAATCGCCGATTCGGTCGGGTTTCAATCCTGGGTTAGGAAGCGATCGGAATCTAAGCTGTACTGATGAGCTGTGATACAGCGAAACAGATCTGTCTGCAGATGGCTATAGTGTGTGTGTGTGTGTGTATCCGTGTCCCAGATGTTGGAATGTGGGTCAGACTGTGAATTTCTAAGAATCTCCTTTACAAACATATTAAAATGTAGTTTTTAAGGGATGCAATATTTGTGTGTTGAAGTGCTCAATGTCAGCGATAGGGCATATGTAAATATAAAAGTGGACATTAAAGTCTGCATCCAGAGGCAACTGTCTATTTCATGCTAGACAATTGCATTTAGCATGAAACAGACTAGTGCCTCTGGGTGAGGACTTCAATACACATACATACATGCATGCATACACAGTGGGTGGGAAAAATAATATAAGCACCTTGAAATTTCAAGCAAATTTATTCCATATGTTGTAGGGCCACCTTTGTCAGTAATTACAGCTTGAATTCTGTGCGGGGGGAAAGTTAACCCCTCACTTGTTTTTCTAAAACGAACAATAAATGTTCAATGATGTTGAGATCTGAGGCCACTGGGAGCCAGGTAAGATGTTCTGATTTACTAGTATGTTCCTCGTGACATTCAGCTACAACTTTAGCAGTATGAATTAGTGCATGATGATCTTGAAGGATGGTATTTCCCTCCAGAAACAGATCATGAGCCATAGAATGAAGTTGATCACTTAAAATTCTTGAATAGTCCTGACTGTTTATTTTAATAAACTTATTCGAGTAAAATCTGTTAAAAATAACAATTCAGCAAAAACATGATGTTCAACAAACATAAAAACAGACAAACTTTGACAGTTTAATCAAATTTTTCAAATTATGCTATTACAGTACTTGGTGTTTATGCCCCCCCCCCACACATTATATATGTGGAAACTAAACTTAATCAAAAGGCTAGTAGTTTAGTAGGTAAATTTAATTTATTTAATCAGGTTGAAAAATTAGCCTTAAAACAATGTTTTTTAATGGTCAAAGTCCACAAAAGTAATTTTCCAAACAATCCCAAATTTAGACTGAGCTAGGTAAGATTAGCAAAGTGATCTTACAACGGATTTGTAAAACCCTTAGATTATTTATAAACATAAATCAGTGGCAGTCTACTGGTGACTGCATAAACTGGTTTCTAAAATATGATAAAAATAAAAACTGTTCGTTTATTAAATACGATATAAAGGAATTTTTTCCTTTACTGAAAACACATTTAATGAAGCAATGACTTTGGCTAAGCAATTTAATGAAATTACTGACGAAGAAATACAGATTATTAGACACTCCCGTAAAACTATTATATTACAATAACACTTTATGGACTAAGAAGAAAGTTTTAAATGGCTTTGATAACCCCATGGCCGAGGTAGCAGAATTGATTGGCTGTTTTTTATTATATAAATTAAATATATAGATTTTAACAACTACAGGTTGTACTGTGACGATGTGTTAGTGATAGTTGACCATAATAATCCCCAGAAATTTGATAACCTAAGAAAGAAACTTCGTTGGTTTTTAAAAAATATGGGTTCATCGTAGAAGTTGAAAGCAACTTAAAAATTGTTAATTATTTAGACATAATGCTAAATATTTCTAATGGAATGGTATCCCCATATACTAAAGAGAATAAAAAAATATATATTAATAGCAAATCTAACCCCCCTGCCCATATAGTGCAGAGCATTCCTAAAAGTATCTCCAATAGATTGTCTAACAATTCGTCCAACATAAACATCTTCAACAATCATAAACATTTATATCAGGAGCCTTTGATTAAAAGTGGATATACGGATAGACTGGAATATACTGACACTAAAAAAAAAAATAAGGAGTAAAAATAGGAGTAGGAATATACTTTGGTTTAATCGTCCTTTCAATTTGGTGGTTAAAACAAAAATTGGTAAATTATTTTTACTTTATTTACAAAATTTCAATAAGGAGAATAGATTATACAAAATATTCAATCATAACAATGTTAAACTAAGTTATTCTTACATGCCGAATATGGGTAAGATCATTAGTGGACTTAATAAAACCAAAATTATAAATAAAACCAAAATTATAAATAAAACCAGCATAGGTAAAATTACGTGTAACTGCAGAATAAAAAACAACTGTCTGTTACAGGGCCAATGCCAACAAGACTGTGTTATTTACCAAGTAAAAGTATACAAAAATGCAGAAGATCTGGAACCTAAGACTTACATAGGTGCAACCCAGGACAGTTTCAAAACTAGATATAATAACCATACCAGTAGTTTTAGAAATGAAAGGTACATGCACAGTACTACACTATCTACATATGTATGGTCTATTAAAAAAAAAAAGTTAAAAATAGACCCCATTTTAAAATGGGAAATACTAAAAAGGTGCACAAAATTTAAAGCAGGACAAAAATTTTGTAGATTGTGTAGGGAAGAGAAGTTAGCCATAGCTTCATTTGAACCCACATATTGTTTATTAAATTCCAAATCTGAGATTTTAAATAAATGTAAGCATAGAAAGCATTGGCTGTTAAATTAGAATGTAGATTTTTCTATTGTTTTCTTTGAGATGTGTAGGTCATGTTTACTAGTTTTTTTTGTTTTTTTTTTTGTAATAAAATGTTACCTCCCTTTTGGTATTTGGAGTCTTCTGTTTCGATCACGTGGGTTTCTGAGTTTCTTATATCTTATCACCTTTTAGCCTCTTTAGCCAACCTTCCCTGAAGATCCTGAAGATCCTATTTACTTTGCTCTACTTGCGTATTGAGCGCTTTTTGTTTTAGGTTACTCGTCTGTTTTTTTCTTTGGGCTACGCGCTTTGACTGATGTTCAAGTGCTTAGTTCGTTCTTTTTTATTACCATTTTTTTTCTTCAGCATATGTACTCGGAGGGTTTTTCAAAATGAGTATAGCGATAAGTTTTTTATATATATATATATATATATATATATATATATATATATAAATAAATAAATAAAACACATAGTGATGATCCATGTATACTGTCTTAATATGTATAGGAAAGAATATTAAAAAGTTTTGAATTTAAAAATGTAATTTTGGACAGTATTTGTTTATTTTTATTATTGCATTTTATATTTCAGACCTGCCCTTGGTCCTTCATCAGAAACAAGTGATTTCTAAATTTGAATTAGAAACGTATTTCGCGAGAGCGTCTGTGAATTTTCTGTTTACAACACATGAAGTGTCCACATGACGTGTCTGTTGACGGAGTTTGTTTTACACCAAGTTACACTGAAAGTGACAGATTTTATTTAAAAAAAAAAATATATATATATTAGTAAACGTAAATCTATCTTTAATAATACTTATAAATTTGTTTTAGATAAAAAATTTTTGAATGTCTGAAAATATTTTTTAGCTATTGAAATATTTGTAAAGATTCAAAACACCTAAGTCCCTATTTAACCCAAGCTTGTATGTATTTAATTTTAAAATCCAGTATTTTTCTTTCTTTCTGCATGTGTGTGTAGAACTAAAATTGGAGTCTATTAGTAAACATTTGCAATTTTCTAATGTATGACCAGGTTGACTGAAATGAGCTGCTATTGGGGAGTATATATTATTCTGACGTATACTGAGTTTGTGATTATTGAAGCGAAATCTAAAGCTATTACCAGATTTGCCAATATATCCACTATTGGGACAAATTGAGCAGAAGAGAAAATATATGATGTTTTCACTGTTACAAGTGAGGCTTGGTGGATGCAATTTGATTTTGGTGTTGGGTACAGAGAATGTTGTGTCGGTTACTAAATGTTTACAAATTAAACAGCGTGGTTTCCGACATTTTAAATTCCCTGATAAGTTTGTATTATTTAAATATTTGTTAGAAGTGAGGATAGTTGACAGGTTGGGTGTTTGTTTCATTGCATTTATGGGTGGTTTATCGAAAATGTTTGATTTTTTTGTTTGATTGGAGGTTCTTGTACTCATTTTTTAAATTTTTGATAAGTGTGTGGGAATGTTGGTTGTGGTTAAAGACCATGGGAATTCGGTTGTTATTTTTTCTTTTTTTATATGTGAGAAGTGTGTTAAGATTTATGTGGATGGTTTTATTTAGTGCTTCTTTTATTATTTTTATTGGGTATTTACATTTTAGAAATATATAAGAAAAGAAAAAACATATAAGAAAAGAAACGAGTGCAGTGCTCATTGATGAAATTAAGAGTGCATTTTTTTAAAAAATGCACTCGTTTAATAAACACCTTCACAAGCTCAGAGGATACCAAGTTACCATTTGCATGTTTAGTGTACAACCTAATGGAAGATTGAAAGCATTACCTTGATAGTGGTAGGTTGAAAACACCATTTGCTGACCGTTTTCTGTTTAACTTGGAAATAAGGTCACATTAAATTTGCAGGATGTATTCAGTACAGTACTTTCAAAGTTGAATAAATGCTTGTATACATATCCAGTGAATGAATTTTACAAATCAGCTTGTCTGTTTGAAACCTAGACAGCTATCAAATCTAAGCCATGACATTGGGAGTTTTGTAGCCATCAAAAATTTGCAGATTCATCCACTTAATTCTCTGAAGATTTTCAAATTTATATAAACTACAAAGATAACCTACCAAATCCTATCAGCATTCCAGCATTTTGTTGTGCCAATAAGAGATTTTCCATTCGGAATGGTTACTGAACATTAGGTTTATAAATCCTAGAAACTCAGTTGTTGTTGTCCTTAAGGACACATGGCCCAGTGGATATAGACGTTGGTTACTTCTAGTGACTTGACCCAAAGAGTTGAGCTCAATACCAGGCTACAGCAGTGTTGAACAAGTAACTTAGAGAGTCCGGTTAGAGGCTTCACACAAGTAATGAGAATTATATACTCCACTGATCATCATAAAGTGGTCTGGTTCGAAATTCCTAGCACCTGAAGAAGGCTGAAGCATACAACAGCCAAAAACATCGTAAAAAAAAATATAGACAAATACTGAAAAAAAAAATAAATAAAAAAAGTTTTCTAAAACTTGAAATAACATTTCAATAGGAAAATCTGTCTCTCTCTCTCTATATATATATATATATATATTAGTCGAGTTTCAATCCAGAAGCAAGTGGATGTGTCAAGCCACATTGATGAGCTGTGCTACAGCAAAACAGGCTTATATGTGGATGACAATATAACTATTTAAATTCTTGTTTTTAGTGGATATTCATATTTGAGTCGACATCCCATTTATTTATTAAAGAGTACATTTATCTATTGTATACAAAAAATGTTTAAAATTATAGCAACCGGTCAGGCTAATTAATAAATAAAAAATCTATTAAGTTTTTAAAAAACTTAAAAAAAACTGTGTACAAACACTAAAATATACATTTTTTTCCTCACTTTGGTACAACTCATTTTCATCCACATGCCAATCGTCAGGCACAAATTTATAACCTACAATAGTCAAGCAAGCCATTTAATTATGACTATCTTAAGAGAAGGTTATAATTATTAAAAATTTCACAATGGTCAGTTTTCTGTCTCACAACTGCCAGATAAATACATGTTGTATAAAATTGTTAGGAACAAATGTATATTTATTAGTAGTAAAATTTTTACTCAGTTACTTTATATTGAGTACGGTTTTATTAATAGCAGCAACCAGTGTGTGTGTGTGCACAAACACTTAATCTAGTTTTCATTTCTGTTTAATGCGAAAGTTTCCAAAGTTTTTTTTATCTTCCCCATTTCCTCAGCAAAATTTGAATATGGGTAACTACTAGTAACATGAGAAAAAAAAAAAAAAATGGAAAGAAAAGAAAGAAAAAACATCTGAGAAGAAAAATCAGGAGAGAAAGAGAAAAGAAACCTATATGCAGTTTAATATAAAGTAGAGGCAAGTTCATAAGGTTGACTCCCAAAATATGTGGAACGAAATTCACATAGTGATTGCTTGCAAGCAAGAGTCCAGAGTATCACATTGCTGAATGTAATGTAAATAGTAAAATTCTGGGACATATGGCTACAAAAAAAAAAGTCACTAATATACATGTATACAGACAGCAGATGTGTGTGTGTGTGTGTGTGTGTGTGTGTGTGTGTGTGTGTGTGTGTGTTCATAGGAATTCTTAAAAAAAAAAAAAAGTATAAGTTTATCATCCAATATATTAATTCCATATGCCTTATCTCTTCAAGATGTAGGCGGTCGTGGTCCTCCATAAATTCATATCTCTTTTTACTCTCCAACACATTGTTTGGTCATCAGTTTATACAAGCCTATGATTTTAAGCAATGAAATCAATCTTTATAGCTAGTTTTAAACTACTGATGAAATTCAGTAATTTTAATTTTTCAGTGTGCAGAAGAAACAAAAAAGTGTTAAAAGTCATTTGAAATGATATACCTTATAGCCGAAGACAATTTTACTTGATAATTCTTTGTGCAGTTAAGCCAAAAAAATCACAACCACCACCTCATTCAAAGTCATTATCATTTGCCATTCACATCAATGAATTATGATTGTCAGCTATGATTTTATGATATCATTCATATATTTACAATTTTTTTTAGTGTTTTCTTTATTTGAAACTGATAAAACAAAGTTTTATTTCTTCTCTTCATTCTAATGCCTCACACGGATACTAATGGATAATAATCATCCAAAAGACTTGTACTAATAAATAATTTGTATTTCAAAAATAGTTTATAATTTTCGTTTTTTTTCTACATACTCTGACAGTTACTGTCATTCACTAGAGTCAGTTTGCCCTTCGTATTAAAGTTGGTTACAGTCCTTTATACTAAGGTTGGCTTTATTCTATAAAATATTCAAAAGTGAGAACTCATGTTACTTTGGTAAGCATTTGAAATAAAAAAAAATCCTGTGATTGTCTAATTTAAAAGATATAATAAAATGGAAAAACCAGTGGGGAAACAATGATTCTTTGAAGCAATGCTGAAAAGTTTTTGACCACACCATTTCCAAAAATCAGTATTCTGATATTTAGCGATCAAAATGATTTTGGGAAATAGGTTGGTATGATAACTTATTGTATGCCCTCTCTCTTAATCCAATTTTAATCCAATTTAAAATTTTACTTTTTAATTAATCTTAATTATACTTCTAAGTTAGTCAATTTATATTCATTTGCAGAAATGACAAGACTAATTAAGATAGACTTAAATTGAAAAGAAAATTTGTAGATACATTTTCATTGTTAAAGACCCTTTTTATCAAAGAAATATACTACAAAAGAATAGGAAGTTGTGGAGAGCCATGATTATCCACATCTTAAATAGGCATGGCACATATAAAAGTCCAGTAAGCAAAAAGTATATATAATGGGTCCCAAAGAACAAAAAATTGACAAGTCCCTGCAAACACTGTCAGGCTGACATTGGTAACCACCAACCCTCACTCTTTAGTGCAGTGTGGGAGATGCTGACACAGAGTTAGAATACCCTGTGCCAGGCATCCGTCAAAGATTTTTAATCAATGGTCTGAAGACAGAATCATTGTAGAGAGGGTGAAAAATACATTCTACACTTTGTAAGAAACAAAGAAAAGAATACTGAACTGTTATGTAATATCAGTTCTCCTATGTGCTGGGCAATTTCTTTGTGGAAGAAGAAGAGACTTCAAGAAAGAGAAACGTGGTTCAACAGAAGGATGTTGAGGATACCATCAACTGAACATGTGAGCAACAACAAAGTTTTGGAGCAAATGGAAACAAAAAGGAAACATTTAATATCAGGAAAATAGTTGAAATTTGTATGAAACATGAAGAAAGAAAGCTTGGAAAATCATACTTATAAGGCAGATTGAAGACAAGAGGGATAGAGGAAAACATTGTATAACCTACTTAGCGAGCTTCAATAAATGAATAAAACAACAAAGTTTAGAAAACATAACAAAATGAGAATTTATTAAAGCTACAAAAAACAGGAAATTGTGGGGAGCCATTATTACCTACATCCTGAAAGAAAGCAGCATAGCTTAGATTTGGCACAAGTTCATAAGTATGGATCATCTAGTGAGTATTGAACTCACTACTCAGTCAAAATTGATCTACCAAGACATTCATTACTCTACTTTAAAGTGCCCTTGTTAATATTATAGCAATTTACTAATGTAACTTAGATGTGCTACAAGGGCAAATGTATGAAGCACCCAGTTGTAATTAATTCAGTGAGACAAGGTTGCAAACCATTACACAACATTGAAGTGCCCCAGA
Source organism: Ascarosepion bandense (assembly GCA_037127315.1). Lineage (NCBI taxonomy): Eukaryota > Metazoa > Mollusca > Cephalopoda > Sepiida > Sepiidae > Ascarosepion > Ascarosepion bandense. Next base: position 2,830,342 of record JBBBDQ010001150.1, on the reverse strand, counting down.
GCACTGAATATACACATGTACAGGGTGTAAACGATAAATTGGCAGTAATTTCAATCCGCAATTTAGGTTTTTTAAAGCGGCATTATCGATCTGAAATGTTAGTTGCTGTACTCTTTAGAGTCTGAAGTCCAGATTAGCTACCTAAAAATACTAACAAAATGAGTGCCAGTGTAGAATTTAACCATAGAATGGTTATTGCTGAATTGTTCTGCGCCGGGCATAAGACGTCTGACATTATCAGAGACACTGGCTATGCTCCTAGGACTGTTTATCGTGTTGTAACAAACTTAAGGGAAGGTAAAGACATGCAAAGGAAGGCTCACATTCCGAGAAGTGATAAAATCCACACCAGAAGGTTTCTCAGTGGCTTGAAACGATCCATTACAGCAAATCCATCACAGTCAATGGTTGACCTGGCGAAAAAGTGGAATGTGACCAAAATGACCATTTCTAATACAGTACGGAAAGATCTTGGGATGAAGTCATACTGCAGACGGCGTCGTAACATTCTTAAAACGAAATCTAAGACCATTCGTAAAGAGAGAAGCCCCTTGCTACTCAATCACCTGAAACACCATGGTGGAACCGTTCGCATTTTTGTGGATGAGAAAAAGTTTGTGGTAGATGAAGTCACCAACCGCAGAAACTCGAGAGTTATTGCCATTGACCCTTCTTGTGTTCCTCCAGTCATGCAGAGTAAACACCCTGCCTCTGTCATGATGTTTGGAGCTATTGCCAGCGATGGGAAAGTCATGCCTCGTCACTTCATTGAAGTGGGCCTAAAGATCAATACGGTGGAATATCTGAAGATTCTGGAGGAAGTTCTTTTACCCTGGATTAAGAAGAACTATGATCCCAACAAAGTGATATTCCTCCAGGACTCTGCACCAGCTCATGGATCAAAAACAGTGCAGACCTTCTTGAAGAGAGAGTTGCCGTTTTTTGTGCCCTCAAATATCTGGCCCTCTAGTTCGCCAGATTTGAACCCCTGCGAGTATTGGTTATGGGGCGATGTTGAGAAAGTCTCTAATGCTCGCCCCCATAACAGTGTGGCCTCACTGAAAACCTCCGTAAGGCGAGCATTCCGCGATATCAAGAAAGAGTCAGCTGTCAAGGCCTGTCGTGCTTTTAGGGCTCGCATTCAGCAAGTTGTGGACGCAGAAGGTGGACGCATAGAATAAAATGTTTGTATTTAATAAAACAGTTAAATAAACATACACAAATCTTAAATGTCTTTAAATGTCCCTTCTTTATCAAGGTTTAAAGTCTGAGATCTCAAACTGCCAATTTATCGTTTACACCCTGTATATGAAATGCTTTTAAAGCATGTCTGATGATTATTTAAAATAAATTGATTGAACTACAGAAAAAATGACTTTTTAGTAACAATTACAAGAATAAAAATAAGATATAATATAAATTTTGTAACGCTTCTATGTTTTATATTAACTGTAACAACAACAAAAAAAATGAAATTCAGTCAAAATACTTCTTAAAGCTGTACTTGAAATGTCAAAAAGCAGAATGCAATTCAAGAGTTACATTTTAGCCATTGCTGTTCTATAGTAAGATTTTCAGTTGATCCTTTAATAATTTTTACTAAGTTAGTTTTCCCCTGCCTTTCTGAATCCTAACAATGGCTGCAGATGCCAGTTCTAAAAGTGAAACAACAAAGCATTTTCACTACAATTAGAAGTTTGTTTATCTTGCAAGATAAGGATGGCAGCCTGTTTAGTCAAAATTCAGTTTTTAATGGTAAGAGTTGAGTGTCCTCTCCAGGGTGCAGGTTTGGATGAGCACTGCCCAGACTACATGGCTCCCATCTCAGCAGAACCAACAAGAACCAAAGTAATACAGGGCATTACATTTGTGGAAGGCTTGGCTGGAGGAATTGCCAAGAAGATTTCAGTGTTGACAGTTAGCCACCTTTAGAACTCCACTCCAGATTTGGAGTTTACACAAGTTTAGACAAACAAATGTAGCATACTGACTTCAAGACCAGGAAACCGAGAAGTAGCCTATTTTATTGGCTAGGAAAAAATCTCGGTATACATTTGTTGGGTTTTGCCTATAAATTTGGGAGGGGGTAAGTGTTTTGCCATCGTTCCTAGTGAGACTGGAACTAAGAGATTTTTACTTTTCAGTTGAATTGAGTCATCCATCACAAAAAAAAATTTTTTCGTTTTAGTTCAATAAATTCTTGATTAAATTTTCTGACAACTAGATTTTTTAAAAATCCCAAACCAGACAAAGGCTGCAGGGTTTAAAACAAGCGATGATATTCTAAAGTTGGACATGTTTGTCCCTTGCAGAAGAAATTCCAGTCTAGTGCAGTCTCGATTACAGTTCAGTGAGAGAATGAAGAGAAAAACAATATTCAATATGAAGATTAGAATTTATCTTATTTCAAGTTGGAATTTTTTAGATGGGGAATTACTATTATATGCTTTACTTTTCTGACTAGTCAGTCAGTCAGTTAAGTGCCATATGCGATACACACTTGGGCAATCATGTCTTGAAAGAAACATGACTGACTGGGCAGAAGATTATCCCGCAGTAGGTTGCCATTGCTTTCTGCGGTAGATTGGTTGCCAGCATAACCTATAGAACTCAATCTGTCCTATTTAACCCATAACTGGAAGGAAGAGATGGATTAATACCTTTCCCAAGGGTATTTGCGCATAAGTGAATGCAATGAATTCAGCTAGAATTTGAACTCGGCTCTCCGATTTCTCATTCTGAGCCGATATCCAATACTGACTAGTACTCATAGCTATAACCATAATATTTCAATGCCTGCATCCCTTGTGCGGAAAATTCACATATCCTCGTTCATTGAACGAGTGACATGAAGGTAAATAAGACTAGTAAGTAATAGCATATATTTTTGTAATTTTTCAATTAAGCTGTCCCAAAATTATGTTTTTTAAGGGGAACAAGTTTAAAGGTTAACTGCAATTCTTTTCTTAATTGAAGAACCTATTGTCTACAGGGTGCAATAGATATATTGTCTAAAAAAATGACACAAAAATGAAAATAACAATGACATCTCATTTTAATAAATATATTTACTAAAATTATCCAAAAATATCCTTTGTAAGTGGATAAGTCAGTCAGTTAAGTGCCATATGTGAAACACACTTGGGCAATCATGTCTCGAAAGAAACATGACTGACTGGGCAGAAGATTATCCCGCAGTAGGTTGCCATTGCTTTCTGCAGTAGATTGGTTGCCAGCCAACGCTATAGAACCCAATCTGTCCTATTTAACCCATAACTGGAAGGAAGAGACGGATTAATACCTTTCCCAAGGGTATTTGTGCGTAAGTGAATGCAATGAATTCGGCTGGAATTTGAACTCGGCTCCCAGATTTCTCGTTCCGAGCCGATATCTACTGCACCACAACAGATTCCTTATTTTTCATGCTTTGTTCTCTTTATTTTTTTAAAGTTTTTTTTCAAATCAGTTTTTGATGTTTGGGCTTCATCCCTCATCATAGTGCTTAAGTTTAACCTTCACTTTATTTCCCATCCACAAGCTATTCTATGTCTTGTATCAACTTCATCATTAACATAATTTTCAGGTATTAATTGCCAAATGTTTCTTATGCTTTCACCTAAATTAAGCATAAAAGAATAAACAGTAATGTGCATTTTAAATTCAATCAACATTGATTTAAAAAAAAAAAAAAGCCATTTCCATAAAATCTTTCAAGAGCATGTTTAGAGAAACAATAATGAACTCAGAAAATTTCAAAGACCTCTAATCAATCTTTAATATTGTACAAAAGAATTGCCTGACTATAGAAGTTTTACCTAAAAGAAATTCTTACTATATGGTTTGCAAATCTAACCAGCATGCTTAATTAGTTGTCTCAACACTATGGTGTTCTAGTGTCTGTAACTTTCTTGTAATTTATAACTAAAATTCTTTATTTAATCTATGGCAACAGATTCCTCTCATTCTATTTTTAAGAATTAGGGGAGATAAATCATATCCGTTAATATTCACTAGTCTTAATCATTTTTGCGCCACTTGTCTACAGGGTGCAATAGATATATTGTTGTCGAAAAAAAATGACACAAAAATGAAAATAACAATGACATCTCATTTTAATAAATATATTTACTAAAATTATCCAAAAATATCTCAAAATACTAAAGAGCAAATTTATTCAATAAAATCGCCCCTGGCTTCAAACACGGCCTCCAAACAACTTAAGAATCTCCAGCAACTCTTCTGGAAGGTCTCCTTGTTCAAATTTGTGAATGCTTCCATAATCCTTGCCTTCAGTTCATCTTTGGTATTACAAGGAGTTTTGTTGGTCTCTCGCTTAATTGTAGTCTAGGGAGTTGGTGGCCAGTTGTAAGCAGTGATGTGATCACAAGTTGTCTGACAGCCATGACTGGGTTCTCCTGCTTGTGTGCCATGGTTCAGAGTCCTATTGTCAGACATATGGCTGTTGGCAGCTATTCTCTTGACCCAGGACAGTACTACCTCCTCAAGGCACTTGATGTAGGCCTCCATGTTGAGTTTGATTTGTGAGAAGATGAATGAAAGCATAATCTTGCCATCACTAGTGATCACTCTAAACACCATTTTAATCACCATTAGATTCGTCCAATTCTTTCTGAATCCTTTTTTTTGTCCTGAGACTGACACCAAAACACACTGAAATGTTCATACCAAAACTTCCGGTGTGAATAGCAAGCAGTACACTGCTTACTATTCACACTATTCTTGCTATTGCATGCCGTTTCCAAATTTCTGGTGGAGTGAAATGCATCATGGTGCTCTTTTTCTCATGGATGGTGCCCAACTGACCCTACTATACTGTGCAGTCAACAAAATAAAAAATGTGCATGTGCAAAATTAAAAATATATAATGGCGACAATTTACCCATTGCACTCTGTATGTCTTCCACTAAATCACAGTATGACTTTTTTTCAGCATTGAAGAGTCAGTTAAGTGCCATATGTGATACATGCTTTGAGCGATCATGTCTCAAAAGAGACATGACTGACTGAGCAAAAGATTATCCTGCAGTAGGTTGCCATTGCATTCTGTGGTAGACTGGTTGCCAGCCAAGGCTAGAGAACCCAATCTGTCCTATTATTTAACTCATAACTTAATTCCTTTCCAAAAGGCATTTGCACATAAATGAATGCAAAGAGTTCAACTGGAATCCGAACTTGGCTCCTTGATTTGCCGTTCTGAGTCGATATCCACTGCACCACAACACACATTGAAGAGTACAATGACCAAAATGGTGTGAGGATAACAACCAAGATGAGTATACTGGTATGAGTAGATGAGCGTGTAATAGAACAGACACCTGAAGAAAACTAGAGGGTACAATGACTGAAACATTGTAAGTATAACAACCAAGACAAGCACGATGGTCTGAATTGCCAATATAATTTTAACTCCTCATCTAAAAAATTCCAACATAAAATTAGACAAATTCTCGTCTGTGTAAATGACAGAACATTTTTCTACTTCATTAATAATTCTGCACTGAAGATTAAAAAAAATGGCATGTATGATTGTCAAGAATGACAAAATTTGATTATAAATAATCAGATAGTCAAATTATATTTTTACTTTGACTAGAAATGAAGCCATAGAATTTGAAGCTAATTTAATGAAGAAAAAGCATCCAATCTTCAGAATCATTTCGCACTGATCCATAAGCATGACTCAAACACAAATGGCTCTGCATTTACACCATCAACTCTGATACACAAAACATTTTTAAGAGATTAAAAACAAGAAAAATTCTATTTTAACAAATTCTCAAATGTGAAAAACATGTAAAATCTTTCTAGATTTTACATGTTTTTCACATTTGAGAATTTGTTAAAATAGAATTTTTCTTGTTTTCTTGTGTCAATAAACAATGCAATTGTTAAAATAATGAGAATGGTTGGTTTATAGATATCCTTTTACATAATTTTACAAGTGCTGTTTGATTGGTTTGCTTATTACTTCTACCATAAACTCAAAAGCCATTGTGACCGAGAGAGTTAGTGCATATTGGCATTGTTCAGAAAGCTGATACTGCCAGATGATGCGCTCACTCTCAAAAACTAAGTTTCGTTCCACATAGTTGCAGTATAAACCAGCATGTGCACTGTCTCTTCAGAATATGGGCAATCATGGTTCGCCATAAATTCCTATCTTTTGTAGGCCTTACTCCACTGTGACAAGCTTGTTAATTAGGTCGCTGTTTTATTCTGCTCTTCTTATTTTCAATGTCCTTCATAAATGTATACTAGAAACTTCAACAAACTCTTGCTGTTTGTCTATACTTCTGAAATGAGGTATTGTAATTATTTACACTGTTTGTATGACCATATTTACAATGTTTTAGCCATTGTATGCTCTAACCTTCAGGTGATTGGAATTTTGAACTGAATTCTCTATTACATCCACCAGTTTTAATTCCATGTGCCATGCCTCTTTCGGATATTTCAGTTTAAGTTTTTTTCCTTTTAATAACTCAACTCTCCAAGTTTTTCAGTACCTCTATTTCGATCACTATATTATTTACATTTTTTGGACTCTTGTCCTCAAAGAAACATGCCCAATGGATAAAAGTGTTGGTTAGAACCAGTGACTTGACCCAAAGAGTTGAAGGTTCAATACCTGGTTACAGCAGTGGTGAACAAAAACTTAATTGAGTTAAAAGGTGATAACTAAAGACTTCTGGAAGTAGCATGATTCATGGAACAAGAACAATCTACTCCCAGAGGATCAAAAGAAAGGGTTCAATTAGAAATTCCAATGATCTGAAGAAGGTTGAAGTGCACAAAAGCCAAAATGTTGTGAATATGGCAATTTAGATGAGGACAACAATGTAACTAAGATTCTCGTTGATTCCAAGTATTTGTTTCCATTTTCCTTGAAAACTTCCTTGTTGCTCCCAATGTCCCATCCACAGTATTCTCAGTAGATAAATATCATAGATGTTAAATCATTTCTATTTTACACTTCTGTTTATAATTCTTCTGTTATCTACCTAGTCCCTTTAGGACATGGGCAATCATAGCTATCCATAATTCCCTGTTCTTTGTAGCTCTTAATTTTGTCTTTATTTGCTATCTCTCTCAAACTGCTTCACCATCCATTCACTGAAGCTCGCCAGGTAGGTTATGCATTGATTTCCTCAGTTCTTCTTGCCTTCAATGTCTTGAGTGTATCAAATGTCCCAAGCCTTCTTTTCTCATTTTGTGACCTAGAAATTTTAACACTATTTCTTACGTGTCCTTTTTGTTTCCATTTTCTCTAAAACTTGGTCATACTCACATATTCAGTCCTTATTCTCAGCATCCTTCAATAGACCTATACACCAGTTACTTCAAGTCTCCTCTTCATTTCTAAGGAGATTGTCTAGTATTCATTGCCATATATGACACAGATACATGACAGTTCAATATTCTTTTGTTTCTCTAGTTCCTGTATGATCACTGAAGTTAAGAAACATTGAGCCTGGTCATTACATAAATGAGTGACCGCTCAGGAACATCAGGTGCTGTAAGCTTGGATGTGCAGATGATGTAACTGATAATTACTTGGAATTGTTAATCAGAGATCTGAGTTATAATTTTCATTGAGTTCATTATATTCCCCTATGTACAAATAATCTTGGGAAAGGTATGAATCTACTTCTCCCTGCGACAATGACTTTTAGTAAGACTTCTATCACTAATCCTATATCTTACAAAAAAATCTTACAGTCTAAAAATATTTTCAGCTGCAGAAGGTTGGTAAGCAAGAAAAAAAAAAAAAAAAAAAAAAAAAATTAATTATATATATATATATATATATATATATATATATATATATATATATAAAACAAACCTATTTCTAACAAAACTTTACATGTTTGAAAAGAAAACAAGTTCTTTAATATTACCCGTTTCAAAATACACTGAATTATCACAAAGCGAATATACACAATTTCTGAGGTTTTAATCAATCCTAAAAGCAAACTATAGGAATGCTTCTACTCATGACTGAGATTACATTTCTAAATGTCGTAATTATAAACTCCGGCCAGAAGCTTTTAAGGACATCATAAAAATTAATAGATTCTAAACCATGATAATAAATCAAAATGGTTCACTGATATGAAGACCAAACAATATATTGAACAAGTAAAATGAAATACTAAAATTTGTATGATTATTTTTATAGCAGACTATCTGATTTCAGGTTAACTATTATCAGTATGGTGAGCTGATTAATAAAAGTATTTTTACTGACAAATTAGCTTTATATGGTATCATCATTTGATAGAACAGATTACATTGTCTATGAGCAATGGTAATTGAAAATGATAGGAAGCTTAATTTTCACTAATTATTTTAGGATTATCTTTCAGATATTTTTACTATTATTACACTTGGGTGCTTAGTAGAAGTCAGGTGGGGGTCCTTAATTACAGGGGTGGGGCTTTTTCAATGCCCAACAGATAGATTTTTTTTTTTTTTTTTTTTAAATAAGAAAGCTCAGTCAGAAAATCATTTAAAAAGAACAAAACTAATAAGGTAGTCTTAAGAATCTCTGGGGGATGGGGGTACATAAACCATCTCCCTTATTTCTTTTAGAATTGTTCTCTAAATCTGCTTTAAAATTCTGACTGTACATTGATTAAATAACATGCTTTGAATAGAAATGATTCAGATGTGGTCTTTCTTTTACACTCTTAATAATCAACAGATTAAATCAAAAAGCAAGTCGAAAGAAAGAGCATTTTAAAATTCTTCCCAGTTAAGTGAATATAAAGATGAGGATGAAAGAATTTGAAAATTGCTTAGAAAGATGGCAAAATATAAGAAAACGATCAATACAAAAAAATTTATTAAAAATATAAAGTAGCAATACTTTTATTAATCATACTATCTAGACTTTACAAATTTAAGCGCTGTACTAGATGGGTGTTGTGGTGCAATGGATATCAGCAACACCGGATGTTTCATATATAAACACTGTAAGGCATTGGAAAATACTCAGATACATGAATCACGAGGATGTGTGGGTGACTCATAGTTTAACAAAAAACATTTAATGTACTACATTAAAATCTGTGACTCTGCTCAAAACAACAAAAATGATTCATTTTTGAAAATTGTTTCCAACTATGTGAATCAAAATCCTGATGAAAACCACTCTAAAAATTGGTCTGCATCCAAAGGTGCTGATGCAGTGTACCTGGTGGGATTGGAAGGACAGTGTGTAGTACAAGCTCCAGTTTGCAAATTCAGACAAAAATGAAAAGTGTCTAGAATTGGCCAATTAGAAGAATTATTTCCAAACAGGATGATGACAAGTTTCGTTACTTTTTACAGACCCAGCAGAAATTGGCTGGAATGTCTTATTAGACTTGCCATACACACCTAAGTTTGCATTTATTTTGATCCCTACTAAATTATTTTAATGGGAAATCTTCAAATGCTATGGAAGCCAGTAAAAAGCACTTAAACCAGTTCAACACCCAGAAAGATACAGTTTTGGAGAGATGGAAGCTACATGAAATTTTGAATAAAATGGCACATACTTGACTGAATAAATATGCTGGTTCTAATCCTAGGGGAATGACCTGTTAAGAACATCCTCTCCCCAAATGTATAGACAAATCTTACAGATGCTGGGATTTATTTCTAACCAATAGAAATAGAAAATTCTAGGTCTAATTCCCAACATTTTTATTCTTTCTTGCCTTAAAGTCTGAACACCATAACCACTAGACTGTATCCCTTTTGTTCAAACCCAGTATTATAAATTTACTTTATTCCATACATATCAATCAAGATAAAACTGGAGGACTATTTCATATCAACCTCATTTAGTTTGGACTATGGATGTTTCTGTAATTGCAATTCTAAATGCTACAAGTTTCTGTTGCTTAACAGCATAAATAGCCAACAGATTTTCATATGAACAATATCTGCAAATATATAGTAAAATTCAACAGTACGAGAAGTTCATTTAATAATTATAATAAATTTCTCTAGTGTCATTACGAGAAGAACTTTGCTTGCTTGACTTTAGAGAATGCTATTCTCTGGAGATGATAATAAATGGCTTTTAATATTAAGCTTTAGATGCTCATCAACATCTGTCCTACAATCAGATGTGATTGCAGGGCCACTACAGAGCTGATCAGCTCCCTCCAAATGTCTCGGTTGTCTTATGCACAAAATACGATGGATAAATTATCTAAATTATGCAAAAGTGAAATAACACTGACATCTCATTTTAACAGATATATTTACCAAAATTAAACAAAAAAAAAAAAAAAACAAGAAAAAAAAAGAAGAAGCCATTGGATTGGCTTCAAACACAACCTCCAGATGACTTTGTAATCTCCAACTTTTCTAAGCAGTCTCCTTGATTAAGTTGGTGAATACTGCCATAATCATTGCCTTCAGTTCATCTTTGGTGTTAGCTTTGTTGGTCTCTTGCTCAACTGCACCCCACACATAATAATCAAGGGGGTTGCAGTCTGGAGAGTTAGGTGGCCAGATGTAAGGAGTGATGTGGTTGCAGAAATTGTCTGACAGCCATGACTGGGATCTCCTGCTTATGTGACATGGTGCAGAGTCCTGTTGCCAGCCATAGGGTCTTCCTGCAGCCACCCATTTGATCCAGGGTAGTACTATCGTCTCAAGGCACTTTGATGTAGGCTTCTGTGTTGAGTCATAAGCCCTCACTAACAAATTCAAGAACAAGTTTTTTTTTTTTATTAGAACAATCAGTAAAACAATCAAGTGGCCACAACTCTTTCCTAATCCTCTGCACTGTTCTGAGAATGATATGCAAGCACACTGAAATGTTCCTAGTGGAGCTTTTGGAACCCAGAACAGTACAACATGCCATTTCCAAATTTCTGGCAGAGTGAATTTCATCATGGTGCCTAACTGACTACCATACAGTGCAGTCAACAAAAATTAAAATCAAATGGCACGTATGTGCGAAATTAAAAATATAAAATGGCAACAATTTACCCATCGCATCCTGTCTCTGTAAAGGATCTTCAAATCTGTTTAGAGACATGGTCAGCCTATTTTTTTTCTTTGCTTGCCTCTTTTGTCTTATAGGATAGTAGTGGAAAGACTGTTGGCTTTTATGGCATTGCCATACCATTGCAACTTCCTCTTCATGATGGTGGTTATGAGGTCATTTCTTGTGTGAGAGCATCTCACCCTGCATAGTTTCTGATCTAGTCTACATAGGAGAAGCCTGTGATAGTTCTGTAACTTCTCATTTCTAATGCATGTTTGTGTGATCTTTTTGTCATTAATGTCCAAGTTTTAATGGCATACAGAAAGACTGAGGGCCACTCCACACAGCAGTTTAATCTTTCAATCAGATAAACAATAATGATAAGAAAAAGGTTTTATGCTTGAAAAGTGCACAAAGCTATTTAGAGAATTATGGCAAGAAGACAAGTTATACAAATGGAATTAGTCCTTTTGTTTATTTTATTTTACAAGAAATCAATATCGTGTTTTTGGATATTTCCACATTTTTGTTCACCTCTTCTGTGACTAGGTATTGAACTCACAGGTCAATGGGTCAAGACACTTTTGGATTACTTCAATCAATGCTGAGATAACCAGAAAAGGCATGGAATATGGGACCAGAACAATCTACTCCAGTGAATGAAATAAATGGCTCAGTTAAAAAAATTCAATGTATATCACCTGAAGATGAAGAGTACAACAGCTGAAACATTGTGATGAAGACAATGATCCAAATAGTGTAAATATGTTACTTAATAATTGTGCAAGAATTTATATTCAAAATGCCTAAGTTTTTTGATTGATTGATTCATTCATTTTCTACAGCTTATCAATCCTTTGCAGGTTATTTAAAGCCAGAAAATATTTTTAGGTTATAAGAATTTTTTTATTTTTAGAGACAATTTTAGGAATACAAGTCTTAGTAATTACTCTATAGCTTAAGTGAGGAGTAAAAGTGGATTCAAATCTTTTCCAAACATTTTCACATAAGTGAATATAACAAACCCAACTAGAATTGGAACTTGGCTCTTCAGTTAGCAATTCCAAGCAATTATCCTTTATACCACCAGCACATCCAAGTATTGTAGTGTAGTGGCTAACAGCTTGAAATGAAAAATTGAAGAGGAGAGTTCAAATTCTAGTTTGATTTGTTGCATTCACTAATAAGCAAATACCCTTGGAAAAAGCATTAATTTGCCTCTTATCCCTCCAACTGTGAGTTAAATGGCAGGGCAGATTGGGTTCTATAGCCTTGGTTGGCAACCAGTCTACTGCAGAAAGTAATGGCAACCTATTATGGGAAAATAATCTGCCAAAGAAAGTCATGTCTCTTTCAAGACATGACCACCCAAACAAGTATTGTGTATGGCACTTAACTAACCAACTTATATTCCCTAGTGATCATTCATTTAGGTAATGACCAGGTTCGACATTGCTTAACTTTGGAATATAGGAACTGTTCTCATTCTTCATTTCTAAGGATATTATAATTCTTATTTTTAGTACTGGTCAGTTATTGCTTGCCTGTACCCAGTGATTGAAATCCCAATTACTATGTAACCAAATCCACAAGGTAATGCTTTAATCTACTAGGCTAGTGTCCAATAGAAAATATCCCTAGATATGGGCAGTGGAACAAGAAAGGTCTACCTCAGCAGATTAAATAAGGTCTTCAGTTCAGAATTCCCTGTAGGTCATCCAGATTAATGTAAACCTGATGAATGAAGGCTGCAGAGCACCAATGGGCAATAACAAAGATGAGGACAACAGTATGAATGTAAATACTTTTTTTTTTTTTTAAATCATTTCAATCTAAGCAAGTCAAGACTGCTACTAGTATGCAAGGGATTACAGTGACAAAAAAGACTGGGTATATTGAAGAAAGAAAAGATGAACAGGATTCAAGAAGATACAAGATGGCAATTGATATTGCATTTAAATTTTTGGAGATTGTAGCTGTCAGCAGGTAAATGGAAGAGAGTTCCACAGGCAGGAAATGTAAGAAAAGAAACTGCTGAAGTGGTAATTATATTTAACTATTTCAACGATAAAAGGGTGGGACCTAAATGTCAATCTAGTAACATGCTTAAATTTATGTGGATGAGGGACCAAAACAAAAAAAGATCGTTAGAGAAGCTGCCATGAAAATACTTGTAGAAAAGACAGGAAAGCCATGTCATGTCGGTAAGAAAATAACTGAAGTCGAGATGCTAAGTCAGGGCTGATTATATTGCAGATCCTTCTTTAAATTTTGTTGAGAACCTCAAGTAGTATAATTAGGTGATAGAATCCCTTCATCATTGACCTAATGTCCTATCTTTCTCATTTAGGGTTCATTTCTATGCTAACCCTACTGAGGATGTTAGAAGAAACTAGTATACATAATGATTATTTTAACCTTATTTTTCAGTTTTCTTTATTATTCTAAGCTCATTCTACCTTTTTCTTCATGCCATTTTTAGTTGAGTTTAAATCTTTCCAGAGGTTCATTTTCAAACCCTAACCCAGCTTATTTAGTGGCTGTGGAATAACAATCCAAGACTTGCAATAAAAAAACAGCACAAATAAAATTTAAAACTCATCAAATAATAACAACTAGTTTTAACATGTTAAAATTTCACAGTTTTCCCATTTGAAATGTGTGATGAATCTTAATTCTTAAGTTAATGATTGAATAAGCTCAGAGCAATAATAAAATATCTGTAAAAATTCTCTATCACATCATTAAACATTTGAGCTTAACTACTTTAGCAAAACATTGCAACAACAATCATTATGATGAATGCTGGTCATTATTTTAAGAAGTGGGTACAAATGCAAAGATTTGAAATTGACAACTTTTTCCATTTCACTGAAACAGCTGTTAAATAGTTCCATCTTTCTTTCAGTCATTCATTTTTTTTCACTGAAACCAAGTTGCGTAAAAATTGTTTTTCTAAGTGATCGAAACAGAATAATCCATTATTTACAAGGTATTCTATCTTTTATTTCTTTCTTTCTAGCCAAATCCCCATTTTACAAACATTTTTATTAATAATAATTAAAAAATAATTGAGCAATGTTATTTTACTTGGCTGTTGGATTATTAGTGATTACTTTACTGAGTTTCCGTTGTTTGAAAAATGGTGCTTTTATTACAGTTATCATCACTTCTCAGTCGCTTGGCCAAGATCAAAGTATAGTATCTGGTCTTATCAGCTTAATCTGATTCTCTCTCTCTCTACTTCTATGTTATCTTCTTTTTAGCCAAATTCCTGTCTTACAACATTTCCCTTAATAATTTGAAAATAATTCAGCAGACAATATTGCAGTCTATAATGCTTTTGGCTAAGATCAAAGTGTAGTATCTGTTCTTCTAAATCTGATTCTCCCTCTCTATCCTTCAACTTCATTTTCTTTACACAATCAAAACAAAATAGACCATTATTGGCAGGGCATAATTACAAACTAACATACTACTGTTTTACTAATAATTTTGTCAGTTCAGTTTGTTCATTCCCAACATGAACATGAAAAACAGCATAAAAAGATAATAATTTGACTTTAAAGCCAATCAGAAATGCTTTTCCTTCAAAAATAAATTCTTAAAAGAAAAAAAAAATGGAAATTAACTCTAAAATGTCTGATGTTCAGAAAATTTAAGTGAATAAAAGAATGAATTGGTATAAAATGTAAATTTTCCCTTTCAAATTATATGTGAAAATTATCAATATCTATAAAAATATATTAAGTATTAGCACTTCATGACAATCATAAAACTATTAAAAAAAATGAATGCAAAGATCTTAGGACTATCTTTTCTACTATGTTCAGAAAATTTTAGAAGTTACAGGTCAGGCTTCTGCCTGCTAGTGGTAACATGTAACCCAAGATAACCTGGCAGTTAGGTGGTTGACATCTAAACCAGCTCCCCACCAGCTTTTCTGCTAGTGAGGATGATGGCATGTCACCCCCACAGGATAAAAAAAACCTGTCAAAGAGTAGATGACCTTGTAAGAGCCAAGAACCTATGTGTGCGACTAGAATAGGGTCTCAAGCCTTGAATGGCAACCTTCCTAGAGATGGTGTTTTAATAAAAATACTTGGACTACCGGGAATGTTTCAGTTGGGCACCAGAAAGAGCATCCAGTCTTGGTGAAAACCTTGTTTCAAATCCTTGATGACTCAAGTACACACAGACAGGCATATGGGGGAGACATCAACTGAAATTTGCTATCATGCAGGACCCACTTTGCTTTGTGTGACATTGATCTTGATCCTGCCTAAAAAAGGATTAAAGCATTAGTTTGTGAGTTTGGTGGCTCAGTAATTGTGAGTTCAATCCTTGTGCCAGACACTGTACTTGGCAAGCAATAACTGAGCAGTTCTGAACAAGGTATCCCTAGACATGAGCAGTGAAACAAAAACAGTCTACCCTTGTAGATTAATTAAAATGTTCAGTTTAATTTCTGGACAGCAGTGTATACTTGAACTCAGAGGAAACAGGATGAGCAATAACTGAGCAGTACTAAAAATAAGAACTAGACAAGATTATTTCTAGACATGGGCAGTGGAAAGCAAACAGCCCACTACCATAGATTAAACAAAAGGTTCTGTTCAATCCCTGTGTCAGGCAGTTTGTACATAGAGTAAGTGAAAACATTGCAAGCAATAACTGAGCAGTACTAAAAATAAGAACAAGACGACATATCCCTAGACATGAGTAACAGAACAAGAATTGTCTACAACTACAAGCTAAAAAGATTCAGTTGCAAATACCCCATAGATTAACCAGAATGATATATAATGGATGAAAGCCAGAGGGCACAACAAAGATAGGGACAATAATCAACATGTAAAGAGTAAAAATACGTAACATTCTATTCACCATTGAATAATTATGAGTTTTCTTTATCAAACTTAACATGAAAAAATTATTATTGATATATCTCCAGAAAAATCTGCTACATGAAATAAAAATTACATATACACAACAAAATATAAAATAGAATATATATTAATATATCTCCAGAAAAGTATGTCACTGAAAGAGGTTCACTAAACTGGCCTTGGAAGACCAATTCTCACCAGATGAGAACTTTCAAAAGGAAAGGTGGGAGTCTTTTCAATAAGTCCGTACTTGCAATCCCAGTCCATACATATTTTACTGAAGCAAGTGAATACCTTAATGCATTGATGCCCACCATTCCATTTTGGAAATGTGGACATAAATGGGTGACATATAGAAAGCTGTAATTAATACCACGTTTATCTTGTAGTTCTTATGATTAATACCAGATTTTATGGTTGGTATTAATGGGTTAAGACCTATGGAGGATACACATCAGCAGACAGTCCTGTTTCGCTGTATCACAGCTATATATATATATATATATATATATATATAGCAGACGCAGGTCGTAAATTTGTAATGCAGTTCTATGACGTCACACCACAAGATAATATATGAAAATTTTTGGATGGTATATTTATTAAAAAAATGAAAGATGTGAGCAATCATGGTTCTCCATAACTTCCGGTACTCTGTAGCCCTTAGTAAAATCTGTCTTTTTGCTATACCTGCTAATCCCTGTTCCGATAAGTCATTTGCACAAGCTCATTAGGTAGGTTATGCATGGTTTTTATCTGTGTCTCTTGCATTCAATATATCCTGTAAGTTTCCAAGCCCTCTTTTCTCGTTATTCTGAGAAATTTCAACTCTTTTTTCTGATGCTATGTATAAGTGTACTTTTTGTTTCCATTTGACTCAAACTATTTGGAAACCTCAGGTAATGTAAATGACAACTTCAGACCTATTTGATAAGAACCTCCACTTCCTTAATACAATGCTGCATCGCCATATATATTGTTGATATGGCATTTCACTTCATGCTATGATTCCAGATGCTATATGCATATTTCTATATATAAAGCAATATCTATGACTACCCAGGAAACTCTGGGAAGATTTTTCACTTAACTTTTACTTGAATGTTTCATAAACGTATGGTAGGTAAAAAAGAAAAGAAGAATAAATCAAGAACGTATTAATTCAACTACATTAGTAATATTTGCAGAATTAATTGTGCCACCAATATATAGTTACATGGTTATAATTATAAAATAAATGTAAATCTCATTTATTGCACATAATTATTTGCCATGAATTATCTAATTGCTACAACATATATCATTTGGAAAATTTGAAAAAGAATATTATGTATACAAGAAAGATGACATCAGCAATAGTTGGTGACATGGCTTTTGAGATTTAGGATGGGAAAGAAAAGACAAAAAGAGAGAGAGGAGAGAGCGAGAAGAGAGAGAGAGAGAGAGAGAGAGAGAGAGAGAGAGAGAGGAGAGAGAGAGAGAGAGAGAGAGAGAGAGAGAGAGAGAGAGAGGAGAGAGAGAGGAGAGAGAGAAGAGAGAGAGAGAGCGAGAAGAGAGAGAGAGAGCGAGAGAGAGAGAGAGAGCGAGAAGAGAGAGAGAGAGCGAGAAGAGAGAGAGAGAGCGAGAAAGAGAGAGAGAGAGCGAGAAGAGAGAGAGAGAGCGAGAAGAGAGAGAGAGAGCGAGAGAGAGAGAGAGCGAGAGAGAGAGAGAGAGCGAGAGAGAGAGAGAGCGAGAAGAGAGAGAGAGCGAGAAGAGAGAGAGAGAGAGGAGAGAGAGAGAGAGAGAGAGAGAGAGAGAGAGAGAGAGAGAGAGAGAGAGAGAGAGAGAGAGAGAGAGAGAGAGAGAGAGAGAGAGAGAGAGAGAGAGAGAGAGAGAGAGAGAGAGAGAGAGAGAGCGAGAAGAGAGAAAAAGAGTAAAAGAAAAGAGAATTTATCAACTCTCTCCCCTACCACCATCTGCACACCTCTAGCTCACAACTTCCCAACAGGTGATTAGAAACTATTGCTAATGCTAGCATAAACCTATAACAGAACTTTCTTTTAGTTTATATATATATATATATATATATATATATATATATATATATTCATTTTCTTTTTCCTTTTGGTCAGTTGGTGGTCATTTTGAAGATCCTATTAATCATGGCTGGATCACTTCATGTAACACTACAGGTTAGAAATAGTAATCCACAAACTCTGCTCTTCTTTCACCAATATTTTGCAGACTGATTACTTTGCCTCAAATCCAAATTTTGACTTTATTTTGCTTTTTGATGGATAGCAACAAGAGAGTCTGAGATGTTCTCAGGCTTTTCAAATACTAGTCTGCTGCTGTAACCACTGGACAAAGTACAAAAGGTGAGGTTCCAGTTTTGTTGTTAGGATTATATAAAAATTTACAATTTTCCAAACAGCTTAATTAGATTATAGAGAGAGGGAGGGTGTGACAGATAAATTGTCATCTAAGTTATACAAAAATGAAAACAACACTATCATCCGATTCTAACTTTACCAAAACTACACAAATATATCTTTAAATACTAAAGAGTGAATTTATTCACTAAAATCACCATTGCCTTTAACCATGATCTCAACATAACTTTGGAATCTCCTGCAACTCTTCTGGACAGTCTCCTTGTTTGTGAGAAATATATTCACATAGCTTAGCGCTTAAGCAGTGAAAGGAAATTATCAAACATAACAAGACATACCTGGTATAGGAAAAACAATTTATTTGTCTTGCAAAAATATGCTGAATTTTGCTGCTACAGTGTAGCTTGGTATAGTCTCTTTTCTCTGCTTAGCTTGGTATAGTATCCTCCGTCTAGGAGTGGGATGAAAAAGACACAAGGAACTGCGATCCGCGACGTACAGGAACTTTCTTCTGGGTCAGCTTCTTTCACAGTTTCTTATCTTGGTATAAGATGATAGTGCTTAGAGAATTTTTCTCTAGGAAGGCAAGGCTTTGCCCATAGGGTATCCTTTTTAAGGTAAGAAGGGTAACAAGAGATTTTCTCTGTTACAAAGTTGTGGCATTAGCCTAAAAGATTACAAAGAATTGGTAAGATGGTCTCGATATAGCGAGACAAGTGGGCGCCAATTTAGGCCCTGCTGCAACAAAAATCCGGAGCGGCACAATACGTCCGATACTGTTCGTGCTAGCTGAAAAAAGGAGAGAACAAAACCATCAGAAAAAAAACATAAAACCTCTGGTAAAGCCCGCCTAAAGTTCAAAACGAGGTTCGGGTTAAATCAGCCAATCAGGAGACCCGTTACATCTGTAAATTTCCGACATGTTTAAGTTGTTGAATGCTGCCAAAATCTTTGCCTTCAGTTCATCTTTGGTGTTACAGGATATTTTGTTGGTCTCTTGCTCAGCTGAGCCCCCACACACAATAATCAAGGAGGTTGCAGTGTGGGGAGTTAGAAGGCTAGATGTAAGGGGGTAATGTGGTTGCAGAAATTATTTGATAGCCATAGCTGGATTTTCCTGCTTGTGTGGCATGATGCAAAGTCCTGTTGCCAGACAGAGTCTTCCAGTAGCCACCCTCTTGACTGAGCAGCACTACCCCCTCAAGGTACTTGATGTTGTCCTCCATGTTAAATCTGAGGTTCTGACCAATAAATTCAGGAGTTCTCTTCTTATCAGAACAATCAGAGTGAAATTTCCGAGCTGCTGTACCTTTGGAATCATTATTAGACTCATCCAACCCTTTCCAAATCGTCTGCACTGTTCTCAGATTTATACCTAAGCACACTGAAATATGCCAGTTCCGAATTTCAGGCAGAGTGAACCCCATCTTTTTCTCACAGACTTTGCCTAATTTACCCTACTATACTGTGCTGGCAACAAAATCAAAAACACCCATGCATGAAATTAAAAATATAAAAGATACTGACAATTTACCCATCACACCCTTCGTGTGTGTGTGTGTATACATCATGATGTCTGTAGCTTAATGGTGAAGAGTGGAGAAAAGCATTAATTTTATACTCTATAAATATTTATTTTTCAGCCAATCAAAGTTCATCTAATAATTTTCAGGTCACAGGGTTTTTTTTTTTTTTAGGGATCCAATTATCAAGTAACATAAACATTAGCACAGATGTAGCTTCATTTAACAGTTATTAAGAGAGCAATTTGAACAGGAAAAATTAGATGAGGCCATGAGCAAAAAGAGGGGATGAATAGTGTTTACCATGACCCACTTCCAGAAATCTGACCAATCACAATGGCTACATGGTCAGGTTAAATAAAGTGCCACCACCCAAATTCTGGCCAATCACCATATTCTGGGCAGGAAGGCTTCTTGCTATTGTCATAAAGATTTTAATATTTCATTCATAACCAGTTTACTAAGTGTGGTTCCTCTACCAAAAAATACAAGTTGCTTACTCAAACATTTAGGTAATTGAAATGGTGAAATAATTACTTATGTAGAGGGTCAAATTTCTTGTTTCAAAATTTCCTAAATTCCATTTACAGGTTTTTGGTAGGAAACTCCACTCATTTTCGATACCTAACTTTTAAAGTAATTTTTTTAAAATGTAAAGGCTTTCTTGAAGCTTACAGTTTAGCTTTAATTGAAAGCCAAATTATTAAATTTACTGTTTTCAGTAAGCAATATACTCTGGTGTATTTCAAATAGAAATTATATTGATTAGAATCCCAACAAAAGTTAATTTTTGCATCCATTTTGTTTGTAAACAAAAAGTTGATCCTGTTTTAAAAATCTTGCAAAAATAAAATATACATCTGTTATACATGTTTGGAAAATTAGCAAATTTAAAACATTATAGCATGAAATCTAGAATAAAAGTATTTCTTAATCATGGAGCTCTGATTTTTCTGACCTTTGAAATAAGTGATGACAAGCTAAGTATGGTTTTACCAAAATTGACAAATTTATGAAACCTAAGTGAATATTTCATAAGGTGGCAACCCTTGAAACAGTTGACTTTTTAATGATATGTCTCTTAGAACATTCCATAGTTTAAAGGAAAAAAAAAAGAAAAAAAAAGACAATTGAATATAAAAAAAATTCAAAATTTATTTTAAAAATCTTAGTGCAAAATGATTTGTATTAAGCTTTTTGATTATTAAGTAAAGACTGAATTTACTAAACAAATATGAACGATGAATGGAAGAAATTTAAAACTGAGTTTAAAACTTTATAATTCATCATAATTAACAAAGAAAAATTGGAAACAATTCTTGTAAATATTCATATTAAAAAGTTTTTTCTTCAGAATATGATATTTAGAAAAGCAATTAAAAGCTTATCTAAATTAAAAATACACAGCAACTAAAAAAAAAAGAAAAAAAAAAGATAGATTTAAATTCCTGTATTTAACTAATAAAACAAAGTTTTTGGACAGTATTGAATTTCTAGAAATTTCATTAAATTAGGGGTGGGAAGGAAGAAACAGATGCAAAAGTCTAATTAAAATCACATAATTATTTGATTTTTGCAAGAATTTTCAAATTAATGTGTCTTTCAGTGACAAAAAATGAGCTACATAATATTACATTTGCCATAGCAATAAACTCTGGTAAAAATCTGGTCACTCGTTGACAAAAAAAATGATTTTTAACAAAAATTTCAAATGTGTTTGAAAACATTAAAAAATTATGAAAAAGATTTTTAAATACTTTGATCCTTCCTCTTAATAATAAACATTTTGACGATAAAACTGTTTTTGAGGCCTTTTAAGACCATGTTATACTGTTTTTTCAGTGAATGTGTGGAGGTACCTTATTAAGTTGCTCCAGTTTGATAGGATTTTGAACTTCATACTTCAGCTCTTAATGATCATGTAACATGATGAGCTTCCGAAACAACCTTTACAAAGAATTCTACAATCCTAAATAAGTAAAAATGACAAAACCTAAAGAAAATTAGCACCAAAAAGTCATCTAGAGAAAAAAAAAAAAAACTACATTATTGTTAATATGGTCACTTTATGGAAACTATTAAAACAACATTTTTGATAAAAAAAATAAAAAATAAATAAATAATAATAACTTATTAAAAATCACCCAAGACACCACTCATACCTGGGTAGTGAAATAACTTGTTTAAAAATGGAAAATATTCCAAAGTTCTACAATATAATTGTATCAAACACTTTTTAATACAAATGAGTACTGGTCTAACCCTATTAGGACAAAAAACTAAGTATTAAACAATCAATATATATATATATATATATATATATATATATATATATATTAATAAGGGAAAAAAGATAAACCGAAATGAAATTTTTTGCCCCTTTCCTACCTCACTTTTTTTTATTAAATCAAACCGCCTTCATAAAACTAGGTTTCTAAATACTGCAGAGAAACAATTGATGGCAGTGGTGGTGGTGGTGGTGGTGGGGGGGGGGGGGGTAAATCTGTTAAAACATTACCAACTTTATCCTTTGACAATTGATGACAATTGACAAATTTGTTGGTTAGAAACAAATAAATGTCCATTTTAAAATCGCAAATTTTTTATTCAAATAAACCATTCCGTTTTTCAGTCTGTTTTTTTTATTTTCACGGAAAATAAGAACATCTAATTATCCTAAACACCTCCTTAATACCGTCATCATTGAAGCAGTTCCTCTTTATAAGCCAGTATACTGCTTCACCAGTGGTGACCGTACCATGATTACTGTTGACTACAGCACAGCTAGTGACTGACTTTTTAGATTTTTGGTAGCAATTTATACGAGCTTCCTTAATTGATTCAATTTACTTTTTTCCTTTCACTTTTAAAAATTTTAACAATTTTACAAGAAGACAGATACCAGAGAAAAATCAAGTGTAGAACTCACCTTGAATAAGAAGTTCTTTAGTAATATTTTTTATCGATGTACCATTGATGCTGAACAATCTACAAGTGTAATTCCCTGTGTCATTCATGTTCAGGTCAGACAGAGTCAAGCTGTAATCATCTCCAATGGACAGCCCTGACTTTCCATTAACAATTGTGCTCTTCTTTCCTTTTGGAGTGTAAGAAACCATCAACTGATCGTGTGCATACCATTTGATAGTTCCTATTTCATCTGACGGTTGGGTACATGGTATACTGGTCATGCCAGTTGCTTCAGCAATCAACGGCTTAGTGTCAGTAGAATCTGTTGAAAGAAAAAAGAAAGAACAGTCAAAAAAAGAAAATACTCATTCTATGCAAAATTATACTTTTTTTCCCCCTGATATTCTGTAGCAGAGCCACAAAAGTGCAATAGATAGATGGTTAACAATATAAAAAATAAAATAAGGGGAGTTCAAATTCCGGTAGAGGCCACAAGTCCAATTTACACTACCACTCTTTAACAACTTCACTTTACGCATAAAGCTATTTGTTAACCTCTCCCACTTATTATTCACTACTTTCCTGTCAACTGCATTGTTTTTTGGGGCTCCTCTATTACTTCATTTTAGTAATGGTCATTTTCTGTTGTCGTAGTAGGATATGACAACACAACTGCAATATTCAAACACTATCATTCATTCATCTGAGACACTTGCAGTGGCAGGATAACATTTTTGCTTTGCAAGCAAAATTAGTTCCATTATTAAATAACAAGCCATCTCAGAAGAGGACAAATGAATTCAAATCCATGAAGCAGAGGATAAAACAAAAAACCGTCTTTCCCAGAAATAAACATGACATTGTTTTCAGATATTAAAAAGAAGAAAACTGTGGAGAGCCATGATTTCTTACGCCCTGAAGGTATTTGCATCATTGAAAGACAATGGAATAATCTGCACTTTTTCTGAGCAAAGTGTGTTTTTTTTTTTAAGAAACAAAATATTAAAGAAAAAGTTAACACTGTATAAGATCATTTTCAAGAGCAAATTTCACTCAAACAACTATATTGAAATCACACAGAATAAAATTGATAAATATTCAGAGAAATTTATTTTTTTCAAATTAATTTGAAAGTTTTGTATTCCATACTTTAGGAAATCATTTTGAAAAAACTTTAAATTTAAATTACATTTTAATAAAAATTTGAAAATAGTTTTAGTAAGTATTAAAATACAGATAAAAATTTAGAAAAATTAACTCATACAATGAATTTATGATTTAGGCAATATATGTTAATTTTACTGTAGGATAAAAGGTAGTTTCAATATAAATTTACCAAAATTAGGCTAACTTGACAACAGAGAATTTGTTTGAGTTTTTAAGAAATCCTTAGTTGGAAATTGAATAGTGAAATTTTAGCATAGTGAGTCAATTGGAAAAGGGGGGAAATAAAAAAAAATGTTTGTTGATTAGATGAATTCAGATTAACTCGTCAGCATTCAACATACTCAAACCCGCCCAGTAAATATCTGTTCTCAAAGTCTCACTGTTTGCCGACTTCCTGCATTATTTATGATGATGCCGTCATATATTGTACATTCGGTGGGTTGGAAAAGATGGACTCAAAGGAAACCAAAAAAAAAAAAAAAACAAAGTGTTGCAAAGAGAATAATTTGATTTTTTTAAAAAAATTTTTACAGTTTAAAAACCCTTTGTAGGTTATTTTGAGATTGTAAGTTTTTTTTTTTAGAGGGGGGATAATAGTTTAGTGATACAAATATTACTAATTAACCCATAGCTGGTGGGGAGAAGAGATAGATTCATAATTTTCCCAAGGTTATTTGCACATAGGCAAATATAATAAACCCAACTGAAATTAAAAATTGGTTTGAATTTTAAGTCATTATCTAACCACACACCCAAGTTTACTGCACCTGATATTCTCAAGAGGCCAACTATCTAGGTACTGACCAAACATGGTTTTAGAATCAGTGTTTTAATATGAAGTGGCTGTAAGCAAATTATAGCACCCACATATCCAAGCATAGAACACGAGGCATTCCCAAGTAGTCACCCATTTAGGTACTGACTAGGTTTGATGTTGCTTAATTTCAGTTATTGTATTTGAGCCTGCATTTCAAAATGATATAGCCGTAAGATCCTTATACCATCCACACATCTAAGTTTGCAGCACTTGAAATTTCCAAGAAGTCATCTATTTAGGTATTGATCAAGCTTGATATTGTTTAAGTTTGATGATCATACAGGAACTAGTGTTTCAATGTGATGTGGCCATGAGTCCATTATACCAGCTGTACATCCAAGCTTACTACACTTGGTATTTCCAAGTGGTCATTTATCTAAATACTGACCAGGTTTGATGTTGCTTAACTTCCATCAATGTATGATGATTAAGTGAAAATTGAAAAGCTAATACAAATCATCATGCTAAGTTTTTTTTTTTCCCCTATGTGTATAAAATGTGCCCATTTTAAAATTATGGATGACCATACACAACATTATCAGAAAATAAGATCTGGTACTATAGTAAATTCCAAGTCAGCATTCCTAAAATTAGATTACAGAAAATATTTCTAACATTTGTAAGATTACTGAATACTTGAAAATTATATATATATATATATATATAAAGTGTTCACCCGACATTTTCTTAAATTATGTTTGAACAGATAAAGTCTTCATAGACAGTAATAAACATGTAAATAGCTTCTCCATGCTTGACAAACACATACCAGGGTGTTGAAAGATATGTAAATCACTACTACTGTTTGTTTTCAAATCAGTTTTCCTGTTTTTAGTTGTATTTTTTTTTAAACAAAGTAAATAATACTTGTTTCAAATCAGATTAATTATAATTTAAATCAGTTAATATTCGTCAAATAGTTTCAGAAAAGTATATCTTAGAAAGACTTTAATAAAAAAATTACATTGCAATGAAAGACAAAACAGGCACTAATCAGCTATTTTAGAAAAATTTTTTTAAAAATCTATTCCAATCAATATAATTTCTGTTTGAAAAATACACTACAGAGTATTTTGCTTAATGAAAATAGTAAATTTAATCCTTTAGCTTTCAATTAAAGCTAAAATAAAAGCTTCAAAAAAGTTGTACCTATATAATAGGTACCTTTAATCATTTTCGATGACTAACTTTAAAATTGAATCTTTAAAAATAAGTTTTCTTGAAACTTTTAGTTTTAACTTATTTAGATGATTAAGTTTACTATTTTCAGTTAACAAAATATTCTCTGGTTTATTTCAAGCAGAAATTAGATTAGTTGGAATCTAAAATTGAATTTTTTTTTTTTAATTTTTCTGCCATTTTTGAGCAATTGTCACATTTGTAAACAAAAGTTAATTCTTGGTTTTAAAAAATCTCACACAAATAAAATACACACATGTGACAAATCATTTTTTTAAAAAAATAGCAAATTTAATGTTAAATTAATCTGATTTACACAAGTATTACCTATTTATAATTTCTTAAGCACAATGTCGATCTTTTTGACCTTCCCCCCACCACTATAATGACAGCTAGACAGATGCTAGGTAGGATAAGTGTATGCCAACTAAAATTGACAAAATTGTCCCAAATTTTTCCTGTAAGTTGAAGAAACCATGAAACACATGACCTTTTAATGTACACACAGAAGTTACCATAAAAAAAAAAAAAAAAAAAAAATTCAAATACACAAAAAGAATAAAAACTATTTAAAAAATATGATGGTTCAATGATTTGTATTAATCTTTTCAATTAGTAAATAGTCTTCACTTAATAACCTAACATCCCCAAGTCTGAAATATTTAAAAAATATTTTTGAAATTTTATAAATTATTATGGTTAGAAAAAAAGAATGAAAATTCTTTCAAAATTTCATTATTAATAAAAAAAAAGAAAAAAGTTTTTGAGACTACAATGTCCTTTATTTTATTTATTAAAGCAATTATTGCTCACAAATAAGTATAATGGAAAGTGTGTGTTTCTAATAGGCTCAGTAAAAAATACTGATTTATGCTTAGGATGGAAATCAATCCTATTCCTGATGGTTAACTTTTAGAGTCAAGGTTTTTAGGGTCAGGTTATGGTTTGGTCTCTTTGATTTCTCCCATCAGTCAGCTGTTCAAGGTTATCAGTCAGTCAAAAAAAGTATTTGGTAAAGGATAGCATACAGAAACTAAAGGGCCAAGGTCATTGCTATCCATTCTTGTTTAATGGATATGGATATATACATATATATAAAGATATATATATGAGATAGAGAGAGAGAGATAGAGATAGAGAGAGAAGAGATAGAGAGAGATAGAGATAGAGAGAGATAGAGAGATAGAGATAGAGATAGAGAGAGATAGAGAGAGATAGAGATAGAGATAGAGAGAGATAGAGATAGAGATAGAGAGTACAGAGAGAGATAGAGAGTACAGAGAGAGATAGAGAGTACAGAGAGAGATAGAGAGTACAGAGAGAGATAGAGAGTACAGAGAGAGATAGAGAGTACAGAGAGAGATAGAGAGTACAGAGAGAGATAGAGAGTACAGAGAGAGATAGAGAGTACAGAGAGAGATAGAGAGTACAGAGAGAGATAGAGAGTACAGAGAGAGATAGAGAGTACAGAGAGAGATAGAGTACAGAGTACAGAGAGAGTACAGTACAAGAGAGTACAGAGAGAGTACAGAGAGATAGAGAGGTAGAGAGATAGGGATAGTTTTTTGTTTAATAGCATATCGACCTCTGTGGGTTATTTAATGCAAAAAAGAAGGTTTTTAGGTATTTTCTTTAATGTCTGTTTATAGTAGGAAAGTTGATTTTGTCAGAATTTGATAAAATTTTTATTTTATTTTAGAAAACTGAAGATGTCTTCTAGTTTTTATTTGAAAATGTATTGCTGGTAATAATTTTTTCCTTCAAAAATGTATATTTTTCTATAAAATTTTATCTTTAAGCATATATTTCTATAAAAAGAGTTTTTTATACTTTCATAGTGTTTTGACCCCAGTTTGAGTGTAAACTATTTGCCTATAGATGGGACCCTAACAGGTGCTACTAATCTGAGTCAGGGTGGACCTGGGAACAACAACAATTAAGAGGTAGTTCCATGATCCTCACAACTTCCCAATCAGAGACCTTGCTGCCAGATGCAGTTTACCATCATACCCAGGACCGAGAGAGAGATTGAAAAAGGAAAAATCTCTGGTGGGCTATTCAGGCAACACCAAATAGAAAGGACAACCAGGTTTTTCAATAATTCATGGAGAATGACAAGTTAGAACAGTGAAGCACACAATCAGTAGCAGATGGAAATTTACTGGAGTTACCAGCTTAATCAATTGACTATTATATTACAAACACTACAACAGGAGAATTATCAACAAAGTTCATACAATAAACAGTTTTATCAGTCATATAATGGAAGCCAGATTGACAAGTTGAATTTACAGACAGAAACAGAGAGTCTATACAAAATATAACATTAGCTATTATGAATAACGACAAAAAGAAAACTTAGCCAACATTTCATTCTCTGATGGAGTGTATAAAGGCAAATGTAAAGACTTTATTTTACAACAAGTATTTACAAACAAAAATAAAAATGCTTACATTCTTAAATTTAATTTAAACATTCTGAAAAACTAAGAATGTTCAAATTATACATTAAGCTAACTGAAAATGAAAGGTAAACTATGGAGGATGCTAAGTGATGTAATTTAATGTCTAATCAACAAGAGTAAACTGATCAATTTTTTATCCCTCGCCCCAAATATTTTAATGATCATTTCATCCTAAGAAAGGCTGGACCGCCACTGGCGTGCAGGGGTTTACAGTGAGAAAGAAAAAAAGGAAAAAACAAGGTACAGGGGATGTCAAAGAAATGATAAGAAATGGATGGGAATCAAGGAGATAGAAGATGGCAATTGACGTTTCATTTAAATTTTTTGAGATTGTATCAGGGAAAGCAAACGGAAGGGATTTCCACAAATGGGAAGTGTATTTTGTAGCCAAAATAGCTAAGATAGATTTCATTATCTCAATGGTTTTGCTGTAATATTAGTAAATCAGTCAGTCAGTTAAGTGCTATACATGATAAACGTGTTGGGCGATCATGTCTCGAAAGAGACATGACTGACTGGGCAGAAGATTATCCCACAGTAGGTTGCCATTGCTTTCTGTGGTAGACTGGTTGCTAGCCAAGGCTATAGAACCCAATCTGTCCTATTATTTAATCCATAGCTGGAGGGAAGAGATGGACTAATACCTTTCCCAAGGGTATTTGTGCGTAAGTGAATGCAAGGAATTCAACTGGAATTTGAACTCAGCTCCCTGATTTCTTGTTCCGAGACGATATCCAATGCACCACGACACACATCCATATAGCTACTCTTAAAATCACTTGCGCTGCTACCTAGCAGCAGTTAATTAAGGTTCAAGCTCAAAGATTGAACTGAAAATAGACTGTCGAAAAATTTGAAGCTTGGTTTTAAATATGGAGGCTCATTACTAGCGAATAGAGGAGTAAAAAAAAAAAAATTTGATGGATTATGCAGTGGATTGAAATTATATTGTGATGCTAACCAATGATGACTGCATAGGCAATTTACTTTAAACAGTTGCTTAAACGTTTTTACTTCAATAAACAATTATCACAGTTAAGAGAATCTGTCCATTCTCAGATTTTACAAAGTAAATGGCACAATTTTTAAGTTGAAAATTAAAGACATTTTTTACTGAAGATGTATTAAGAGAAACCCCAAAAAGTGATGTGTCCAAAATAATGTATCCTAAAGTAATATAAATCAGTCCAGAAAGTAAAAAATAACTTTTGTTCTGGAAATGACGGCCATTAAGAATCTACATGTTCATATAGGGGATGTCAAGATGTCTTCAAGCTTAAGTTTTGGTGTACAAACAACAATCATTTGAGAAAATCTTCCATTTTTCGGAGCTCTTTGGTTTTCAGGATTGAAGCAATTGATTACCTGTAAAAAGTCAAAAGATTTTCCTAATTGTGCAAATTTAGTAAACACCCCTCTTTTTTTTTTTTTTAAATTTGCAAAATAAAGAAAGGATCTACAGATTCATATTTGAGTAACAATCATTTAAGATATATATGAAATTTATTTAAACAAGCTTATATAGATATTAACTTATATAAACCAAGGTAAGTAGTCAAAAATTAAAAATAACCTCTTCAACTGGTACTATTTATAGCAGTTTCTAATACAACACACTTTAAACTAGTACATTACTTTTCATCTGAGTTATCTAGTGGATACAAATTTCACAATGTCAACATTAAAGGTTACTGGATTCTAGAGTTCAAAGTAACACAATGAATATTCCCATATAAAACTGAAATTTGATATAATTAAAACAAAGTGTTTTCCATCAAGTAAACTTTTTCTTCTCTCAACTCCTAATGAAGAAACATTTTCTATATTCATTGCCAGTAAACTTGGATTTTTGTGCCTTCTGCACCCCAAAACATGGACTGTTTTCCCCAAGCTGCTACTATTATTCTAACTACCTTCACTCCTCAGAAATGTTTACTGTTTTCTAAAAGTGATGATTAAAATTGTAATAAAACCTAAATATATGAAAGTGAATTCATGCATTTTCTTTGTTCTTGAGAACTGACAATAAAGCTAAACATTTATATACAAATATTTAGATGTTTATTGGAAGAGTTGACAAAACATTGATTGCCAATTGATTTGAACATTACAAAATGCTAAATAAGGATTTGCTTATAGTTATTCACGTCTTGTAAATTTTTTAATAAAAAATTGTTTTCATATTTCTTTATAAATTGGTTAATGATAAATATTACACTGGTTTTAATAGCAATGTATTAATTTTTAGAATGTTGTAAATGTAAAATTATTCTTATAAATAAACAATCTAATAAATAGTGATTAATATTTTGGTTGTAATTTCTCCAGAAAAAAAAAAATTATTTATATATATATATATATATATATATATATATATATAAATTCATTTTCATCCCATGTTTAGGTTTTATTACAACCCTAGTCATTGCTTTTGAAAACAACACACATTGGTGATTTTCTAAGTGCTACTTAAAAATGTGGCACAGGGCTGAAAGTATGGGGTGCCCAGTTAGGATTGAACTTACTAATCAGTTATAATAGGAGGAAAATAGAACATTGTCAGTCGTGTAACAATAGTTAAAACAATAGCAGCATCAACAGAAAAACCATCCTTTTAGCGCTTTTTTTTTTTTGCAAGCATGGAGGTCCAAGTGTGCCTTATTTCCTTTATAGAAGGAATCAATTCTAATTTGCACAATTAGGAAAATCTTTCTACTTTTTACAGGTAATCAATTGCTTCAATCCTGAAAACCAAAGAGCTCTGAAAAATGGAAGATTTTCTCAAATGATTGTTGTTTGTACACCAAAACTTAAGTTTGAAGACATAATGCCACAAGACGGAAAAACATAGGACTAAACCCTTACTATACAGATCTAGCTCAAGGTTCTTATTAATAAAACATGTATTTTAGTAAACTCACCTCCATTTTTTTTTTTTTTTTTAAATTTTCAAAATAAAGAAAGGATCTACAGATTCCTATATGAGTAACAATCAACTTACTTGTCTACCCTATATACAATAAATAGACTACCATTCCAAAAACTGGAAAAATTCCAAATAGGGTCTCAAAAATTATGTACCGGCATATAAAAAAAAAAAAAAAACAGCAATAATTGCAAATACTTCAGAATTTGTAAGATTAAAATTAGTAACTTCAAATGAAAAATAATTTCCACAATTACACATTAATTAGTATTAATACAATATTAGCCATTTCATTATAAGGAAATGGCCAGCATTTAGTCAGTTTGGGTTTTGGTTGAAATTTATAAAATGTTAAAACAATTTTTCAGGAAAATAGGTTTCTCAAATCCACTTATGATTGCTCTTTCCAGTGTTAAAGTAACAATACAAATAACAGTCATCATCGGTCATCTTTTTGGCTGTTGCTATTTGTTCCTTGATATATAAACAATCTAAAACAGTTTTAACTTTTTTGGGTAGCATCTAATCAACTTCTTTTTCTTAAATAAATTGCTGAACAAAACTTAATAATCAAATCTTGTGATCTTCCATTCAATGTCATCAAAATTCTCAGACAAAAGATAAAGACATAGATCTTAAGATGAAAAACAAACATATCAAATAAAAAGCCAGACAAGGTTAAAAATAAGGATTCCATGTAAAAATTGAAGACATTGAATCAAGGTTAATAAAGAGAAAAGATTTTAAAATCGACAAGACAATATCAAACTTTTGCTGCAACAAAGTTGCTAATTACAAACACTTGCAAGATTTCCAATACACACAATGAAATTGCAAAGTTTAAATGTATTTTTGGTAAATTTTGGCTATAAAGCCACTGATAATGATAGACCATGATAGATATCCTCATTTAGATTTTATCAACACCTAGAAAAGTCAGTGATTGGCTCATTCTTCAAAAGAGAATTAAAATGGAGAAGAAAAGATTTTTCACTGAATTTGCTCCCTCAAAGATAATTAACTTTTGTATATTATAAGAAAAACAGGAAGTTATATTTTCCCATAAAGAGAGAGTATTCTGGACGTGGGTTGTGGTGCAATGAATATTGGCTCGGAACTAGAAATCCGAGAGCAGAGTTAAAATTTTCAGTTGAATTCATTGCATTCACTTACATGAAAGTGCCCCTGGGAAAGTTATTAATCAACTGCTTCTCCCTCCAGCTATGGGTTAAATAGCAGGATAGATTGGATTCTATAGCCTTGGTTGGCAACCAGCTTACTGCAGAAAATAATGGCAATCTACTGCAGGAAAATCATCCGTCCAGTTTTTCAAGACATAATCGCCGAAGCATGTATCGCATATAGCACTGAACTGACTGACTATAGTACAGAATGTGTGATGTGGTGCAATGGATATCAGCTCGGAATGAGAAATCAGAGAGCCGAGTTCCAGATGAACTCGTTGCATTCACTTGTGCACAAATATACTTGGGAAAAGTATTGATTCATCTCTTCTCCCTCCAGCTATGGGTTAAATAGAAGGTTTTTGTAGCCTTGGTCAGCAACCAGTCTACTGCAGAAATAAATGGCAACCTACTATGGGAAAATTTTCTACCTAGTCAGTCATGGATTGAAAGAGACATGATTACCCAAGTGTCTATCACACATGGTACTTAATTGACTGACTCTATAGTAAAGGAATTTAAATTATCTCGATTGAAAGACTGTTGTCTTTTTTTTTCTTGTTGTTCTAAAATAGTGTGCAGTAGAAATAACTTCCATATATATTCTCACATAATTGTAAGACATTATCTAAATGAAGATATCATTGTCAGTAATATTTTATCATGTGTGAGGTATTTCGCTGCACCTGTGTATAAGTGAAAACCTCACAATATGATTCTTTACTGGCATATCACCTGCATTTTGTTTTTGTCTCTTAAATTCTCAAACACATTTTACTAGTACTTTAATTCAACACCTATACACCAGTTTTATTATTATATACAGATATAGAAAAATACAAAATTTACTATTATTATTATATAATTTAATATTATATTCTTAGAAAAACATTTCTACATTTTAAAATTAATTATAAAATTGAATTTTATTTTCCAGTTGACCTATTTACAATCAAATATATAACAAAATCTGAAAAATCAGGAAATATTATTTCAATTCTTCTTGATAAAAAAAATTCTTGGCTTTCTCTGAATATCTCTGAAATCATATTCCACAAATTACAAAAGTATTAATAGATTCCAATGCCATTGTAAAATAATTTGATTCTGCAGAAAGCACTTAAACTAGTCCAAGATATTAGATTAAATGTTTCAGATTAGATAAATTAGTTAGAAACATCAATGGCTCACAAAAGATAAACAGAACCAAACTGTTTACAGAAAAATGCAAATATATTTAATAATAATAATTTCTCATAACCAATCCTAAAGTAACTTCCTGCAAATCTTGAAAATTATCAATAAGAAATCAAATGTAATCTAAATATCTGAAAACAAATTTTACAGAGAGTTTCTTTTGTCATTTTACCAGTAATTTTATCAAAATTATTCAGAATAAAATTTATTTAAAAAGAAAAATTTGGAGTGAGTGGAATATGATTTTACAAAAAAAATCTATCTAAACTTATTTATAAATGGAACTTTGTGTGTGTGTGTGTGTGTGTGTGTGTGTGTGTATCCGTTACCTATAGACTCCAAAATGGCCGAACCGATTTTCTTGAAAATTTACACAGTTGTACTATAAGCGTTTGCGAGTGTTCCTAGCTAGGTTTTGTGTCGAGGTACCCCCGATAAATATTGAAAATAAAAAAAATAAAAAAAATCGGGTTATAGAAGGAGTGGTCCAATTTTAATCAAATTTGATTAACTCATAGACAAAGACATAAGAAACGATATTCAGAGGTTTCATGGTTGCAGTTCTTACAATAGTGAAGAAAATCTGATATCGATACCAGGAAATCAAAATTTGACTTACATCCATTCATTTTTCTTTCAATCTACGGTTTTGCTTTAACTGGAAACAACTATTGCTTTTTAGTCTTTCATGCCAACGTCCAAAGAGTCTGAGCTCCCGGACCATGGATTAGTTTTAAAAGCTTCCATTACACCCGAGCAACACTGGGCTATACTGCTAGCATACCATAGACTGAACATATAACAAATAAGGAAGTATTTGACAGATTTGTTTTCTATGGCTCATCAACCCTTTGCAGATTATTTAAAGCCAGAATTTTGGAGATTACAGTTTAATAATAAGAATTACTAATTAACACATAGCTGGAGGGGGAAGCGAGGAATT
The DNA here is from genome assembly GCA_037127315.1 of Ascarosepion bandense. Taxonomy (NCBI): domain Eukaryota; kingdom Metazoa; phylum Mollusca; class Cephalopoda; order Sepiida; family Sepiidae; genus Ascarosepion; species Ascarosepion bandense. The sequence goes on along the minus strand of JBBBDQ010001150.1, from coordinate 2,795,759 downwards.
TAACCCTTTGTAGGTTATTCTAAAGCCAGAAAATATTTTAGATTCTAAGTTTTTTTGGTGATAATGATTTACCAATACAAATCTTACTTATTAACCTATAGCTGGGAGAAGAGGCAGATTCATACCTTTCCCCAAAGGTATTTTCACATAAGTGAATCTAATGAATCCAACGGGAATTAGAACTTGGCCCTCTGATTAACAATTCAAAGCTATTATCAATTACACAAACAGCGCATCCAAGTCTACAGCACCCAGTATTCCCAAGTGATCACCCATCTAAGTACTTTCATGATTTTACAGGAATCAATGTTTCAACGATATGGTCGTATACCAAGAATTATTAAGAATAACGAGGGTTAAAAATTTTTGAAACACTGAGGAAAGGTGGCGTGCAGAACAGAAGACTCAGTTGACACATCAAAAGCCAGGGAAGAAAAAGAAAAAAAAATTGTCATGTTGCCACTTGACAAGTTTGAGAAAATAGAGGAACAAGTATCACAAAGAAATATAAGGGAATGTGAAAAAGGAATTATTATTGAAAGCAACAATACTGTGCACGAATGAGAAGCTTGTTACTTAGCCGAGTGGAGTTATTGCAGTCATGCCAACTTCGGAGTCTCGTGAGGGCATTACTGTAATGTCCTCACACTTCAGGGTCATTAGCTTTTTCTGCTGCTGTTTTCAACATTTTTTGTGTATTAATATGAAATTTGGTGTAATGTTAGTTTCTCTTACAGAAAACAAAACGAAACAAAAAAAGAGCTCGCCTAAAATGCTTTTCCACCAGTAAACTATGAAAAAAACCACACATATCTCAACCCATGCAAGGTAGTAAAAGCCATTATAACACAGAGTGTGAAAGAAGAAAAAACACAAACATTATTAACAAGCGAGAACAGTAGAAATGTTAAGACAGTAGATAATGATTGACATAACATTTAAATTTTGGAAGATCAACTTGACCAGAAAGAATGGAGCTGAAAGAGTTCCACAAATGGGAAAATAAACTGTTAGCATAGAATCTACAGTTACATGTTGCCAATTCAACTGTGAATTGACAAAATCTTGTTGCCAATGTAGCACTGCACTTAAATTCAAGTCTAGGTAACATAGTGAACAGCGCATCTGAACAATTCCCCTGGAAAATATTCATAGAGAAAGCACAGAGGAGCTAAATTATGGCAGTTGGAAAATGCTTCGGAAGAGTACAAACTGATTGCACTGTGTCATGCTTTAACCAACTTGACCACAGGGACCGTCAGCCCAAATCGTGGTTTTTCCTATAAAAGGAGATGCAGATTCAATTCCAGCTGGTGAGCATATTTTCTTTATTATGATTTCCTGAATGAGATATATTACACACTGTTTAAATTAGTGTCTATTTCAAATATGGGTATTCACTGAAAACATATATATAAAAATGTAGAATACTTGGAATATTAATCAGGTAAATTCCGATAGAGACGAACTCAAAAGAACTCAATGTTTAATTCATTTATTTAATCTAGCAAAGTAATATAATTTAGAAAATTATCAATTTATCATTTGTCTATATTTTTCCTTTTTTCTCTCTTTGGTGGTGGTGGTTTTTTTTTTTTTTTTTTTTTTTTTTTTTTGAATGAGCAAGGAATTGTTTTTTGTAAATTACCATTACAAATGTCTACTCTCAACATGGGCACATGACCATCTGTCTGTAATATTTTTTCAGGAATTTTTTGAAGATTAACTGTTGTATCATTTGGGTCTGAAGAGCCACAAGGTCACCAGCAGCAAAATACGTATTTCCCATGAAATTGTAGAATATCTAAAAAAAATTTTCTAAAATACATATACATACATACATACATATATATATATATATATATATATATATATATATATATATATAGAGAGAGAGAGAGAGAGAGAGAGAGAGATGGAGCATCTGAAGATTGTGTTATACATAAAACTGCAAGATTGGAAAGGGATAATATATTATTAATATATACTTAATAGTTTTGTTGTATTACATTGAGTACTGTTTTATTAACACCAGTGTTTTTATACATATATATATATATATATATATATATATATATATATACACACACACACACAAGATTTCAATGGATGAATTACGTAAAAATGAAAACAAACTTGAAATACTCTTATGTCCCTTCAGGAAGTTAGTCATCATGACTCCTGTCCTTTGTAGCTTTCAATAAACCTTGTCTTTCTGTCATAACTCCAAAACTGTGCTTTGCCATCCATTCCCCTGAGTTCACCAAGTAGGTTACAGGTTTTCCTATACCACTTTTTCCTTCAATCTATACTGTGGGTATCAAATTCTTCCTCATTTTCTAGCCCAGAAATTTTGGTTATCTCTTTCTGATGTGAAGTATAAGTATTTTTTTTTTTTTTTTCCATTGTCTGTAGAATTTCATTGTTACTCACATATTCAGTCAAGAGCATTATCATCATTCTTCTGTATAACCACATTTCTGATATTTCAACAAATATTTACTTAGCTTAAAAATCAGATGAGGGAGGATTGTCATATCTAGGTGAATACCTGCTATCTTAAGAAAATTATCACCATTTTTAACAACTGGTTTTCATGCTAGTATAGGTTAGACAGGTTTTTCTTGAGGGTTCTTTTCCAGACCACCCACTTCTGTTTAAGGCCTGGCTGTAATCTCAACTTTCTTAAATCATCATTGATAAACTGGATCCATGTTTTGCGTGGTCTACCTATGCCTCTTTGGCCATCAACCTCAGTAAACCTACAATTGCTGACTAGGTTTATGTCCATTCTCTCAACCAGCCTAAAACATTTAAGTCTTGCTTGATGCATAGCATCTGTTATATTGGCAATACCCAGACATTTTCTATTCCTAAGATTGACATTGCACATCCACCATACCATTTGCATATCGGTTTGAGCAATTCTGCTAATATCAACTTCCTTAAGCGGCCAGGTCTCACTACCATATAGCATAACACTTTTAACGCAAACTGTATTTAGCCTTTTTTTTTTCATCCTTTGTGAAAATACTTGGGAACGTCAGCATTCGAAATCCTAATTTGAATTAGAATTCTCAGACAGACATAAAAGCTTTCTTTACAAAGGAGTAAGGCAGCTCCCCAACAAAAAGCAGTTCCGAAGAGGTATTCATGGAGAGTTATGTGCACCTACATTCTGAAAGGGGGGGGGGGTTGCATTTATATAAAAAAGAAAAAAATGTCTGCCAGTAAGAGTGTTCTTTTCCCAAAACCTGTAAACTATCATTCACAGGTTTGTCTTCAACAGAATAAAAATCCATTAAAGGTTATAATTTCCTTTTAGCAAGAATGTAACTGCTTAGGAATCAATAAATTTATATATAGTTAGATAGTTTGTTTTTATCACAAACAAACTGTACTTAAGCATAAAAAGTTATCATTTATGACTTTAAAGTGGGGGAAAAAGTGTACAGCAAATTACAACAAAAAACAAACAAAAAAAACATACAGCAAAAAAATCAGAGCAACAATGCAGCTGAAAAAAAAATATTTACAATCCAAATTAACATTGTTTGAATCTTGAGTTTGCCTTCAAAATTCACTTAATAGCCTAGCAGTTTGGTTTGTGAATTTGGTGACATATTAAGAGTCCAACAAAGCATTATTTCCCTAGACAAGAGTAGCACAATGAGAATAATCTACTGTTATAAATTCAATAATTCAGTTGAATATTATTTAAAGGTAACAAACTGACAGTCCCGCAAAGGCCCAAGGATAGGCAGACGAACACACAAAGAATGGCTAAGGCATTGTAATGACAAAAAAGATGTGAGCAGTATTTTGATATTTTGGTTACTTCTGTCTTGGAGTAAAGGAAGGATTACCAGCACTTGAGATGGTTCAACTTAAAGGATTAAAAAAAAGAAGAAAAAAAAAAGCAAAACATGTTGAAAGGATTCCCACTCGGACTTGGATGCATATTGTTTTTGTTTAGCAGCATATAAACCTGAAATCTAAATATTTTGTGCACAATTATTTTTAAAGAGATTAGTACATACAAATGACACAAGATGTGATACCCAATATTACAGAAATGATTCCAATTTAAATGAGCCATTGTCGGTCTTAGGGCTGATAGGCCAACTTAATGCATTCTATTCAAGCGACTGATAAACAGAAAATTGATCTGTAATCCTCACAGTAAGAAAAACAAATACAGGTGGAGTGGAGATAATCTTTATATTTGTTAACATTTCAGATTACTTTGCTTTCAAAGAAAAACATTTGAAAGATTTAATAAAAGCATTAACAGTAAAATGAAACCTGTTTAAAATACACTTTAGTTGTGGAGATATTGGTTTTGTGAATTTCAAGGAATTAAGACCCACATGCAAGGGATTATGGAGTGCAAGAGAATAAGAAAAAAGACAATATTAATGAAGCAAGTTTTTTTTTTTTTTTAATCATCTCACCCCAATCAAGGCATTCCACTGCCACTATTGCGCATGGGGCTACATAGGGGAAGGTAAAGAGAAGGAGTGGATAGACATAGGGAATGTCAGGAGAAAGATGATAGATGAGTAAGGATAGCGAGGATGAGTGTCGGGCAGATGGGAAGAGTGCTTGATAGGAGGTGTCTATTGACCTTACATTTAAACTCCTGGAGATTGTAGCCGTCGGGGAAGCAATCGTTTGGAAGAGAATTCCACAGTCGGGAAGTGCGAGGAAAGAAACTGTTGGAGTAGAAGTTACGGCTGCATTTTATCAGTTTCACTGTAAAAGGGTGGGATCTAGTTGCTAATCTAGTATCTCGTGCAAATTCGTATTTAGGGGGCACCAGTGATCTAAGTTCATCGGAGCAGAAGCCGTGAAAGTATTTATAGAAGAGACACAGCGAAGCCACGTCTCGCCGGTGGGAGAGAGACTGCAGGAGGTCTGCCAAGTCGGTATCTATCACATTACAGACCCTAAAAGTGAAAAATAAAAGACCGGAAATTGAGAAAACAAAAGATAATGATTGACATTGCATAAAATTTTAGAAGATAAAAGTTGACAGGAAAGTAAGAAATGTGAGAAAAGAAACTTATAGAACTTATGGTTACATCTAGCCATTTCAACTGTACAATGATGAGACCTTGCCACCAATCTAGTACTGCACTTAAATTCATGAAGTCTAGGTACCAAAGATGAAAGCTCAAACCAAGAAAATATTTATAGAAAAGGCACAGGAAAGCTACATTATGGTAATGAGGAAGTGTCTGAAGCCAAGATTTAGGTAAGGACCTATAACATTGCAGATTCTTGTATTTTATCAAGCTTAGTCAGATTTTGTTTAACGGTGTGTCAACCATGCTGGGTCATTTTACACCAACTAGCTAAATACATATATTACATATTTTTTTTCAACAGTTGAAGTGACTGAATTTGGCAGAAACAACTCCTTTCAAATAAACTGTTTAACCTGTCAATTTGAATTGTTAAAACTAATCATTCTTATATATTCATACATAAACAATTTTTAAAAATTCCTATTTCTTTTAGAAACTATTATCTGGCCAGGAGCAATATTTTTTTATATTTGTGACATTGTAGTATTTACTAGTTAGAAGCTGATAGATTTTTACATTCAATCAGAATGTGCTTACCCATCAATTTCTGATTGCAATGGGCACATTGTCATCTCTTGGCAGGTGTACAGTTTTATGAGTATAGCACAATGTTCTCTCTTCAACTTCTCATAATTGTCTTTTTCTCTCTGACACATGGTTCATGTTTGTAAAGTTTGTTTTCTGGTAATGTGTCATATTGCCAGCCATTTGCTTTTTAGAAAGCCATTATTTCTCTTTAAAATCTGCATACAGAATTTTTATATTACTTATTTCCATGTTACAGTTTTGTTTTTTTCTTCTTTGTTTTTTGCTAGTTCAATTACTTTCTCCTTACTCTTTATGTCAACATGACCTCGTATCCATTTTGAAAGTGATTTTTGTTATTTCACTAGGTTGCTATAAGTCTCCAGCATGTGTGCAATGTAAGAGTGGTTGGTTGCTTTTTCCTTTTAGGGCAACAACAGAGGATAGGGAGTCCGTAAATATCAGAAACTGCTGCTCTACTGAGCTCCTTCCAAGATCGAAAGTCATACTCATAGCTCACAGGATTGCTGTAAAAATGGAAATATAATCGAGGAATTTCATTTGCTTTTTGTTAGAAGCATCTGTGGCAGCAGCTCTTTTTTAATTTGAAACTTTGGATCCATCTGTATAAATTGCTTTATAAGCAATGATATTTGTCTCTTAGTTCTTCAAATTTATTTTAGTATTCACTGATACGCTGTTTTTCGTTTTTTAATTCTCTCAATGCGAGATCTATTTCAGGTTCAGTGATCACCCAGGTTGGACTGTGGGTATCTATCTGCACAGCGCTATACTGGGGGTATAATTATAGATGGCTTGCTCACATGAAAAGGAGTATTTTGATTATTAAATACTTTTTCATAGGTTGAATAATTAGGTTTACTTTGGAGTGTAATTACATATTGAAGAGAGTTTTCCCATTTAAGAAACAGAGTTTGTTAGCTTTTATATACAGACTATGTATAAGAGATGAAATTTAGATGTTTAGAATGGCTTATGAGCAAATATAATAGACATTAATTGTCTGTTATATTTAACAATGTTTAGAAAAGAGATGAATTATAGACATTCAGGCAGTTTTAGTCCTTGATTTTACATAGACAGTATCTTTATTAGATAAGATTCCCATGCTGAACTGATTTTTAATGAAGAATCTCTAAATACATAATAGAAGCACAAGAACAAATGTTAAATTCAGGATTTGGACAAAAAATAAAAAGACTCTAGAATGCCATCAAAATCTGCAAACATCTTTCAATGTTTATTAGTCAGTTGTGATTAGTTTCATATATATATAAATGTGTAAAAAAAAAAAAATAAATAAATAAATAAATAATGTTTTATCAGATAGCAAGGGTCACAAAGCACTTTCTAAAATCTCCAATCAGCCTCCCCTTGATGGTTTCAAGGTGGGGTAACATGCACCAGCCCTGCTGAATGCCTTCACAGCTTTTAAAGTATCTTTAAAAATATGCACAGCATAGTATGTTTTTTAGGGGACCACAAGGTACTAAGTCAGCTCAGTTAAATAGTAGTGAAGAAGAAATAGTGGACAAAGAAAAACTGAAAAGAGAAGCTGAAATCTAGAAAGGAAAGAAGTAGTTGGGTGAAGAATAAGAGGGGAGAAAGGGAAACAAGAATATATATATATATATATATATATATATATATATATATATAGAAGAAAATAGAATTTGTTTATATTTTTGAGATGAGGTAGTATTTACATTATTCGGACTATTGTCCTCATCTTTGTTGCCATTTGTATGACGTTTTGGCTATTGTATGATCAAGCTTTCTTCAGGTGCTAGGATTTTCATACCAAAACCTTTGTTACAATCACTGGGGTACATGATCTTCATTCCTTGCACAGCGGCTTCTTTGGTAGTCATGAGTTATCTCCCTCTAACCCTGTAAGTTACTTGTTCATCACTGCTGTAGCTTGGTATTGAATTCACAACTCTTTGGGTAAAGTCACAGGAACTAACCAACATTTATATCCACTGGGCCATGTGTCCTTAATGAGTTCAATAATGAGGTTTCAACCTTTTGGTATCTTAAGGCAACTTAATTGTAAATCGCCTAAAGATACCGAAAGGTTGAAACCCATGTTGCAGAAATAACATTTCCAAATGAAAAATATACACACACGTTTTTTTTTATATAATTTTTCATGTGTTCGTATAACTTTTTTCTTTTTGGAACTCAAATTATATAAGAATTGTCCAAGGGTTTTGTACTTTATTTTACTTGTAACTAAACATGTGTAAAGCATATGTATATAAAGTCTTGTGTAAGTATATGCACATTTTCCCCCAACAGTTCCATCCAATCTCATTTAAACAGACATCGAGATCTTCCAGGACCCATCCATGATATCCTCGTTGATAATACATATATAATAGCATCATCCACATGCAAAAGAAGATTAAAAATAATGAAGGCATCACTAATAAATAAAAAAAAGCATTCCTACACTTAATAGTATCAATTATGAACATGGTAACAAAGTACTTACTGTGTTTAGAACCTAACATACACAAAACCCATATATATATATATATATATATATATATATATATATAAACTTTACACATGTTTATTTACAAATAAAACAAAATTCTTGATAATGGCTAAAGGTATAACAAAGCACTTGAAAGTACAAAACCTTTTGACAATTCTTATATAATTTGAGTTCTGAAAAGAAATAACTTATGAAAAATTATTTAAAAAAACTTGATAATACCTTGTCTCTCAATTTTAATGAAACCTGTATAAAAGAAAGATTGTTGTCCAAATACACTATATATATATATATATATATATATATATATATATATTTTACATATATATCTCAATCAAAGAACCAAACACACACCACTTATTTGCTACCTAAGTTTTTGACCCTGCTGGTCAGTTCAGGCAAAATTTTGGTTCATTGACATTGTTAAATTTGCATATTCAGTATTTGTCTACACTTCTGAGATGAAGTATCATTATATTATTTACACGGTTTGGATTGTTGTCGTCATATTTATTGTCATTATTATGACATTTCAGCCGTTGTATGCTCTGGTCTTCTTCAGATGCTAAATAAAGGGTTCAGTTTAAAATTGAAGAAGGCCAGAGCATACAACAATTGAACATTGTAATAATGGCAATAAAAATGAGGATAATAGTACAAACAATGTAAATAGTGTCTGCATATTCAGTTCATTTGTTTTGATTGTACACTTACCACTTTTTGTTGATCTACCACCAGCTGGTCTAACCAGAAACTATTTTACTGATTTGTGTGTGTGTGTGTATATATATATATATATATACACACACACATATACTTCAAACATTATTTTTAGTGGATACCCATATTTAAGTAGACAATCCAACTATTTTTTCTGTCTCTCTGTAAGCAAGAAAAATGTGCCCTCCAGCAGGATTAAAACCTATTCCCCCTTTGCAGGTGGAACCGCCAACTGATCTGACATGTTATATAAATATTCACTAGTAACAAAGAAAATGCTTTTCTTCCCCCTACCTTTGGCTGTAAACTTATGCATGTATTTTAGGAGCAATCAGACAAGGCTTAAAGTTTTCTGACTTTTTATAAAATTTTTGCATTGCTTGATATGAGTACTATGTAAAACGTGTACTTTCTGCTAATAAGCTTAACAATCAAACGTTAGCCTTAATCTATTATGAAACATTCATTACCAGATAAATGGAATCTTTCATCATCCAAAATAAAATCCAAGAAAATTTGAGACCCAATTTTGCCCAATGGGTCTCATTGGTTTTTAAACAGTGTATGATTCATGAAAAGTTGGTGATCATTGAATAATATAAAACCAAACAAGAAAAAACAAATTCCACTTATATCCAGTTATGTGTAAGCCTTTCTAAAAACAGCATTTTGAAAGGGTAGCTTATACAGTTTTTTTTTTTTTTATTAATCTTGTTAGATTAATGCTTCTGTGTCTGCACGAAGTAGATAAACAAAAAAAAAAAAAAATCCTGTTCATCATGTAACACTGCTCTAGCAAATATAAGACATTGGGCTCAGCTCACACAACTCAGCCAACCGCTATATGGAAATCTGTGCCGGTGATGTGCTAACTATTGATCTGTCTGCAACACTGGGGTCCTTCATCATTCAATTCCCTTATGCAGCTACCTTGCAACAGATAACCTCACCCTTATCATGTAGTCCCTAGGGTAGCAGCAGCAGCAGCAGAATTACAGGTAAAGCTTACATAGAAGCAACCGCTCCTTTTATTTGACACACAGACATAAAATGATAGGGCTTACTAAATAGAAATTTATTTACAAACGTATTAAAAATTTGTATGCAGTATATTTTCATTAGAAGAAAAAAAATTAGGTGATGGGTAAGGAGGAGGAAGAGATTTTTATCAATCCTACAACAATATAAACATTAGGTAATATGAAATTCTTTTCTTTTTTTTTAAATTATAGTTTCAAATAACAATAAGTCATGAACTGACATATAACAAGTTTAATATTAGAAAATGTCGTCTCTAAGCTCATCATAGTTATAGAGAGAGAGAGAGAGATCAATACATTAATGTTCACCATGTATATTAACATGTTAATTTATGCAACCTACTGTATCCTACAGTTCCAATGGAAGAGATCTGAGCAGATAACTGGTTTCACTAAAAGAAAACTGCACTAGTATTTCTTTCTAGCAATGCTAAAATCATTTTGTAATAAAATATTACCTACATTTACAATAAAAATCATCTTATCAATTTAATTTATATCTCTACCATTTAAAATTTTTTTAATGCAATATTTAACTTCAGTTAAAAGAAAAATACAGTGTTTTCAAAATATAAAGTGAACCTGTTTTTACATACATAAGGATGTAAGAGTTTAGCTTAAAATATCAATAAAAATATTTTATTTAGAATTATTCAAGCATTTTATTGTTTAATATCAAAATTATTATTGATTGCTAAGACAAAACCAATCATCATGTTTGTTAATCCAATATGATATCTTCACTGAATATCAGATTTTAAAGAAAGAGGAGACAAAAATAAAAAAGAGTTTCTTTTGTTTTTCTCTTTTTTCCATCTCCATTCAATCATTTTTGGAACTTTTTTGACATCTCTTTTTAAAAGTGATTGTCAAAGCAGATGACCTCCATCAGCCTTTATAAATACTGTTAAAAACAAAAGCTCTTCATGGACTAGCAAATAAAAGCATTGGTTGGATCCAGTAAATTGACTCAAAGAGTTGTGAGTTCAATACCTGGCAACAATAGTGGCAGACAAAAAGTTAGAGAGTTGAGTTAAATGGCGATAAGACACCTGGAAGTGACATGAATAATGGAACAAGTAAAATTTATCCCAGCGATCTAAATAAAGGGTTCAGTTCAAAATTCGAGTCACCTGAAGGAGGTTGGAGCATACAACAGCTGAAATGTTGTGAATATGATAATAAAAATGAGGACAACAATTTGAGCAATGAAAATAAAAACTCTTCAATTTTAATAAGTCCAACATAGGTAAAGTTCTAAATAAAAAAGTTTATTTTCTATTGAACTATCTTCATGAGCATACAGCAAAAATGTCAATTTCAGAACCTCTAACATATATAAAGCATATTCAATTTATGCTATAACAACAAATCGATTAATGTATAAATTAACTGCATTCATTGAAAGGATATTTTAAAAGGTACTCATCAATATCTTGAGATTTAAAATATCTTCATCTTTGTTGTGGTTGTTGTTATTACAATATTTCAGCTATTGTATTCTCTGCTGTTTTTTCAGGTATTTGTCACTCAGAGTAACCATCAAGAAATTTGTAACTGTTGACTTTCTAAGCACCCCTTAGATATGACACAAGGCCAAAAGTAGGAAGTCAAGGAGATAAGGGATGGCAATTGATGTTGCAATTGAACTCTTAGAGATTGTAGCAATCAGGGAAGAGAATTCCATAAGTGGAAAAATGCAAGAAAAGAAGCTGCTAGAATAGAATTTGTAGTTAGATTTGATTGTTTTAATGCAAGAAAAGAAGCTGCTAGAATAGAATTTGTAGTTAGATTTGATTGTTTTAATGCAAGAAAAGAAGCTGCTAGAATAGAATTTGTAGTTAGATTTGATTGTTTTAATGCAAGAAAAGAAGCTGCTAGAATGGAATTTGTAGTTAGATTTGATTGTTTTAATGCAAGAAAAGAAGCTGCTAGAATAGAATTTGTAGTTAGATTTGATTGTTTTAATGCAAGAAAAGAAGCTGCTAGAATAGAATTTGTAGTTAGATTTGATTGTTTTAATGCAAGAAAAGAAGCTGCTAGAATAGAATTTGTAGTTAGATTTGATTGTTTTAATGCAAGAAAAGAAGCTGCTAGAATAGAATTTGTAGTTAGATTTGATTGTTTTAATGCAAGAAAAGAAGCTGCTAGAATAGAATTTGTAGTTAGATTTGATTGTTTTAATGCAAGAAAAGAAGCTGCTAGAATAGAATTTGTAGTTAGATTTGATTGTTTTAATGCAAGAAAAGAAGCTGCTAGAATAGAATTTGTAGTTAGATTTGATTGTTTTAATGCAAGAAAAGAAGCTGCTAGAATAGAATTTGTAGTTAGATTTGATTGTTTTCACTGTAAAATAGTGGAACCTAGTTGCCAGTCTAGTAGCTCAAGTAAATTCATGTAGAGAGGACATCAGGGAGCTTGTCAGAGCAGAAGCCGTGAAAATATTTGTAGAAGTGACAGAGAGAAGCCACATCTTGTTGATGAGAATACGACTGGATTTGATCTGCCAGGTCATATCAATTACATTGCAAATTTTTACTTTGGATTTTGTCAATAACCAAGAGATGAATATAAGAGGCACTCAACCAGATGTGGTAGCAGTATTCAATGCACATAGATTGTAGATAAAAGAATGAATCCTTCATTGTGCGAGTCTAGCTCTTCTGTATGATATCATATTCATCATTCTGAAGGATGTACATGCATTCTGGAGTTGAAAGATTGCACAAGATGTTATCATTAAGAGCCCAGCATATGTCCTCATGTCTTGGCCAGGTCAATGAGAATGTAGAAACTATTTTTAAATCACTTTGTGCCACATCAATTTCAACACCATTATTTTAATGGAAGTTTCTGGGTATGAAGATGCTTTCTGACAAGAAATATTAAATTTCTGTGTCGTTTGATGATGACTAAATCTTTTGTATCAGCAAATGAAAAAAAAATCCTCAACAGTCAAGATTTGATTTCTTGTGGTTTGCTTGAGGTTTTTATTTGTCAGCAAGTCATTTAGTAATGCCGCCAATGCCTTTATGTATAAACTTTGCATGACTTGTTGCGAAAAAGCTCCATTCAGCATCCAGGCCAAAATTGAAACAAATTTAGGAAATTTTATAGTTTTTGTACTGGCCTTGAACACCCAACTAAAATAATTGAAAAGAGATTTTATTTCATTTTTTGTTGCATTAAGTCTAAGAAATTTAATATCTTACATATTGAAGCCATATATTTTACTTAGCCACAAGCTAAGCATTATCATTTTATAAGATTTCTCAAAATTAGGCATAATCATCTTTGACCAATCTTCTAACTCAAATACACAGCAGCAAATCATCCTCTTTAATGCCTGAATTACAAAACATTTTCATAAATAAAAGCATTTTATCACAATTTTCCTTGTCCATGTATAGATGTTAATAGTCAAACTTTACCCTTTAAAAACTATTTCATATATTTTATATCTCATAAATGTCATCTTACCATTTACATGAGCTTTACAAACCAAGTTAGTAAATAATTGATAATAAAAGGAAACAATCTGTTAAATGACCAACAAAACATTATCTCATGAAATATTAAATGATACATTTCTACTAGTATAAATTTTGTGCATGATAACCTCATAAAAGCTCTAAAGAGATAAAGATTGATTGCTATTCTCTGTTAAGAGTAAGCAAGGGCTAAAAAGTTCAGTGCCAAATATCTTGCATTTCCTTGCCAGTGCCTGAAGCCTTGGACAAAGTGTCAAGGAATTTTTCCAAACTGCTAAAAGTAAAACAATGATTTGGCTTGCCTTCTTCAGTTTAATAAGCTTTACAAATCATAAATGGTAGCCTTAATGTAGAATAGTCAGAAGCATAAAAGGATCTGAATAACTTCACTGAGCCATGCAGAACTGATAAGCACTCGGATGAAAGGCTTAAGTTTATTTTGTTTTATGGCTTATCAATACATCAATGGTTTATTTAATACTGACAAGATTTTTAGAATAGATTTGTGTTAATAGAATATGTATTCTTTGTAAGATGTCAGCTTATAGAGCAGTTTTATTGACATCTTTTTGCAAAATGTTTTTGTCAATATCAAATCTATTGGTAATTTTTTCTTTTATATTTAGTGTATTTAAGCAGCAGATAATTTTTTGAACATATACTGTTAAATATAAGAGGCAATGAATGTCTATTATCTTTAATCATGAGCCATTCTAAACATTGTATTTTGGCTTTAATTTCAGGTTAATTACACTCTCACACCCTGATTGAGCAATCTGGAAGAAAGGTAGACTTTGAAAAACAGTAGCCACTCTAGCGTGTACACATCGCTCATTCAGTAAAATGAATTGAAGCACTCTAGCTATTGGGCGCGTAATATGATATGCGCTAAAAAGACTGCCTTCTTCCACCGAACGCCCCATGGCCTAGGGGTAGAGTCGCCAACTGACGCCAATTCGGTCGGGTTTCAAGCCTGGGTTAAGGAGCAATCTGAGTTTAACCATACTGATGAGCTGTGATACAGCGAAACAGATCTGTCTGCGGATGACTATATATATATATATATATATATATATATATATATAGCTGGTATTTTTACTGTAGAAAAATATTTTTATACTTTGTGTTTTGATCCTAGTTTGGGAGTTAACATTTCACCCATAGCTGTGACCCTAACAGGTGCTACCATTACGGGTCAGGGTGGACTTGGGAACAACAGCAATTAAGAGGTGGTTTTATGCTCCTCAAAACCCACCAATCAAAGGCCTTGCTACCCAATGTAGCATATAGTCTCTTCATCTGTAATGAGATTGTCCAGTATTTATGTTTATATAACAGAATCAATATTACATAACAGTTCAGTACTTTTTTTTCTTTTTTGTTTCTAATGTAATTTTCCTGTTGCTCAATACTTTGCCTAGTTCCAACCATTTGCTTTACTTATCAAAGATATAATCAACCTGAAAATCATCTTATTACAGAATGGCATTTGGATAGCAAAACCTGAAGCAATGTTCTTGCTTTCTTTGAAAATTAACATTATTACTGTGAATAGATTTGTAAGCACTTTGTTTTCTACGACATTGGAAGTGGTTGATAACAAAGCACTTATAGTGTACTGTTTTTTGTCAAACCAAATCACCCTAAGCAAGGTAATAAATTAACTAAGATGTAAGTGGTTACTGGAGCGAGAAGAAAATATATAAATATGAATAAGAGAAAGTAAATACAGGATTCAAAAAGACAAAAAACAAAGGTTGATATTACATTTAAATTTTTGAGAGATGAGAATTGAGAGGAAAGCAGAAAGACTTCCAGTCAAGAAGTACAAGAGAAGAAACTATCAGAATAGAACTTATTCGAGCTGTTTCAATAGTAACATGACGAGACCTAACTGTCAATCTACTAAAGTCAAGGTACCTAAGAGGAAAAGATCAGAACAACTTCCAAGAAAATATTTATAGAACAGAAGCTACATGGGAAATTAATGGAAGTCAAGATGCCAGATGAGGATTTTAAAATATTGCAGATTTTTCATTATAAGATTATTGGACAGATTGAACTTTTTTAAAAACTATTTTTTAAAAATGGTTATATTACATTTTTCAATTTCCCTTTTCAGGAAAAAAATAGAAATATCAAATTGACTTTAGGAATTTGCTTTGGTATGATGTAATTTTAATAATCGTTTTAGTTAAGCAAGATGTATGAAGTTACTCTCCAAGGAAAACAGCTTGAGCAGCTTAAATCTTGACTTTCTTAAGTGCAGATTAATACCTAAAAATATGAACCAATATAAGTTACAATAAAAAAAAAAAAAAAATGAAATCTTTGAGAGTTAAGTTCAGTCCAAGGTGCAGTGTTAGTAAACATCCACATAGAGAGAGAGAGAGAGAGAGAGAGAAAAAAAAAAAACTGAATTCAGGTCAAAACAAATGCTTTCCCTTTAAACATTCAGTCTTGTAATTGTAAAATCTTTGATGTTCCTAACTGCAGAATTAAACAAAATCAAGAGGTTTGCCTAGATAAGAATATTGCTCCAATATTTTTTTTTTTTCTCATTTTAATTGAAGTTTTCTTTTAAAAATCTTGAATCACAAACCTCATGGATAGGATAGTGGAGGGTACACAAATTGAAATCAATAAAATCAGAGTATAAAAACATATCTAAGACAAGTACATTTTTTCCCTCCTTCTTGAAATGCTGATAGAAAGCAAAGTTTTCTTTAAGAATTGTGCTTTTAAAATGCAGGTCAATTGTAACTCCTTTAGTGTGAGTCATCATAATGTTTAACAACACTTGTGAATGTCACCTGCACTTCCATTATTGAAGCCTACTTTTTTGTTACCCATACTGATGTTTGTTTTTTTTAAACTGATTCTTCTATGTACCATGTCCCTTCAGAACATAAGCAAACATGGCCCTCCACATCTTCCAGTTATAGGTTTAATAAGTTTTTCCTTTCTGTTATTTCCCCTAAACCCTGTTCTGCCAGCCATTTGCTCAAGCCCATTCACTATGTCAAATGCTGCTTTCTCCTGGCCTTCTTTCTGTCCTGTAAGTATCAGATTTTCCAAGCTCTCTTTCGTCATTATTTGCGCCAGAAATTTTAACTGCCTCTTCCTGATATTAAATAGAAGTTTCTTTTTTGTTTCCATTCTCTCCAAAATCTTGTTGCTCACATGTCTGGCTCATGGTGTCCTCAGCATCCTTTTTTAGAACCACTTGCTGTCATACAACAGTATAAATATCACATGACAGTTCAGTACTCTTTATTTCCAACAACACTTTCCTGTCTCTTAATACACTGCTTAGCTTTTGGAATGTGTCTGAACATCCCAAACATCTTTGGATCTCAGTGTCACACTTTCCATCTTCTGTTAAAACACTTCCAAGGAATTTAAATTTCTGTACTTGCTTGTTCCTGAAGCCTTATTTTGTATTTTGGGCTCCTTTTTTTTTTTTTTTTGCCAGTGACTATGCATTCAAGTAAAAGGAAATGATTCTTTAAATCATTTTTTATAAAAAAAATGTCTATATATAAAGAGATAAGGTAGTATTTACCCAGTGGATGGTTAGTTCCAGTAATTTGACCAAAAGAGATGAGAGTTCAATACCTGGCTGATGAACAAATAGTTTAGAGAGTTGAGTTAAAGGGAGATAAATACATGGTGTCTGGAAGTACACATTGCACATAGAATGAGAATGGTATACCCCAGTGATTGAACTAAAAGGTTTAGTTCAAAATTCCTAGCACCTGAAGAAGGATGGAGTGTACAATGGCCGAAACATCACAAATATGGCAATAAAAATGAGGACAACAGTCTGAACAGGGTAAACAATGTAGATTAAATCCTAACTAAATTCATATTGATGCTCTTCATTCCTCACCTTTTTTTAATCCTTACACTAAGCAGTTAAGAACTGATATTGTACTAGTTTGGAATGCTTTTACAAAAGGACAACAAAACAATCGCAATACGAAGGATATTTTTCAATATACAATAAACTAGAGGGGTTAAAGTAGGAGTTTAAAGAGGGTGTATTTATATATTTCCTGCCCCATCAGTAGTGAGAAAAGAGGCAAATCAACTTGTTAGAAATTCTTGAGTGATGACTTCCTTTAGTCCTTTTAATAATTTATACAAAAAAAAAAAAAAAAAATTATATATATATATATATATATATATATATATTTTCATTATTAACGTTGTTCTAACTGGTGTCTCAATCTTTGTCATATTCATGACATTTCAACTGTTGTATGCTCCATTTTTTCTTCAAGTGATATGTTAGAATTTCAAACTGAACACTTTATTTAATTCACTTAGATTGTTCTAGTTCAGTGTGCCATGCTCTTTCTGGATATCTCACTTTCAGTTAATTCCTTTTAGTAACTCCACTCTCCAAGTTTTTGCTCATCCAATTAATTGAAACATATCCAAAAAAAAAAAAAAAAAAAAAAAAAAAAAAAAAAAAAAAAAAAAAGGCATGGCACACAGTCCAAGCAATGTAAATAGCATAAATAATTACAAGACCTCATCTCAGAAATATAGACAAATAAAGTATTTATTTGCCTTTAGACAAAATAAGTTTCTAAACAAAATGAACCATTTAATTAATCAGTTTCTTTATTCCTATGTTTATTAAATGCAGTCTTATTTGTTCAAGCTTTTCATGTGAGACACTCAGATACTTTTTTCTAAGTGATCATCTCATTGTCTCATCTCTGTCTTGAAATAGGCTTTGTCATAGCATGTCTAATGTAATTGTTTATCAACTGGGATATTGACTTCAGTCAATTTTTCACTGATGGGACATGGTTTCTGTCCCCCCCCCCAAATAATTTAATGAAAATTCTAACAAGCTTTCCTCTGTGGTGCATTCCCCTGCATGCTACTAGGTTTAAGCAACAAGGTCTTACTCTTCAACTAGCTAAATACAACCACAAAAACTATTTTAATAGTTTTTTTTTATAGTACTTCTAACCTGTAGGACACTTGAATTCTTGCCACCTAGTCTTCAAACATGTAAATTCAACATCATTTCTCTTCACCAAAGTCTTTTCATCCCAGTAACCCTTTGCATCTTAGTGGCATTATTGCCATTTTCTGACTTTCCTGAAACCTGTTTTTTTTATTTTTTTTTATTATCATTTCTCTTCACTGAAGTTTTCTCATTCTCTTCTGCTCCCAGGAACTCTTTACGTCTTAGTGGCATTATCACCTTGCTTGGGGTGAAATGATTAAAAAAATTAAAAAAATAAAAATAAACATAACCTTAAAAGATTAATGTTTCAGTCATGCACCTGATAAAGGAAATAGCCATGCATGCAGTCATCTTCTTACCACTCGCATTTTATATCTTAGAAATTTACTTAATCTTCATTAATTCACAGTATGTTCTACCAAAGAGTTATTGTACGATGATATACAGACAGCAATTATCATCAGTTTCAATATAGATTGATGACTTATAAAAAAGAATTATTGATTACAGGAGATCATATAAATTTTACAACTTGATTAGTAATTAAAGCAGCAATGTAAAAAAATAAATAAATCTCAGCTGTACTTTTGCTAATAAGATTAGAAAAACATTTTCTCGCTGATACTCCAGAATTCAGTCAGCTTAGGATCAGATTTATTTATTCGCAGTCAAATCAGTTGGCATCAACAACTTGCAGTAACTCTAGTTATGAAAGAATAAAAAAAAAGTATCTGCATTTTTTTTTTTTTTTTACAGACTTTTACTACACATATCTCTTGATTTCACATGTTATTGGTTCAATTTGTTTTATGGCATGCCAAAACCTCAATGGGTTATTTAATAGCAAGATAGCAAGGTTTTTAGAATAGATTTGTATAAACAGAATCTGGATTCTTTGTAAGAAATCAGTTTGTAAATCAGATCTCATTAACATTTTTGTAATGAGGGTTTTGTTGAGAGCCAGATGTATTATTAATATATATATATTTTCTTCAAAAATATATTGCTGCTAATATTTTTTTCTTCAAAAATATATTGTTGGTAATATTTTTTCCTTTAAAAATCTATTGCTGGAATTTTAACCATAAAAATCTATTTTTATACTTTCATAGTGTTTTGAGCCCAGTTTGGTGGGGTTAACTAATTGCCTATAGGTAGGACCCTAACAGGTGCTACCACTATGTCAGGGTGAACCTGGGGACAACAACAATTAAAAGGCTTCATGCTCCTCAAAACTTCCCAGTCAGTGGCCTTGCTGCAGGATGTAGTTTATTGTTATACACAGGACTTTCATCTTAATGAATTTAAAATGTTAATGAGTAGATAGGTGAATTAGGCTGGGCTACAGTAAATATTACATTCAGTACCACAAATATGCTTGTCAGTTGCCTGACCATAATCAGTTGGGCATGTTACCTAGCTGCTGATGGTTTAAGGCTATAAAAGTGGTCATGACTGCTTGGGAATACCAGGTATTGATCATTTGGATATATGGATGGTATAATAGATAACAGCTCAGAATTGAAAATTGGTCAGTCAAGTTTGTTATGTTCACTTACAATGGTATAGATCTATCTCTTCTCCGTCCAGCTGTGAGCTAATTAGTAAAACTTGTATCAGTAAAATCATTATCATAAAAAAAAAAAAAAAAATGCTTAAAGTCTAAAAGTACTTTCTGGCTTTAAACAACCTGCAAAAAGCTGATAAACGGTAAAAAAAAAAAGAAAAAAAAAAAAGTGCTGATGTACTGCACATTTATGCTCATGAGCAAAAATAGGAAGTATCATACAGCTGAGTTTTTTTTTTTTTTAAGTTTAAAGGATGAGGCAGTCAAGGTGAATTGGAAATCATATCAAGATACATGGAATCACCCTCAACTGGAAACCATCTGTGTAGATGAGGCTAACCAACCTGAAGATATTTCTAACTGGGTTTCTTCTGCAAGGTTACGCACTACTTTTATCAAAACCTGTCACCATATTGCATACATTTTACGGTGAGAGGCACACTCTCATCAGACCGGGAGAGGCACACTCTCATCAGACCGGGCAACAAGATGAGCGTCTTGAGCTTTGTATATTTACATCCACAAAGTCACTTTCTTGGTGTGTTGCTTGTTTACTCACTATAATTACTAATACTGTTCAGCTGTACCTTTCATTTCAGACATTATAACGGCCAATACACAAACTGGAATACTAAAAATATTGTCATAGGTGCCTTGCTAGTATAACATTATCAGCAACGATTGTGGGGTCAGCTTGTCAAGATCAAATTCCAATCGAGACTGCTATGATCACCTTACACTAATGCACTTGTGAAAAGTTCTCTCTCCAGCTATAGTTGGAGAGAGCAAAGAAGTAGATCAGTAACGCTTTGATCTCTGACCCCTTGATTAGTATGGATCTCATGCTGGGCCTCTGCAGTGCATGACTGGTGTACAATTAGCCACTAGGTAAATACATTTTCCCACAGCACAATATACCTCACTCCATTTCAAAGGACTAAATAAATAGGAAATTGTCTTGCTGCAGGAATGTCTAAGACAAGTGGGAAATGTTGAATACAAAAATGATATGTAGAGTACAAACAGGACATCAAAAATTAGTTGAGTACAATGGTGACACTGCAAATTGGCTGAGTACAAAATGGTGACACTGCAAATTAGCTGAGTACAAAATGGTGACACTGCAAATTAGCTGAGTACAAAAATGGTGACACTGTAAATTAATGCTGATATAAAATGGTGACACCTGCAAATTAGCTGAGTACAAAATGGTGGACACTGCAAATTGGCTGAGTACAAAATGGTGACACTGCAAATTAGCTGATTGATTGATTGATTTTCTACAGCTTATAACTTTAGCAGTTTATTTAAAACTAGAAAAAAATTTTTTTTTTAGATTCTGAGATTTTTTTTTTAAAAGTGTTTAGCAATACAAATCTTACTAATTCATAGCTTGGAGGAAAGAGGCAGGTTCATATCTTTTCCAAAAGTTATTTGTATGTAAACGAATAGATCTACCCAACCCTGTGGACTAAGCAAAACGTTAGGTTGGCTGGTTATTGGATTTTACGGCATGTCAACTGCAAAACATTTGGTTCGAAATTCTGATGCTTAACACCTGAAGAAAGTCAATGTATAATGGCCGAAACATTGTGAATATGGCAACAACGATGAGGCCAACAATCCAAACAATGTAAATAGTTTCATATCTGATAAGATTGTGGCTGCCAATAATGAATCCTGGTTACTGAATCATCTCTCTGAAAAGGTTGAATAAGTCTGGTTATAAGACATGTTGGATTATACGCCTTGAAAAGAAATGTGTGTGTGTGTGTGAATAGGAAGAGTGAAATATTTTCAGTTTTCTAGAAGAGAATGGGAATGCCACCAATTTGTTAGACAATAATAGCTATTATAATAGTCATTTACAGACAATTTTAAGCAGCATTTCCATCAGTGATATATCTTAATTGCTACTGTAAACAAAATCCACTATATATGTAACTAGTAAGAAAATATCTGCCAATGAGATTTCATTTATAAATAATGAAAAATTTAATGAGCAGTACTATGCATCAGAATTAAAGAGAATTGAACGAAACAAGTTGGGAAGCTGAGAGTAGGTGCACTTTTGCTCCAGAATAACACACCCATTCACAATGCTCCGATTGTAGTAAATCAGTTAACTGTCACTTTGAATTGTTACCCCATTTCCCTTTCATCTTTTATCAGACTAAATTTGTTATGTTGGTGCAACTACACGTGCATAAACAAGGTCTTGTTATGGTAACCAACCAACATATTTGATGGACTGTTTTATAAAATGTCACTTGTGTCCATATAAACTTAAATTCTTTGAAGTTGCTCTTATGTATTTTTTGTAATAATTATTCCAGGTGATTGAGTAAATTCCTTCAAATTTCAGCTTGTTATTTTACTTAATACTAATTTTTATTTTTGATATATTAGTAACAAATTTTATGCTGAGTTCAGATACAAATTTAGTCCAATGAAGTCCTAAAGGAAGAAAACTTTTTCCACTTTGTTATATATTTTCCCCCCAATGTTGATCTTGATATATAAAAATATATCATTTCATACCATGTACTTCTGTGTATAAGGCGATCTTTACATAAAACAATCTAAAAAAAAAAAAAAAAAAAAAAAAAAAAATATATATATATATATATATATATATATATAACTTTTCATGAATTTATCTTATTTCTATTGTACAAGACAACTGCTTTTTGATCATATAAAGATATTAGAAATGTTGTTACTGTATGCTTAGAAATTTAAAATAAAATAAGAACAATTCTGTTTTCCCTACACATAGCCCCTAAAAGAAAAGACATTGATTTTTTTTAGATTTCATCATTTGATCGCTTGCAGATACTGACTGTTCTTTTCCCATAACTAAACAGTTACAAACAGCCTAGCATATTAATGGTCATTTACTTACAATTCATCAACAATTACAAAATATTACTAAAAACACTATGATGATAGCACATCCTATTGGTGTAAATGCAATCATAACTTATTTAAATTTTCCCAGCTAAGCTTGCATGGATACAAGTTGATTTCATTGATAGAATTATTCTTTAAATATCAATTTATTAAGTTATGCCAGTAATATATAAGGTAGAAATGGTTCTATTAATTTTATTATCAGTTTATTTCATCATGTAAATCTTTTCATGTACATTATTGGTTACCACACCAAAGCTGAGAATAACCTACCAACAAACATCCCTCAAAACTCATGTTTTTTAAGAATAGTAGTAATGCATAAAGAAATAAGGGAACTGACATGACAAAAAAACATGCTCCTCAACAGAATGTATAAAATCCAAGGATGTAATGATCATGTTGGAGAAAGAGGAAATACTCCAACGACGGAAGAATATATAAAAGATCTCTTCTATAAACAAAAGAGAGTAACCGATAGTAAACAAAGTTGCTGATGACCGGAAATACTAAAACCCAAAGTGAAACTGCAATGACCAAACTGAATAGGAACAAAGCAGCTGAACCAGATGGCATTGTAATAGAAATGCTGACTGCCAAAGAAGATTTCAGCATTGAGAAAATTATGGAAATAATAAATGAAATCTACGACAGTGGTGTAATACCAGATTACCTAAGCAAATCAATTTCCATAGCTCTGCTTAAGAAGTCAGTCACAATCGCGAACTCCACCAAACAATCAATTTGATGTACCTTATAACAAAACTCATAGTCCAAATCCTGATGCATAGAGCGTGAAGCAGAATCAGACTGGAAATAGGACAAGAACAGTGCAGTTTTGTCAAGGACACTAGAACAAGGAATGTGATATTTATGCTTAGGATGCTATCAGTAAAGTACACCACAAAGAATTCAAAATGCTCAGCAACCTCAACATTTTTGGCAAAGATATCAAGAACCCCTACTGACAGCAAACTGCCTGCATACGGACAGGAAACAAATTCAGCAGATATACAAAGATGGAAAGGGGCATAAGACAAGAATGTGTCTTTTCATCGGATTTATTCAACTTCTACAGTGAAACTAATCTGAGGACCCTAGAAGTTATGTCAGTATTCATCATTGGGGGTCACAATCTGAACAACAGAAGATATGCAGATGAAACAACGCTGATAGTTGACACGAAAAGAAAACTAAGGTTGAAAGAAACTACAAATAAACTATAAGAAAACCGAATGTATGGTCATCAGCAAACAGAGGGGTCCAAAATGCCAATTACAAGTTGGGGACACTAAAATCAAGCAAGTACAAAAATTTAATTACTTAGGAAGTCTTCTAATGGAAGACAAAGTGAGACAGTGAGATCCAAAGGGGAATTGGCATGGCCAAGGATGCGTTCCAGAAGCTGAGCAGAGTATTAAGAGACAGGAAAATTTCACTAGAAACAAAGGAGTACTGGATTGTTATGTGATGTCAGTTCAATATGACAGTGAATACTGGACAATCTCATCAAAGATGAAGGAAAAACTTGAAGCAACTGAAATGTTTTATAAAAGGATGCTGCCGATATCATGGATTGAGGCATGTGAGCAATGATGAGGTTTTAAAAAGTATGGAAACGAAAAAGAAATAGGAAAAGACAGCTGAAGTTCTTTGGATATAATGAGGAAGGAAGGCTTGGAGAATCTGATACAGGTCAGATACAGGGAAAGAGAGACGGGAAAGCAGCAGTTAACGTATTTGAAGGGTCTGAGTAGGTGGATGGCAGAGCGGATGGGGTAACAGGCAAAAGCGTGCTAAGAGCTACCAGAGATAGGGAGACGTGAAAGGCTATGATCGCCTATGTTCTGAAGGGACATAGCATATAGAAGATGATTTTGTGTTTGCTATCTATACCTGACATAATAATATTAAAAGAGGAAGGCTACTTGCTTATTGCTCTTGACTTTTTTGTTTCTTTTAGCTGATCACAAAAGGATCCCTTAAAAAAAAAAAAAAAAAAAAAAAAAAAAGCACATGCTCCCATCTTTCTCTAGTTCCGTGTTGGTAAAGTTAAGATTCTCTGAAGTCAAGATTTGTCTTTGCAAAACTACAAAAATTAAAAAAAAACAAAAAAAAAGCTTTTGTCTACTGGTAACCAATGCTAATCTTTTAATTTTGCAGACACAGGTTCTTATGTAGCTTAGACTAGCTAAAAAAAAAAAAAAAAAAAAAAAAAAAAAATTCACTTAATCCATGTTCAATGTTTTGTTTAATATTTTCTTTCTGGACGATTGTTTAGTTAGTTATGTTTTCTTTGTCTTAACAGTTTCTAAAATAGGTTTATATTTAATTTAAAATTTAATTTTTTTAATGTAAAATATTGCATAGTGTTTTATCCCCCCCCCCCCCCAAAAAAAAAAACAATGCTTCCATCTCTAGTTCTGTGTCGGTAAAGTAAAGATTCTCTGGAGTTATCCAAATCAAGTCAAAAGATTTGTCTTTGCATAATTACAACAGACTCAGACAAGTTTTATTACTAAGTGATTGAAAGTACTTCTAACCCTAGACAGTTTATCAATGGCTCTTGACAAAGTTAATCCCCCAAAGCCGCTTGCATAATTAGACATCACTTTAATGACATTTCTGCTGCTGCTGCTGTTGTTGTTGTTGTTGTTGTGAGATGTTCACAAGATCTTGCTTTATGAGGATCTGTTTACAGCAATAAAACCTAGTTCTATTTACAGTTTTTACATTGCACAGACTATTATCTTCATCTTTTACAGGCGATTGGAATTTAAAACAGAACCCTTTATTTTGTCCACTGGGGTAGAGTATTCTGGTTTTAAGTTGACACATGGTCCAGTGGATAAAAGTGTTGGTAAGCCAGTGATTTGACCCAAAAAATTAGGAGTTCAATTCCTGGCTGCAAAAGAGGCGAACAAATAACTTGGAGAATTAAGCTAAAGGGAAATAACTGAAACTGGAATATCTAGAAGAGGCATGGAACACAAAACTAGAACAATCTACCCTGGTGGATGAAATAAAGTGTTTAGTTTGAAATTCCAATCACCTGAAGAAGGCCGAAGCGTAGAACAGCTGAAATATCATGAATACGACAACAAAAATGAGGACAATAGTCGGAAACTATGTAAGGTAAATAATTACAATATCTTAAATTTCAGAAATATAGACAAACAATTTATTATCAAAATTAACACATTTAACTTATCTATTTGTAGATATTACAAAACTTCAAGATTTGAGGTTTTTATTTAGCATTCAAATAAAAGGTAAAAAGTGTGTGCTAAGAAGTTTAACATTCTTCATGATAAAGAAAGAAGAAAGTGCCACGTTTAACTTGAGTTAAATTACAGTTATCATTTCCTGCAGTTGGCAGTTTCAAAGTTAACAGGAACAATTCATTAAATCTAATAACTATTTGCAATAGCTATTCATTAGTTTTAAAATAGATAATTTAAGATTTTGAAATAAGGATTGGCAATTGTTTAATATTTAAACTTGAATGAACTCACTGATATTACAAGAAGGAGCTAAAAAGTCTTCAGCTTAACTGGGATTTTTTTAAGGGCTGCTGAGAATTTTTCAGCAGTCCCTCATAGAAAAGGAACAAAGTATTTTTCAAGGAATGATTACAGTTATAGAGCAATACAGACTTTACTACTGTAACAAGTTTTATCCTCACTGCTTTATATACGTAACCTTGAAACAGACTTAGCAGAGTAAATAAAAAAAGATAACCTTTTTTTTTTTCTTCGCTACATGCATAAAGGATGTGCATAAGGTGTAATGGTTAGAACCTTGGTAAAATTGGCAAGCCAAGTTCAAATTCTACTTTAGTTTGTTACATTTACTTTTGGACAAATACTTTTTAGAAAAGGTATGTATTCCCATGTCCTAGCTGTGGGCTAAACAGAACAACTGAGATCCGTAGCTGCAGTTGACAAACAGCTTAGGTTTGGTTTGTTTTTTCTTGTTTAATGACACATCAACCTCTGCATTTAATTTTAGTGCAGAATCCTTTTTATAGTTATGATTTTTAAGAAAGTTTATAGTTGTAGTTAATGAAGTTTTAAAGTGTTTTTTTTTTTATTGTTAACCCTCGCACACTTTATAAAATTAAGGATGTTATTCAGTTGATTTGTTTGAAAATCTTATTCATGTCTTACTGATTTATAACCCCCCCCCGGATAGAGTTAACATCAGTACAGATGATTAGTATGTGATTGATGATATAATGGTTCTTGACATGTTGTACATATTGGAGATTTCTTGTTTTTAAAGAGAAAAGAATGGTTTAGGTGAGTATGGCCAATGCAAAGTCTAGTTAGGACAATTGCTTCTCTTATCTTTCTATATTTTGGAGGCCCTCCTCCAATGCCAATAACTTGGGAGGGATAACTTTGAATTCAAACCTGTATGTAGGCCTGGCAAAGCACATACAATATAACCACTGGAAGGATTGTTGAATTCACAATGGTTCTGTGATCTCAATTGTGGCTGATATGAGAGAATAGATAAACATGTAAAATTAACAGTGAGTTTTATAAAATCAGTTCTAAAATTGCACTTAACCCAACAAAACTATATCACCTCAATATAATATTACTATGCAAAAATGAAGAGCATTATAAAAAAGAAACAGTGAGAAATAAATAAGATGCTGACTTCTCAAAATCGCCAATTGATGAAGTAAATCTAAAAAAATAGCAATTATCTTATTTTCAAAAACTGTTACGTAAAGTAGACAATCCAATTTCAAGTAACAAATTCTTTGTATTTTTGTTTTTTAAACAATGCTAATTATTTGATGAAATACAAATCTGCTGAAGATGTCCTGGCTGCTTGGAAACAAAGCTGGTAGTCACAAAGCCACTTGGAAATGAAGCGGGCAATCATGAAATGTAAACTAAAGTTGGTGTTAAGAAAGAGCTTTAGTGAACTCAAAAACTGACTCATTCAGATCAAAGAATCACTCAAAGAAATTGAAACATTAACGATACCTGTATAAAGAAAAGAAAAAAAAAATCACAATCCCAACTATGTCTACTTTCAGAAGACAAATATCTATTAAGAATATCAGCAATGTAAGAATAATTTTAGTGAATTAAAAATAAAATTAAGAAAAAATCCTCAATAAAAGCTGCTTAACTTATGCCTAATTTTCAAACAGCGCAGAGTGGCAACTTGGGGAACTTAAGATTCAAGAAATACTTTATCATCTTTGAGAAAATTTATAACAACATTCAGAAAGTACAAGCCTTAAATTTCTCTGTATCAGCAATAATCTGGCTATAATGGAAAACATCAGAAAAACTAGATTCACTTAAGATTAAAAAAAAAAAAAATCTTGAATATTTTTCTTAATCCTAAAATCCAACTATGAAAAACAAAATTTCCACAAATATGAATAACTAAAGACAAAATAAAATAGGAATTTGGATTCAGTCTGAATAAGCTTACCTAAGCATTGGTTAAATTTTTGCAAACATGATAAAATCTTGTGGTTACTTGATTCCATTTTTTTAAATTCCAAATCTGATAATGTAAACAACAGAGATCCCACAAGTTCTGGTTGAGATTCCTACAAGTATTTTCAAAAATAAAAAGAGACACACAAATTTATTAATAGCAATACTTTTATATTCACAAGTCAAGTAACCTTTCAAGATGACCAAGTGGCATTTTACAGTAAATTTGATGTTTCAAAACAATTACAGATCCAATACTCAAAAACGGCAGGTAGATTATCTTACATATCTAAAAAATCTATGCTATAACTTTGCCATCAGAAAAATGTGCATTTATTCGTTAACTGTCTATCAGGAAATATGTTTTTTTTTTTTTACAGTCTGTCTCAAAATTCCTGTTATTCTCCTTAATTTTTTTCCAAAATCCTGGCACTGACTTGAATTTTTCATTTAACCTATATCCTCTTGGTGTCAGTTTAAACTGATACCCCCCCACGCTACACATCTAAGTTAAATTTTTTTTTTTGGAAAATTCTCCAAGATATTTCACTGAAATATCTTGGAGAATGTCTAAGTTTTAATCTGAATACTAGAAAATAAAAACTTTAAACAAAAAAAGAAGTATCAGTTTAAATAGACACTGGGAAGATAATTATTTGGAAAGCTTTATGGAAAAGTCTCTTATGGTTAGAAAATGAGGAAAATATCTATACATGAATTATAGTAAGTGAATAAAATTTTTATTAAGACTCATGAGAACAAGTCACACAGACAATAAAAAGACAGAAATGTTGAGTATTTGCTTTGCAAGGTGACAAAAGAGAATTAAATCAACTTATAACCTTTTTAATGCCAAATAAAAAGACATGGAGAAATGTTACTGATTTTTTAAATATTTTATAACAAATTTACATTTTATCAGTCAGAAATTCTAATATTTTATTTTTGAACAGGTTAATTTCAACTGAAATCTTAAAACAAAAGGCATTAACTGCACTTAGATAGTTTTTCTCTATCTTAATTTCAGTTGTCTTTTATTGAAACTACTCAACCATCAACAGTCGTTATTGAAGAATATAATTTGGAAATTTTGTAAAGATAACACGCTCTCTCCCAGAAACTGTAACTAAGGTACGCTCAGCAGAAAGCACAGGTGAGCTCAGTGGGTGTTGAACAAACAAATCTGCTTGAGCAGGCATCAAAAAGAAATTCAAGTTTGTAATCCTCATAAGAACTATATTAGTTGTATTTCTTATCCAATCACTGAGAGTAAAACTAAAATTATACAATCGGTTTTAGTAATGCATCAATTAAGCAAAGCAGCACCTATCTGGTTTCTGACGATAAAGAACGCAATAGTCAAGAGCAAGTCAAGCTAAACAGGAGCAAATATCCCAAGAAATAACCAGTTATAAAAAAACCTCTTAAAGGTTTATCTTTTTAAGAAATTTAAGCTACTTGAATAGATATTATCCGCTTTGCTGAGAGAAAGCAGACATTGTGTTGCGCTCTTAATTTTTCTAATTTCAAAAATAATTTTGGTACATTTCAATTTGTGAGAAAATAGCTGTTTTTTTTATTCAGACTCGATCAAAAAGTTTCCCTCAAAATCCTGATAAGTGAAGTTGGAAACTATCTGAAGATAAAGAAAGCCAGGGAGTTTTTATTTTTTTAATCGTATCACCCCGAGCAAGGCGGTAACGCCACTGATGTGCAGGGGGCTACATAAGAGTAAAAAGATTAGATAGGAGAGAGTGAAGAGAAACTTGAACCAGTTAGAAAGGAGCAAGAGAATGATGGGAATACAGGTGTGATGACAGTTGCAAAGGTGGAGAGAAAGGAAAGGACCAAGGAGTTAAACCAAGGAGTCAACAAATATCTGCTACTCTCATTTACATTGATTATTTTTACATGTTACTGGCCATCATTTGGCACACAACGCATTTGTGTAATTCATGCATTATTTTGTGTGTTAACAAATAAATTCATGTTCTTAAATTCAGCTTGGGTTGTCTGTCTTTGCTGGGTGTGCATACAAATTAAATGTAACTTCAAACATTTGTTTGATGTTTTTCAGTAGTGTGTTTGTTTTTTTTTCCTTTAACCAAATAAGAAATTCCTTTAGTTTCCTGGTTTCCTTTACTTGAAATCATATTGATTCCAATCAGGTCTAGTCAGCATTGAAATTGAACAACCAGCAACTTGTGTGTTTCACTGACGAACAGAACTTCTGCTTAAAAACTTTCCTGTTATCTGATCAAGAAATATACACCTAAAGTTACTAAGTACTTGCAAGTGGCAAGAATTACTTTTCAAATTGAAAAAACACATCCTTTCACTAGATATCTTGCCAACTAATCACAGTCATATTACTCCTGATTCTTTTATTCTCTTCCTTCCTTTTTCAGGCTACTCTTTCTCGAGTGAGATACAATAACTTTCAGTTTTGACATCAATGATCAACACTGAGAGATGAAGGATATTTTGGATAAAAAGCAATAGAAACTGAAGCAAAAACTCATTAATTGAAATGGCAAACATTAGGAAAATACATTATGTATAATATACGAGTGTACCCTGCCATCAAAAATGATGGTAAAATATTTGAGAGGATTGTTAGCTGCTTACTCAGTTTGCCCCCATGGTAGGAAGGTGTGTGTGTGTGTGTGTATATATATATATATATATATATATATATATATATGTGTGTGTGTTTCGCATTATAAAAGAGAAAAGATATTCTTCACTACTCGACAAGATAATTATTACAATAAAAAAGAAAAAGATACTGTTAGAGAACAAACACTCAGTAAGAGCTTTCGTAAATGGTAGTAAAGAAAATGAATGGAATCTATGCTGCCTCACTATTGTC
Source organism: Ascarosepion bandense (assembly GCA_037127315.1). Taxonomy (NCBI): domain Eukaryota; kingdom Metazoa; phylum Mollusca; class Cephalopoda; order Sepiida; family Sepiidae; genus Ascarosepion; species Ascarosepion bandense. The sequence goes on along the minus strand of JBBBDQ010001150.1, from coordinate 2,764,556 downwards.
TCTCTCCATGAGCATGACAGAAGGGAAATATATATATATTTTTTTTTTTCATTTATAAACGAGTTATTTCGCTACCTTGGTTTCCACCATCAGTGGTTTCTTCAGGTGATTTTTAATAACTGATTTTACCTTTTACCATTTTTCTTTTTAAGAACGCTCTTGTAACGGTGTTTTATTTGAATGTTCATGAGGCAGAGAATTTATGAATGTGCATTGTTTAAATTCAAACGAATTATGACGTTTTCATCCATGTTTGTATAAACCTAAGAGGTATTTCTTAGTGTGGATGCATTTTGTCATAATTTCTGTTCTTTCATTTAACAATTCGTCTTTATTTGGGAATATCAAAATTTCTATTTTTCTTCTTGGCACAGTCTACATATTTGTCCACCATTGTAAGGCTTGGCTGTTTTTACAATGCTCTACGTCGTGCGGATCTTTTTCATATTTTGATTTCAATTTCCAGACATGGTTAGCCAATTTTGTATTGTTTTTTTAATTTTTCTATTTTAAATGTAGATCTGTGGTTGAACCACCTGGTCTTAAAACTGTCTTTGGTTGAGCCCAAATATATTTTGTTTTGGCCATCTGGGTTACGTACCTCTGCCTGATAAATTATTTCTTTTGTGTTGCAGAGATCTTGAAGTGGACATTTATTTTTGTCCCTGCAGTTGCATTCTTTGTTGGTGGTTTTGTTTTGTACGATGCTATTTAAGTTTATGGCGTTTTGGTTTTTGATGAAACTATCTAAATTACTAGTGCAATTATAACTTAGTTTGATTGTGCTTCTGTTGAAAATTTTGTTTAATTCTGATTCTTTTGGAAAGTGCTTAGCTATCAGTTTAAAAAATATATGTCCTATTTTGGTCTTTACTTCTAAATTAAATGGTGGGTTGAACCAGATAATGTTTCATTTTCTATTGTTGTTTTTGATTTGTCTGTTTGGTTGAGAATTATATTGTAAAATGTTTTTACGGCCAGAATTTCTTAGTGCATCCTCATATATATATTTTTCTTTTCATTAAATATTGATTGTTCGACAAATTATTAGATTGACTGTGTTCTATGCCTTTGTAAATATAAAATAAAAATTTACTATATATATATATATATATATATATAGAATAATATAGACAAGTTTTGTCTATTAATTTTGTGTAGGATCCGTTCATACCGTCTGATATACTTGATGGTGATGTCGTTAAAAGACAACAAAAAATCACAGTATTTGTTGAATTTTTTATCGGGTCTAAGCTTTCGGCTCACATAAGGTAGGGATGGACTTATATTTTCAATTCAATTATCTTAATTGTTAATAGCTTAAATGTTCTATGTTTACTGTGTGTTAATATTTACTCTTTGATAATGGCTTATGTGAGCCGAAAGCTTAGACCCGATAAAAAATTCAACAAATACTGTGAATTTTTGGTTTTCTTTTAACGACATCACCATCAAGTATATCAGACGGTATGAACGGATCCTACACAAAATTAATAGACAAAACTTGTCTATATTATTCAATGAAACCTGCATTAATATATATATATATATATATATATATATATACACACACACACACACACATGCATACACACACAATCCTACATCTATGGCACGACTCAGAGTTTCATGTGTTATGCAATTATGAGGTGCATATTTCAAACTGCATATTATATACACATTATATATATATATATATATATATATATATATATATATAGTCATCCGCAGATCTGTTTTGCTGTGTCACAGCTCTTCAGTACAGTTAAACATCCGATTAAAACTTGACCAAATTGACATCAGTCAGCGATTCTACCTCTGAACTATAGGCGTTCGGTAGAGGAAGGCAGACTTTAGCGTACTATATACAATGTAAACCAACGGCAGTAGCCGAGAATGTTTGAATTCATTACTGAATGAATGATGCATGGATGTGTGGGTAGCTACTGTTTTTTCAAAGTCGACCATTCCTCCATAGTGCTCAGAGTGAGAGCATAATATATATTCTTCATTTGTAAACAAGTTATTATGCGACCTAGGTTTCAACCATATGGTGTCTTCGGCCGATTTATTGCAAATCGCCAGAAGACACCATATGGTCAAAACCTAGGTCGCGTAATAACTCGTTTACAAATGAAGAATATTGAAAAGTTCTCCAATTGTATTGAACACTTTAATACAAATGTGCACTGGTAATTTTATTATGATTAAAAACTAATATATATATATATATATATATATACACACACACACACACAAAAAAACAAAAAAAAAAAACAGCCCTGTTCATACATTTGTTGAGCACTGTTTTATTTAAACCTGAATAATACTATATACACCCTCATTAAATTTTTATTAATTTACATCACTTTATATATATATATATATATATATATATATATATATATATGAGAGAGATGTTTGCGTGATTATAATAAAAACATTTTACATCACTACACAAAAGCTTTCCTGTTACAGTACTATGAATTGTACTTCATCAGTTGACGGTTGATAACTAGTGATAAAAAATGATTTTTAATTGAAATTTTTTAAGAAAAATTTGTAACCTTTTTTCCCAACAGTTGGGGGGGGGGGGGGCATAAGGTCAGACTTAAAAATATACCTGTAGGTATGTCTCAATTAACCAATTAAAAGTCAGATCTACGATAAATAGGAAAACACGATTAGAGGGTGGTGGAAACATGTCACAATAAGTCAGCACTTAGGCATGTCATCATTGATGATTGGGACGGATACGGCAACAATAAATGTATCATGTATGTAGCCAAATATGGCATTGCATTTGTAGAAGTGTTTTTTTGGTTTTGGTTTTTTTTTTTTTTAAAATAAATACACAAGGAACTTTATTATATTATTTTATAATATTTTTTTTTCTTCTAAGTACTTTTGGATGCTACAACTTTCATTTTCAAGGATTGTGTTTTGTGTATGTTTCTGAAGTTACTTCTGTTTAATTCCAGAGTTTTCACATTAGCTAGAACCAAATTCAAGTCACTCAAGATGGCATTTAAATAATCAAACTGGAAATTTTGTGTTAAAAAAAAAAAAAAAAAAAAAAAAAAAAAAAAAGAGGAAAAAAGGAAAAGGAGTGGAAGGTATCTTCATTTAATTTTGGCTGCTTTTATTGAGTTCTTTCAGTGACTTTGTGTGTGTATATATATATATACTGCTCATATATAACATGCTAAAATTTCCCTTCTCTGATTCTATGTGCCTGTGACTGACTGACACCAAATCAGTCAAGTTTCAATCCCAGCCAGAAGCAAGTGGATGTCTTGTCACACTGATGAGCTGTGATGCAGCAAAACAGGCCTGTATGTGGATTATATATATATATATATATATATATATATATATTGGGGGAGGGTGTCTGACAAGTTGCAAGGTCAGTGGCGAAATACATATTACCAATGAAGTTGTAGAATATCTAAATTTTTTTCTAAAATATATATTAGCAGCAATCTCTCTTTCATGCAAGTTTCACTAAAAATGACAGGCAGGGTATTATCATTAAGTTTTTTTTTTTTATATTATGTAATGTTTTGTTTGTTTTTTCTTTCCAGAACTCAAATTATAAAGGAATTGTACAAATGTTTTGTTTTGCCAAGCTCTTTCAGCTATGATCTTGAACATTGTCAAGGATGAATGTGTTTTTACATGTCACTGAATATGTGCAAAGTTTATGCATATAGAGTCACGTGTAAGTTATATTCCAAACTTGGCCAGCACATTGCTGCTGTGTTCATAATTGATATTATTAAGTGTAGTATTTCTTTTTTTATTAGTAATGCCTACATTTTTAAATCTTTTGCATGTGGATGATGCTATTATTATGTGAGTATTATCAACATATATGTCACAGATAGAGCCTGGTAGATCGCAGTGTTTTTAAATGAGATCGGATTGCACTGTTGTCTGAAAGGTGCAATGTCAATCTTATCACCAATCTTGTAGTGTTACTTTTATAACTTTACAAATTTAGATTTTTCAAGGACAGTTATTCAAAGAACATATGAAGTCATAAATGACACTGGTTCTCTGCACACACATTATATATATATATATATATATATATAAAATGGATACTTGTATTTGAGTTGACTGTTTTGTACAATTAAACAGTATATTTATATCTACTAGTCTGAATGACAGAGAAATTTTGCTAGGAAAATATGTATTCTTTAGCAGGATTTGAACCTTTGTACCCTAAGGGAGACTGTCAGTTAATTAGATTGATCAACCAGAAAGTCAAACAAAGTCTAAAATAATATAAGTCCTTCATGGTTGAGTGGTCTTAGACATGTCAGATCAATTGTAAACAACAATAATTTTTTAAAAGGATTTTTATCCGACATTATTTCTTATTACTATAAATGTTATTTTTAGTTGGTATGCATGCTTCAGTTGCTTTTCCTGGTTTTTATTTTATTAAAACAGTGAAATTAATAACAATCAAACTAAACTGACAAGTTCTAATAAAGAAAAACTACTATGCCTCTGACAGGAATTGAACCTGCATCCCCTCCTCCCATCAGAGAAACTACTTTTTAGCCAAAGTGTATCTACCAGTTTGACCATGGAGCCCATTTACCAGGGCAAGGTTTGAATAAATCTATTAACAAAAGAGTGCTTTTCACATTGGGAATTCTGCAAATCTATATAATCTAGCTTCTGTTTCATACCCAAAAATATAAACAATTTTTTAAAAGGATTTTTTATCCAACATTATTTTGTATTACTATAAATGTTATTTTTAGTGGGTATGCATGTTTCGGCTACTTTACCTGGTTATTTTATTTTTATTTATGAAATTAATAACAACTGGCCTAACAAAGAAATTAGAAGTGTGTGTGTATCAATTATTCAGATCAGTAGATAAAAATAAATATGTTCTTACACATAAAATAACGTACTTTATAGGAAATTAATAAAATGCTCCCGAACTAGTTGAAATAGGCACCATGTTGATGAATGTTTTTCAACGTACCTCTAAATTCTTGATTACTTCTTATTTTATTGGAAATGAAAAACTCAAAATGCTTAGATAAGTGATAATCAGAAGGAGAGATATCAGGTGAATATGGAGGGCAAAATTTCATAATTCAGTCGATACAGCTTTTGGACAGTTGATTGAGAAGCCTGTGGTTGTGCGTTGTCATGCAGCAAAATTGAGCCATCCCGAAAGTCTAGGATGTTGCTTTCTCAATTTTTTTTGCATGTACACTCAATTTTTCCACAATATAAAGTTGCTGTTATTGTTTTCCTTTGAGGTAAGAATGAATAATGAATAACCCCTTTGAAAGACTCCCATACAGTAAATTAACCTTTTAGGGTGCAACAGAGGCTTTGGGTATTGTTTTGGTGATTCATTTGCATCTATTGGCAAAACTATTGGCCTACTGTTGTCAAAGAATATTCATTTTTCAATGCAAAAATGTTTTTTTTCCTTCAGTTTGTGTTCATACAGTAAGATTACTCAACATTGTTTCATTGTAATTATTTTCATTGGGTTTATGAGTAACAATATATTAAAAGAAAAATTATCTGGAAAGAAAAAGAATCAAGAATAAGTCAAGATTTTTTTATATATACCAAGGAGGTTACTTTATTACAAGACTAGATCAACAACCAATCAGAAAATGCATTATTTCATGTGTAACCACCTAAGACACTGTTTAACAAATAAACAAAGCATCTACTCAAGTCCACCAAAATGAACAGTTAAGTAAAAAAAATCTGTTGGATTAAAAAAAAAAAAAAGAAAAAAAAATCGCTTTGTTTGCATTCAGATAAAAACTGAGCAGATATGAGTGATTTGAAAATCTGAGAAAGATTTGTTTTTTGCATGTCTTGCCTATAAAACTCTTTCCAAGTTCTTGTATCTCTGCCATTTATGGTCTTTAGAAATTTAAGTGCAATGTTAATTACCACCACCTTTCTGAATCCTGTTCATTTATTGACCTTTCTTCACACTAATGTCCTCTCTTTCTCACTCTGGTGTATTAGCATCATTGCTCAGGGTGAAATGATTATTTAAAAAAAAGGGGGGGGGGATATTAACTGAAAGCCAGATAAAAGAGAAATAAAATCAAGAAAAAGCTAATTGCTTATGTTTGAAACAAAAGAACATAAATGAAATACTTTTGAGCTGAAATGTAAATATCCCAAATTTGTTGGCTAAAAATGTCAGCTTGGCGAAAAGAGGAAATTTTATTGCAGTTATAAACTCAATCACTTCTACAATTTTATGCAAATATAAACGAAGAGAAACAAATATAGCCTTTGCCTTTTCATATTGAATGATCAACAAAGATAACAGTTCCAATTTAAATGTGCTATACATTGAAATTTTTTCCCACACTTGAACATAATAGAAAACTCTTCTAAAGTCAACTTTCACAAAAGGGTCACTGTTCTCAGAAGGTTATGTCAAATATCAACCGCATAAAACACATGATCTGACTTATAAAATCATTGTAACCAACAAGGTCACTTAATTCAGTAGATGGTTAGGGCTTATCAACTGTTTCAATTGTTCATCATGTTATGTCTAGAGAATGCTTCATTGATAGCATCCAGATGCCATTCACAAATTTCTTTGAGCATGTTTGATCCCCATCCTTATTGCCGAAACTTTTATAAAGTAGATAACCGTTTTTTGTTTTATATATATATATATATATATATATAAAATCGTGTGGCCCCAAGTAAGGCATTTTACTGCTACTGTTGTGCAGGGGGTTACATAGGAGGAAGGTTATGAGAAAGAGTGACAGTTTACAGGGGGTGTCAGGAAGAGGGTATGAGAAGGAAGAGAATATTGATGAGAGTGGGGTGGACAGAGAAAAGAGCATGAGAGAGAAGATGCAAGTTAGTGAGACAGAAGATGACTTAACTTTACATTTGAATTCTTGAAGATTGTAGCTGTTGGGAAAGCAAGTAAGCAAAAGGGAATTCCACAGACAGGAAGTGCAAGAAAAGAAGTGCTGGAGTATAATTTACGTTTACAATTTATCGGTTTCACAGTAAAAGGGTGGGCCAAAGTTGCTAATCTTGTGGCTCGAGGAAATTCATATCTAGGGGGTTTCAGTGAACTAAGTTCATCAGAGCAGAAGCTATGAAAGTATTTGTAGAAGAGACACAGAGAAGCCACACTGCATCGGTGAGAAAGCGACTGTAACCTAGCTGTCAAGTCAGGATTGATCACATTACAGATTCTTTGCTGGATTTTGTCAAGGATACCTTGGTGGATAGCAAGAGCACCCAACCAGATATGGTAGCAGTATTCGATGCACGGCCAGATGGTAGATTTGTATATGTGCAGGATTGTTTCAGACGGGAAAAACTTCCTGGCCCTACACAGAGAACCGACCTGATGTGAGAGTTAATGCAAGGAGGCGCAGTGTTTTACTTTCAAGGAAACTAGCCTGATCCATGCTAATGGGCGGGTGGAATGATTGTCTGTGATGGTTAATAGATAGCAGCTTCATTTTGGAAGCATTAAAATTTATGAGCCATTTCTTACTCCAGTCCACTACGGATTGGAGGTCTTTTTCAAGCTCGGCAGATTTTTGATCAAGACTAAAGTAAAGCATGCTGTCGTCAGCGTATATGCCTACTTGGGATTTTATTTCATCGGGGAGGTTGTTAATATAAATAAGGAAAAATGTAGGATCTAGAATAGAGCCTTGAGGGACACATGCGTTCATGTGATAGTATTGGAAGTCTTGTCCGTTCAATACTACCTTCATTGCACGATTTGAAAGGAATAACTGGATTAGGTCAAACAGTTTTCCAGTTATATCATAGCCCCACAACTTGCATAGAAGGCCAGCATGCCAGACTATCAAATGCTTTGGAGATGTCAAAGGCAACATTACAGGCTTTGTGTACAAAATATCCTGTCAACAAGACTTCTCTGTGAAGAAATTCCTTTCAGATTATTCTAATCCACCTACAATTTTGTTAAAGATGAAGGAAAGAATTCAAGCAACTGAAATGTGGTTCTACAGAAGGATGCTGAGGGTACCATGGACCAAACATGGGAGCAACAATGAGGTTTTGGGGAGAATAAAAACAAAAAGAAAACTTCCTTAACATCAGGAAAAGACAGATGAAGATTCTGGGACATGTAATGAGGAAGGAGGACTTGGAGAATCTGATACTTACAAGACAGAGAGAGAGACATAGTAAAGCAAATAGATGGCAGAGCAGGCTAAGAAGAGAAAGGATGTTAAAAGCTACGAGAGAGAGAGAGATGTGGAAGGCAATAATCACCTATGTCTTGAAGGGACACGGCACATAGAAGATATTAGGACAAATATGCACTTCTCAGATGCCAATGAGTAGAGCAAGATATCTTGTTACTTGATACTAACCATACAAGACTTTCAGAAAATACACATCTCTATGGGCCATGTAGCACTCAAGAATTATTTCTGGAAAGGATAATCATCTATGCAGAAACTTGTACCGCAAAGAGAAGAAAGTAACATGAGAAAGTAAATGAGAACAAAAGACAGGAAGCTGTGAAGAGTCATGAATCTTCATGACACAAGATGAAAAAATCTTTAAATGAATAAATGGATGAGAAAGTTTTTATCCAAAAATTATACTTCTGTGTAAAATATAACTATGACTGGATGGGTGGGTGGGTGGTTGTTGGTACTGATAAGCTGTAAAAACCAAATCAACTAAAACATCTTTTTTTAAAATTAAGAATTTAAAACAAAGAGACAAATATAAAAAAAAAACAAAAAAACTAAGAAATCCAAAGAAATGCTCATTACTATGACTACTACGAGTAGTGCTAGTGCCCCAAGATTTTTACCGAGTTAATCAATGGCTATCTATGGTTCTTATCAAGGCAAAAGGAATCAGTTTAAATATAGAAGAGAATAGAATCAGGAGAAAATCACTAGATTTTCAGATATCAAATCTCAAGTAGGAAAATGGATAAAAAGCCTTTACGTACTAAAGCTGAAGGCAACATTCTTTTCATAGAAGAAAAATTGAAGACTAAAATATGAAAAATGTTTACTACACTCATTACCTGTTATAATTTTAAAAGTGAAATTTATGCAGAAGCTGTGAATTATGAGACTAATATTCTCTGCAAAATTATATCTACTTTCTTTACATAAATCATGTCAAGGTTGAAAATTATTCCATTTCTAGCAGTGAAATGCATTATGGATGTGTCAAAGCTGATTACTCTCACTTGTTATGATTTTTACCAAAACATGTAAAAATCAACAGCCAGATGTTGCTGACATTATCAGTGTCACTTTGGGCAAAATTGGTTTACTTGGCCCAGAGAGTAGAATCATAGTGTAGTATCTGTTCTTAAATATTCACTTTCTGCTCACTGGCCACCTCCAGCCTGGCATATGCTTTGTTTGTGATCCCGCTACCCAAAACTGATTCCTGGAAAGCATTGTTTAGTTAGCAGCCAATCCTGCTTTACATTTGACTTTGCTTTGGAGGTGGATGTGTGTTTGAATTGGGATGCTGAGTATGAATTCCAGTTGAATTCCTTGCATTTCCTTATGCACAAATATCCTTGGGAAAGGTATTAATCCGTCTCTTCCCACCAGTTATGAGTTAGATAATGGGATAGATTGGGTTCTATAGCCTTGGCTGGCAACCAGTCTCCTGCAGAAAGCAATGGCAACGTACTGCAGGATAATATTCTGCCCAGTTAGACATATCCCGAAAGACATGATTGCCCAAAGCATGTATCACATATAGCACTTAACTGACTGACTGACTGCCTGCCTTGGAGGTGGAATGGCCTAGTCTGCTTGAGATCACATTACCCATGATCGATCTGGCAAAGGAGATGACGACTGTTCAAGTCCAATTGCTGTGGCTTTTCCACGTGCTAGCTCGCAGTGATCCTGTTTAACTGCTGTTGAATCCTACAAAGGAAGCAAAACACAAGTCAGCCCACGGCCGTAGTATATACATGCTAAGCTGCAGCCGAATCCGTCATCCTCAGACTATGTTTAATTGCAGCTATTACAGCTTTCCAATGATGACTTTCCAGCCTAAGCTGTACATGTGATGTTTCTGCTAGCCGATGACATTCCAGCCTGTGCATTTCATACCAAATTCCGATGTCCCTGACCATGTTCGAACCTGATCACTTTCCAGTCTGCGCCTTTCATACCAGACACTGACAATGTTCATGTTGACCAATGACATGCCAACTTTTTTCCAATTTTCTACTGTTTGCTTGTCGATTTTATCACAAAATTGACATTCAAACTCAACATCTTCACTTCTGCCTCCTGCTGTTTTCACACATACAAAAGTTTGTGGGAGTCAGGACTTAATTCCCACCCCAAAACAGATGCACAAAATTGACAAATGGTAAAAGGCTATTTTGCAAAATATACAAATTTATGAAAGAGACTTGCGTGCATTTGAGTATGTGGTTAAGAGAAAGAGTATGCATATTCATGCAATAGAGTCTCTTTCCTTTGTACGACCTGCCACATGGACATGTAATTGACTTCTCAACCAGCTCCTCTACTAGCTTTTCTGTTCGTGAGAAAGGTGGCATGTACAGGATGAAAAAACAAAACCTGGTAATGGGCAGATAGGCTTCTTATAGAAGCCAAGTGCTTACATGTGTGTGTGTATGTATATATATATATATATATATATATAAAAAAGTCATCCACATACAAGCCTGTTTTGCTTTATCACGGCTCATCAGTGTGGATAGACACATCCTCTTGCTTTTGGCCAGGATCGAAACTTGACTGATTTCGTGTCAGTTGGAGTCACTACCACATATATATATATATATATATATATATATATAATACAAGACGGTTACAAGATGGTTTAAATTACTGTTAAGTTAGCACTATTTTCGGAAGTTCAGTCTGTTATTATTAGTGTTGCCTTATTGTGATTAAGTTCATTATTATATATATATATATATATATATATATATATATATATATACACACACACACACATACATACATACATACTTACTTAGAAGAAAACTAAACACAAACTGTTATAAATCCAGAATTTATTTCAGCAATGTAAAACAAATTTTTATAATTGCTCCATTCAGATCATTGATGAATAAATACAAGGCAATTGTAAAAGTTTTTCTTTACATTGCTGAAATAAATTCTGGATTTATAACCATTTAATTATGTGTTGAATTTTCTTCTCAATATATTTGCTCTGGATAATATCCATTAAGCTAACTATTTCTATCTAATTGATAATTTTTATTAATTAGACAAAATCTTGCATAATAATGCCTCGACTGGTAGTCATGAATTATCTCCCTCTAACCCCGCAAGTTAAGGACACATGGCCCAGTGGATAAAGACATTGATTAGTTCCCGTGACTTAATCCAAAGAGTTGTGAGTTCAATACCAGGCTACAAGTAACTTGCAGGGTTAGAGGGAGATAACTCATAACTTCCAATTGAGGCATTATTACACAAGGAATGAGAATGATATACCCCAGTGAATGTAATAAAGAGTTCGGTTTGAAATTCCTAGCACCTAAAGAAGGCCGGAGCATATCATGGCCGAAACGTTGCACAAATAGCAACAAAGATGAGAACAATAGTCTGAATAATGTAAATACTATGAAAATGTTTTACATAAAATATTTAAGTTTACATCTATATTTATCTGTTTTGTATTGGGCTTATTCTGTGTGTTAAATTTGATAATTTTAATAATTTTCATTGGTTTTGAGCCTGAACTTGTACACCAACTACTGTAGCAAATGTGTAAATAAGCAATTGTCTGGGGCCCAGGAATGGATTATTTCATTTCACAATAATTCTGCTGGGGAGAAAATAGTTTTAGTTTATGAACCTTTTGAGTGACAAACAGCCTTCAGAAACAAATTGGATTAGTGGACTGCAACTCCACTGTACTATAAATTTAAAAGTTACTGCATGAGTAATCACCAAAACAGAGGTAAGGGGATAATAGGGGATAATATCAACAAGTACAAGACTCTCACGCTGCATGAAGTGGATACACTGATAATGAACTTCTAGTCAGTATAATCACTCTTGTTTACCCCAATAGCGTCCATGAATTTAAGAAGATAGGAACATCCCATTCCTGTATATAGGTAGGTATAAAACAAAAAGAAATACAAATTTTTACAAAATCTTTTTTTCAATTATTTCACCCCAAGCAAAACCATTAAAACTCAAGGGTTTACTAAGTGAAAGAATACGAGAAAACAGAAATTATCAGTAATGAGGGAGAACACTTAAAAGAACAGAAATTAAGTATTATTGTCAACTTTTAAATTTTTGAAAATCAAAGTTAACTGGAAAGAGGATGATAAAGAGTTTTACAAATACATGAGAGAAGAAACTGTTAGCATAGAACTTACAATTACATCTAACCATTTCAACAGTAAAAGGATGAAACCTAGGTGCTATTATTATTATAGTCATAAGCTCTCTCTCCCAGAAACTGTAACTAAGGTCTGCTCAGCATAGTTGCAGTTTAAAACACAGATGAGCTCTGTAAGTGTTGGACAAACACAATTGTATTGTCTGAAACAGGGATCTGAAACTACCTGGTATAGTAGAACTTATGGATATTCTATCCATTTCAACTCTAAAATGATATATAAATGCCAATCTAGTACTATGCTTAAATTTGTAAATTCTAGATACCAAAGAGGAAAGCTTGTTAAAACATGAAAATATTTACAGTAAAGGCAAAGAGCTAAGTTAAAATGGTGGGAAAGTGACTGAAGCTGAGATGCCCAGTCAAGACCAATAACATTGCAGATTCTTTTGAATAAATCATAACCTCATAAGAATTTACAGTGCTTAGACTTTACTCTTGCTATTGTTTGTTTATTTATTTATTTTTTACAGTTTATCAAATGTGGGTTAGGTTGTTTACAGTATCCAGTGTTCCCAAGTGGTTCCCATCTAAATACTGAAAGGGCTCAGTAGTGATCTTGCAATGAAAACATATTCAATGGCATTTATAAAAAAGTGACCATGATAATATGTACCAATGAACACTAAGAGAATGTATCACATTATTATTAAAAGGCAAAATAACTTCATAAAATTAAATATCTCAAAAATCCCAGTCTTTAAGAATCTATGGATTGGTGTCAGCTGCAATTAAATAGATGGTCACCTCTCACCTTCATCTCTTTTTGCAAAGGTCAGATGTGAAGAGACATTTAACAAGTACAGTAAAAAGTCAACTCGTCGCAGTAGAAAGCAAGATATACTGATAATGGTCGATATAATACCAGTGACAAAAACATCTTCAAAAGCTCTATATGTATCTACAAAAACTTGTTTCTTGTAGCTTATAATAAAAATGAAATTCTCTAATATATATATATATATATATATATATATATATATAAACTTAGAATTCAACTACAAGTAAAAACAGTCTGCAATGTTATCAGTTCTGACTTCACTTTTTCCCACAACCTTTGCCATTTCTATAAATATTTTCATAGCAGTTGTTCTCTGCCTTGGTACATCAACTGCATAAATGTAAGTGTGCAACTAGATTGGTAACTAGGTCTCATCACCATATATATATCCTTTCATGGGATTAATGTTGTTAAGTGTTTTTTGCTTGTTGTAGACAATCTGGGCTTCAAGAACTTTACTGAGTAGATAGGTTAGCCTTTAGCCTTTTTTTTTTTCAGTATTGTTGGTTTTTATTTAAGAGTTTCTGGATAAGAGTTTTAGGTTTTAGCAAGTTCTCTCTCTCTCTCTATATATATATATATATATATATATAAATAAATTCTATTTGGGCAACAAACACTTTTATACACATTTTATTAAAAATGATTGACAAGCACCTTGTTAGTTGCTTTTAATGAAAAGTGTGTGGGCGTGTATTTATAGATATATGTAATGTGAACTGAGGTTAATGCTGAGCAGCAACAGTCTGTTTCATTTGTAAATGCAATCTTTAGGCTGTCTGATATGGATCACTTTTACCCCTAAGTTTAAAACTATATATATCAGTCAGGTTTCAATCCTGGGTTAAATGCAATCAGAGTCTAACCGTACTGATGAGCTGTGATACAGTGAAACAGATCTGTTTGCGGATGACTATGTGTGTGTGTGTGTGTATATATATATATATATATATATATACACACACAGTCATCTGCAGACAAATCTGTTTCGCTGTATCATAGCTCATCAGTACGGTTAGACCTCTGATTGCTTCTAGCCAGGATTGAAACCTGACTGAATGGACATTAGTTTGTGATTTTACCTCTGAGCTATGGGGGCTCGGTAGAAGAAGGTGGACTTTTAGCGTGTTATATACAATGTAAACATACGCTAGTAGCTGAAAGTGTTCAAATTCATTACTGAGTGAGTGATGCGTAGAGGCTTGAATGGCTACTGTTTTTTTTTCAAAGTCTACCATTCTTCCACAGTACTCAATATATATATATATATATATATATATATATATATACACACACACACACACACACAGTGTCTAACAACTGGTTTATTACTATGAAACTAATTAACACACATGCTTGGTATGCTTTTAGTAAGATCCAGATAAATGTATACTTATGTGGCTCTATCTAAAGGCTATTGAACACTATAAAATAAAGTTAATCCATATTTTGCATTTGCCAGAAATATATTTCATTTCAATGCTTTATAGTTTTAATTGTGCGTATATTTCTGGGATGAAGTATCGTAACTATTTATGCTATTTAGAATGTTGTCCTCATCTTTGTTGCCAGATTTACATCTTTTCGGCTGTTGTACACTCTGGCCTTCTTCAGAATCTGTCGCTATTGGTTTAGAATGACAAGGGTTCTCCAGGCATGTTATAGTTTTTACCTCAAGGAGAAACAGGTACAGTTTATATGGAGAGGATAAGACCATTAAGAACAGTGGGAGAGATAAGCATGCTGCTGCTGATGCCAACAAGAACATATCAAGTTATGAGGGAAGAACTTCATCTAACAGCCACAGACCAATAACAAAACATTTCTGAGATGTGGTATTGTAATTATTTACACTAGATTGTTTAGACTGCCATCTTTATCTTTGTCATATTCACAATGTTTTAGCCATTGAACGCTCCAACCTTCATCAGGTGATATACATTAGAATTCAAAACAAAATCCTTTATTTAGTCCAAGGAGATTTTTAAAGTTTTTTAAATTGTGTTTATACAAATTGTATTAAATACAACTAACAAGTTCAGTTAAATAATTTTTTTTAATTGTATTTTTCTAATTTTCAAAAACGTTGTTCAAGATTAAAAAAAAAATTATTAATAAACTGTACATTATTCAAGTTTTTGAGTATTTTGATTAGCACATTTTGGTCATGATCAGAAATCAGTCATGTTTATTGGAATCATAGACATAGTATTATCGTGGTTTTTTTGGAGCATTATGTTTTCAAATTTGAATGTGCATTGTATAAGGGATGTAATGTGAATTCTTGCTACCTAAAAATAGCACCTTTAAAAAAAAAGAGAGAGAGAGATAGAGAGAGAAATAGAGAGAGAGAGATCACAGGAAAACCACTGATGCAAAAAAGGAAACAAGAAGCTTTTTCCATTATGTAAGTGTGTGTGTGTGTGTGTGTGTGTGTGTAAACATGTTACGGAAATTAACGAATTTTAACGAAACTTGGTTATAAGCAACCGACAATTTGTTCAAAATAATTCATTACACACACACACATATATATATATATATATATATATATATATATACACACATACACACACACAGAGACAGGTTCCATTAAAACTGACAATTATTAATATATATATATATATATATATATATATACATACATACACACACACAGAGACAGGTTCCATTAAAACTGACAATTATTAATATATATATATATATATATATATACATACACACACACAGAGACAGGTTCCATTAAAACTGACAATTATTAATATATATATATATATATATATATATATATACATACACGCACACAGAGACAGGTTCCATTAAAACTGACAATTATTAATATATATATATATATATATAAGAAAATCATCCACGAGCAGGAAAAAAAAAATACAATACTTAATATCAGTTATGAACACAGCAGCAATATGCTTACCATGTTTGGAAAATAAAAATAAACACATGACTACACACACACACACACACACATATATTCAGTTACATGTAAAATAAAATCCATCCACAATAATGGCTAAAAGTATAGCCAAAAGTGCTCAAAAAACAAAACATTTGGCCATTTTTTCTTTTTTGCTCTAAGAAAAAAAAAAAAAAATCACAAGACCACAGGAAAAATTCCATAAAGTACTTAACCATAATACCTTGTCTGTCATTTTTAATGAAACCTGCATAAAGAGATTTCTGTTCAAAAACTATATATATATATAACTATTATTCTTTCAGGATATTGATTGAATGTCATCCAAAAGAGGCTAAAGGTTAGTGAAAATTGCAATACTGCAAATAAGATGACAAATGATTGGCAGCGCATCAGATTAGATAAGAGATAACATCAATGGCCAGACATACAGAAAGTAAAAAGCATAACCTAAAGTTAACTTCAGGGACACCTCCACATGTTATTAAGGGAAAAATAAAAGCTCAGAGTCAATACAAAAGACAGAAAGCAGCTTGAGAGAGAAATGTCAAGAGTGATTTGTCTCAGTTACTTAAAACTTATCAATTCTCATGGCAACTTTAGTTAAAAAATTGAACATTAAACAAATTAGAATATTTAAAAATTCCATAATTTTTCAAAATCTAGTATTTTTCATGTTCAGGTTTGAAAATTGGTTTACCAAATTATGTTTTTTTTTTTTTTTTAAATCATTTGACCTCAATCAATGTAATAAAGCCACTAAGACGTGGGTTACTGAGTGTAAAAGAATGAGAAACAGAAAAACAGTTTAAGGAGAGAAAATAATAAAAGAACAGGAACTTGGAAAACAGAAGATATCAATTGACAAGATCAAAATTAACTGGACAATCAGAAGCTGAAACAGAGTTTCACAATTGTGAAATGCAAGAGAAGAAACCGTTAGCACAGAACTTACAGTTACACCTAGCTATTTCAACTGTAAAATGAAAACTAGTTACTAAATTAAAATTAAATTAAATTAAATTTAAAGACATCTTTTCCCCATGAACCTATCTGGAGCAAAAAAAATAAATATGATTTTTACTAACTGTAATTATTAGGGCAAGAAAAAATAATTATCGTACTTGAACATTTTTTTTTTTAAATCAATTTACTTCAAGGAAGGTGATTAAGCCACTAAGATAAAAAGGATTACTGGTAGTGAAAATAAATGAGAAAACTTTAGGAGGAGTAGATGGGCTCTCACCTCTCATCCAGTTCACACTCCTCCCAAAATTTTTGAGCAGAAGTAGAGGTTTATTCTTTGTTTCCTGTTTAGGATTAGATTTCCAGTTCTTTCAACTCTGTACTTCTGAACAGCTTTTCAAAATTTTCTTCAGTAATTAATTTTTTTTCTTTCCCAATAGGAGTTCACACTTCTCCCCAATCTCTTGAACAGGAGTAGAGGTTCGTTCCTTGTTTCCTGTTTCTTTTAAAGTCTACTTCAACTATACTCCTAACTGAACTTACAAATTTTATTTGCTAATTAAATCTTGACCTCTTCAAGTTTAGAAATATTTATCATTTCTGTTATCTTGCCCCTTTTATATGCTAATAAAATGTCTCACAGTAACCCCCCTAGCTTAAGTGGCTCTTGAGCCTTGTATTGAGTAAACATTAGTAACCAACACAATAAGCAAATCTATATATTTCTATTATTCTGTCACTTTCATTATTATACTTTAGTATTATTTCCGATTTCTTTTTAATCACTATGTCATAAAGTCAGACATTTTAATGATGATCATGACAGTCATTTAATTTAGGCAATGCTATTTACTCTTCATAATACTTTACCCTGCCAACTCTGCCTCTTACTCAGCCTCTGCGTAGATTAAGATAGATATGAATTGAAATATTGAGGAGGGACAGTATTCAGAATGGCACGGATGCAATGATATATTTCAGACTGCCCTTTAGTTGCTATAGCAACCAGCTGATGGCATATTTCCAGCATGACTTTTGGAGTTTTACAGTTAAAAATGACCAATGTATGGAAAGCTAAAGTGCTGGCAGAACATATGAGCAATCAGAAAGAAGAGGCAGGCGTGTACTGAGAATCTCTCATAGCCTATCAAAGATAGTCACAGGCAGAGGAGGAATACTGTTGTCTTGAAAGGAATTATTCAGATCAATTTAATATTTGTCTATACTTTTGAGACAAGGTAGTATTTACATTGTTTAGACTGTTGTCCTCATCTTTATTGCCATATTCATGGCGTGCCGTCATTGTACGCTCTGGCCCTTTTCAAGTGCTTGAAATTATAAACTGAACCCCTTATTTCATCACTGGGGTATATCATTCTCACTCCATGAACCATATTACTTCTAGGTGTCTTAGTTATCTCCTTTTAACTCAAATTTAAGTCATTTATTTAGCACTGCTATTGAACTCACAATGATATTCTTTCTTATTAAAATAGAGACAATTCAAATCCATTTCATTCTTAATCTTAAAAGTTGCAAACTGCTGGCAAATCTATCACCATTTCCCTAGAAAGTATTCAAATGAACAACACTCCTTAGAAATACAGTTCTAACCTTCATTGCTAAGACCTGCCATGCCTCATACATTGGAGTGAACCATCCTCATTTCCTTCATATTCGAGTAATGAGATGTAAGTTCCACTCAAGCAACTTCCCTTCCCAGATCCACTGCTTTGTGCAACTAATTCCCAAGAGGATGCTCCCAATCCAATTTTAACCTGTTCAAGTTTGGGGTCAACCATTATCTTTCCCATATATTCACATAAACTGTGCCTTTTACTATATAATTCACTACCTCGTGTGGCTCTTGGGCCTTGTACAGAGCAATCATCACTGTAAAAAAAATAAATACATATATATATAAATGAAAGTTATTTAAATTTGAATTTCTAGGATGAATAGTTATCATTAATAATTAACTAAGATAAAATATAGCAAGACATGAACATCAAAGCAAGAACTTAACTTTTTAGATTAAAGGCCTGAAAATTAACTTGATTGACAGACACCTTAATAAAGCCATAGAGTACAATGGCCATAAGGTTGTGATAGTAACAACAAAAATGAGGATATTTGTCTATATTTCTGAGATGAGGTATTTACATTATTTAGACTGTTGTTCTCATCATATTCCTTGTATATAGTACGCTCTGACCTTCTTTGTTCGGTTCAAAAATTCTAGTCACCTGAATAAGGTTTGAGCATACAATGGCCAAAACATTGTGAATATGACAATAAAAATGATGACAACAATTCAAACAATGTAAATAAAGATGAGGATGTTTGTTCAATTAAACAACATTTTTCATAAAAAATTATTTAACTTTTCTAAAAAAGATATATGTAAAAATAAAAATCACGTTTAAATCATTTTCTTTACTAATGTTCGCCATAAATATTGAAGTTATATCACTAGAAAAGTATTAAAAGCATATAAAATCATGTTACTGTACTTTAAATAAGAATGAAAAGTATATAAAATCATTAAAATACACATGTATATATTGTTAAATTTAACAGAAATTCATTTATTTCTACTATTGCAAAATAATTTTTATAACTATTTATTTAACCATACAAAATCATTTTATCATGTCTTAGAGAAAACAACATTCACAAATAAAGAGTCTGCAATGTACTGTAAAGATTGCCAAATTGTAAACCTCTACATCTACATGTATTTGTAAATTTAGATTACTTTTTTTTTTCTATATTATATTAAAAACTAAAATTTGTAAGCTTAAAAAAGATTCTTATTGATCATATATTATTAAAGATGCATTTATATATAAAATACAGAACTGGAAATGGTTATTTGTGGTTTAGCCCAGAGACAAGTAAATTCAGAGACAAGGAAATTTGACTAAGTTTTTTTTTTTTTTTACTAAAGTCACCTCTTCTAGAACCAATTACCGATCTAAGGTGAGATATATCTGTATCAGGTGTATATCAATCCAGATAATCTGCATTCCAAAAATTCCAAGAAGTTATTCAAGCGTTTTGTCTCTTATTCTAATAACTATCATCTTATTTTTTAAATTAGGTTATTGCAATCCTGTCTTTTTAAGCATGTGGACGATCATGACTCTCCACTGCTTGCCATCCTTTTGAGGTCTGAGCAACATCTGTCTTTTTTACTATCCTCCAACTCACTGTTCTGTCATCCATTTATGCAAGCTAGTTAAGGTTGGTAGCCCATTGCTTTCCCCTAACAAAATTTTCCTGTTTCTTAGTATTTTGCTTAGTTTTGGTGGGGGCCGTCTTTTGCTATTTCAATTTTGACAAGGCGTGGCATTGCTCAACTTCAGTGATTGTACAAGAATCAACATTTTAACTTGATATGGCTGTAAGCCTGAGAGGCTGGATTTACAATGTGCCTGTAAAACAATATCGGACTATGGTTATAGGCGTAAGAGATAGATAAGTGGAGTGATCCTGATTTTTTTAGTTGTCTATGGTATTCACAGGGTCACATCACATCTGTTTGTAAAAATTCTGTCAAATTTATTTTTGCAATTTTGGCATGTATCTTTTAAAAGAGACTAAAATTAAAAAGTTAATATTAATTAGGATGTTCATTTTATCCAGGCTTCATTTGCTTCAGAACAATAAAATCAATTCATTTCTAGCAAAATGTGCCAAGACTAATAGAAATTTTAAGCAAAAATGTGCTTGGGTTTTGTTTTTTTAAGTTTCAAATACTTTTCAGAGAAAATGTCAGGGATTGAAATAAATATTAGGTTTGTCAGAAGTCCCTGCACTAATAGCAGATTTTAAAAGAATGCCATTACCATAATGAAGGGTGACCAAGGAGATAGATAATGGTAACAAACATGCATAGGTTTTACAAGTTCTGGTAGCATTATACAAACTGACAGACACTGAAAATTCAAGATAGAAAAACAAAATCAATGTCACCAGACCAAGCAAATAAAATCTGAGCACTACACATGGATATTTTTATTTAGGAGTCAAATATCGTTTTTTCTTTTCGCTTTCTTCATGGGGAGGGCTTTGGGTTTTCACTGATCAAATGGCAGGAATAATGAATACTGCATCCCAAACTTAGCTTAACAAATGGAATTAAATCTAAAAATGTTTTGTAAAGTTTTACCTGAATATCAATGTTGAGACAAAGATGCAAAGTATATTTTCATTTACTTTAAAAGTTTTAACTTGTAAAAAAAAAACAGCCACTATGGTGAAAAAATGTAAAAGTCACATCAAAATGAAGAGAAACACATACATTATTCTTGATACCCTATCTTACTAACTAAATAAAATAAATTAATGATTAATGTACACTGTTACATTTGAAATTTCAACAGTAATAATTTTAAAATAAAAATTTTATTTCTTCAAAAGGAATCAGAGTTAAAGTGAAAGGTTTTGTAACAAGAGGTTTTGAAATTCTGCCGAGCAAGCTGTGACAATTCGTGGAATGACCCTTAATAGTTCACTTGTCACTACTGGCTGCTGTCTCCTTCAAAGTTCACTTCGTTTGATACTTTGCACTTTATGAGACAATGATGCCATTGTTTTAACTTGTTTTCCAGAATATCTTTCTATATTCAAACAATTATATATCAGGTCATGTGATTAATATTGTTCCAAGTTTACTAACTGTAGCAATACACGTCGGTGAGAGAGATACTGCAGGCAGTCAGCCAAGTCAGTATCAATCACATTACAGATTCTTCGCTGTATTTTGTCAAGAACCCTGAGGAGAATAGAAGGGGCACCCGACCAGATGTGACAGCAGTACTCAATACACGGGCGGATGGTGGATTTATATAAATGCAGGATAGATTCAGGCGGAAAGAATTTCCGGGCCCTGCACAGAGAGCAGACTTTCATAGCTGCGGATTTAGCAATGGATTTGACGTAGTCATTCCACTTGAGGTCCACTGAGAGTGTGAGGCCAAGCAGGCGTAGTGATTTCCTCTCTGGGAGGCAAGCCTGTTCTATGCTAATGGGAGGGATGTGCGGTTGTTTGTGGTGGTTAATTGACAGCAGCTTTGGTTTGGAAGAATTGAATTTTACGAGCCATTTCTTACCCCAATCCACCACGGATTGGAGGTCCTTCTCAAGCTCGGCAGCGAGGTTCGCCCTGTCACCAATACCAGATTTTTGATCGAGGTGACAGTAAACTGTGGTATAATCGGCATACATGCCTACTTGTGATCTTATGGTATCAGGGAGATCATTGATATAGATTAGAAAGAGCGTAGGACCTAGGATAGAGCCTTGGGGTACACCCGCGTTTGTAGGGTAGTTCTGGGAGGCATGTCTGTTTAATACCACCTTCAGTGTGTCGTTAGAGAGGAATGACCGGATTAAGTCCAACAAAAGTCCAGTTATGCCATAGCTTCAGTTTCCGTAGAAGGCCGGCATGCCATACTCTGTCGAATGCTTTAGAGATATCCAAGGCGACGGTTTGGGCTTCACCATTCTTGTCGAGAGCCTGGAATATATACTCGGTGATGGTCGTTAGCATATCAGCAGTGGACCTGGTGAAGTGGAAGCCATACTGTTTGTCCGAGAGAAGCCCGTGGGCTGTAAGATGCTGAATGACCTTGGCATTGATAATGGCTTCGAACACTTTGCCGAAGATCGAAAGAAGGTTGATGGGGTGGTAATTTGCGAGGTCCGATGTTTCACCAGTGTTCTTGAATATTGGAACCACAGAAGAAGACTTCCAACAGGCAGGAAAGCAGGAGGAAGATAGGCAGAGGTTGTAGAGCTTAGAAAGGATAGAGGAGAGTTCAGAGGCACAATTCTTCAAAACTATGATTGGGATTCCATCCCCACCACTGCTCTGATGAACTTAAACCACTGATGCCCCTTAGATGTGAATTTGCACGAGATACTAGATTGGCAACTAGGTCCCACCCTTTTACAGTGAAACCGATGAAATGTAAC
Organism: Ascarosepion bandense; assembly: GCA_037127315.1. Classification (NCBI taxonomy): domain Eukaryota; kingdom Metazoa; phylum Mollusca; class Cephalopoda; order Sepiida; family Sepiidae; genus Ascarosepion; species Ascarosepion bandense. Next base: position 2,741,451 of record JBBBDQ010001150.1, on the reverse strand, counting down.
CGCAATTTCTACTCCAACAGCTTCTTTCCTCGCACTTCCCGCCTGTGGAATTCCCTACCGCATGCTTGCTTCCCCGACGGCTACAACCTTCAGGAGTTTGAATGTAAGGTCAATAGATACCTCCTAACACACTAACTCACTCCCACTCTCTCCCTATGTACATCCTAAGTCGTCTATCGCCCTCCTTCGGACATTTCATATACCCAATCCCTCTATGTAACCCCCTGCGTTATAGTGGCAGTGGAATGCTTTGCTTGGGGTGACATGATTAAAAAAAAAAATTTGGAGTGCATTAACACACCTTAATTTTAACATAGCAATGGCAGCATATAGTGGATTAAAAGAAAAATGTTGCACTCTATAACAATGCAAGACTGAAGAAGAAAAAAAAAATACAGCACTGGAAAAAACTGAGGCAATATTACTGCTCTGTTCTACTCTACCTGCTATATTCACCTGACCTCACACCAAATTACTACGTTTTAAGTGAGTACTGGATTGTTATGTGATGTCTGTTCTTCAATACGGCAGTGAATGCTGAACAATCTCATCAAAACCTTAGAGAGGCTGGAAACAAAAAGGAAACTAATACTTAACATAAAGAAAAGACAGTTGAAGTCCCTGGGATATGTAATGAGGAAGGCGGACTTAGAGAACCTGATACTCACAGGTCAGATAGAGGGAAAGAGAGACAGGGGAAAGCAACGTGTAACATACTTGACAGACTAGAGCAAGTGAATGGCAAAGCGGGGTTTAGGTAGGGTAACAAAAGAAAGCGAGCTATAAGCCATTTTGGAAAGGGAGAGACATGTTTGCCTGCATCCTGAAGGGACATTGCACATAGAAGAGAAAACTTTCTCTAATGAAAACCAAGTTCAGGATTTCCTCAAACGTTTTCACATCAAAATCAGTGGAATTTTATTAAAATTTATCTAAGAGTCTGATATGTGGCAAGAGGTCATTGCAAATAAAGGTTATGCAATATTAGCTGTTTCCTTAGAATGAAACATTCTAATTCATGCCAAAAAAAAAGACTTCAAATCACAAACTCTGCAGAACTTCAAAACCTCATGTTACAAAATGTCTCACTTAAATTCTGATTCTTTGGTATTTTGAAGAAATAGAATCAATTTCCTCAATTCACAAAGTTTTGGACTGAATTTAAAAACAAAAATATTTAAATTCAAAGTTTTTGTGTGACTTTAAACTCAGTATAAATTAAAAACTTAAATTCATTAATTTTTTTATTTTATTTTAAAATTTGAATTTTTAAATGTCCCTCATCATTTAGATACAAATGCTAATGCTTGATGCTCAAGCACAAGATGAAGGGCTGATATTCAATCCCAGGATCATTCCGATTCCAAAATCGGTATAACATGTCTATGTACAGCAAGTGTGACCAGAGTTAGAGGGGTTTCAGACACACAGCCTGGCAGACAGAATTTACTGTTTATTTAATAGAAGAATAAAGTTGATAAAGAAAACCCAAAATTATTTATGTTTCAATCTATATAAAAATCAACATTTTAGCCTTGATCCTAGATCAACTTCAGATTCTGGTTTCTATTTCTCAAGTAGTGATAAATTTACAATAAGATATTTATTTAGTAACTAAGTATGGTTTTTTTTCTCCTTTTATATCAGAGTAATGAATTCTTTATCTTTGCTGGATATATACCATTGACAATGTTTATTATCCAAACAAACACATAGCAATAATAAAGTAGTCATCCAAAGGATCTAAAGCATGAACTGCTTGTCAAACAACTCTTATCTATGCTGCTGTCTCTTATTCTCTGTCTGTGAAGACATTGATCAGTCAGTGATTTGTTTTCTCTCTTTCTCTGAAAGCCATTTCATCCTATTCTCTTCAGACAAGAAAACGCATCAAATGTGCTTTAGATCCGCATCTCCTTGAAGAACGTAGGTTGTAGCAATTTCAAGTCAACTCTTGTAGAAAGTAATAGAACTTCTTGAGCATCACCGGTGGGGGTGCAGATATCCCCCCCACCACCACCAAACACACACAAGAAAAAAAAAATTAGACAAAATAAAATACAATACAGAAAAGAATAATTGTTTGGCAATAGTCTGACAAAGTTCTTTAAGCCTGAAATGGCAGGCATCATCACTTAATGCTTCCTTGATATCAGTGTGTATCTTCATCTGGGGATTAAAACTCTTTTTCTACAATATGAGCATGATTCATTCATGAAGTTTCAAACATGGCTTCTGCTCTGATGAACTTAGGTCACTGGTGCCCCCTCCACAAGAATTTACTAGTGCAACCTGACTGGCAACAAGGTCCCACACTTTTACAATTAAATCAACCAAATTCAGATGACAATTCTACTCCATCAGCTTTTTTTCTTGCACTACCCATCTGTGGAACTCCCTTCCATATACTTGCTTTCCTGACAGCTACAACCTCCAGGAATTTAAATGCAATATCAATTACCATATCTTGCCCACGTGACTCCAGTCCTTTCTACATCACCTCATGTATCTTGTTTTTTTCCTTTCTCTCTACCGTTGCAACTGTCTTCACTCCTGTGTTCACATCCTTCTCTTGCCCTTTCTCTTTCACCCTCTGTAGCTGGTTTGTCTTTCTCTTCATTCTTGTCCTGCCTAATACTTTTACTCTCTTATGTAGCCCCCAGTACATCAGTGGCAATACTGCCTTGCTTGGGGTGAAATGATTAAAGCAAAGATTTAAAAAAAAAAAAAAAAAACTAGTTGGTAGCAAGAGGATTAGGAGAACAACCAAAAGACAGTGCTATATCTGCATGCATGTTTCTCAAAGAGAAAAAAAAGCGGAGGGAAAATAGTGATAAACTGGTACAAAAGAAATACACAACTTAATTGTGCATGAAATGCTTCCAAGAGTTTAATATTGTTAAAAAATATTAAATTTAGGAACCCAATATTTATATCCCTTCTTTATTCTTATAATCTAAAAAAGAGTTAAAATACAACTTTTACAATTTCTATAAATATCTAAAGTGACAATATGCATAAAAGCTACACCTGTAAAAAGACAGTTTATTTTTTATAACTGTTTCACACCAAGTAAGGCAGGAATGCTACTGGTGCACAGGGGGTAAAAGTGAGAGAAAAGAAAAAAAAAAAAAAAAAAAAGAGAGAGAGAAAGATGGAAATCAAGGAGATAGAAGATGGCAATTGACATTGCACTTAAACTTTTGGAGATTGTGGCTATCAGGGAAGCAAGTATACCAAAGGGAGTTTCACAGGTAGGAAGTGCAAGAAAAACTGCCAGAGTAGAAGTAGCAGTTAAATTTGACTATTTTGACAGTAAAAAGATGGAACCTAGATGCCAATCTAGTAGTACAAGTATAAAGGAACAAGTTTTTATGTGTTAGAACAATTTCTAAAAATCATTCATTTTTGTTGTTTCATTCCAATTTAATGAGAAAGTCAAAGGAAGATTACTAAAGAAAAGTCCAATAGTGCAAAAGTTAACATGTCTCATCATCTTAACCATGCTTTAAAATATAACAGCATATTTTGTCAAGTCCTTACTATTATCAAAAAGCTCTTCACACGCAAGTCTTGAAATATAGATTTTTCCGATTATAATATGTAATAGTTCTAGGGTATCCATTTATTACTTAATAGCAACAGGAAACTGATTACCAACTTTATGCCCATCAAAAATCCTCTCTATTATAATAAAGATCATTTGTGTGTATGTGTATCCCACCTGTCACACACATGGGTGAGGGAGACAATCACTCAGGGCTTTGGATTATTTTTTTTTTATGTCTTAATATAAGATATTCAATAATAGGGACATCAATACAATTATATATATATATATATATATATATATATATATATAGCCATCATTTTAGATGGCATATCCATATAAATATTTCGCTATCATTTTTGACAGAATGGGCCCACTTGTAAAACAATATTTTGTTAAGTCACAGTCATAAGTTTGACTATCTCGTTCCCACTCCTCTCTGGACTTTTGAAGAGGATTAGACATTCATCCCTTGTTCCCTGTTTAGGATTGGGTTTCTGCCCCCCCCCCTTCTAAAGTTTACTTTATACTCCTAACATCGCCATCTGAAATTTTATTTGCTAATTAAATCTTGACCTCTTAAAGTCCAGAATTATCCGTCTTTCCTATTATCTTTCCCTTTCTTATGCCAACGTAACTCCACACACTAACCTACCACTTTGAGTGGCTCTTGGGTGAATGTGTGTGTGTGTGTGTGTGTGTGTGTATATATAATTCAGGGGTATTAGTTTCACTTCAAATAATCAGCCATTTGGCAAGACATTAGAGAGAAATAAAAATATGGTGTACTATATAATTTTAAGAAACAAACCCATGTAGTAATATACTTGTGTTGAGGAATTTCATTGCTTATACCAGAACAGTCAAAGCATATATATATATATATATATATATATATATATATAAGCAATCAGAGTCTAACCGTACTGATGAGCTGTGATACAGCGAAACAGATCTGTCTGCGGATGACTATATATATATATCTCAGCATGCAGTGTAGATATAGAAGAATGCACATACAGTGGTAGGATAACTCTCTAACAAAGCTCTAAATATATATATATATATATATATATATATATAAATAAATACATATAGAGCAAATATAAGAATAATTATGGCAGACATGTTATTTCATGGTAGATCAGAAGTATAGGCCTATTTCAGGCGAACCATAATCAGCTTTCATCTTTATTGTACAGAAGATTTTACATGAATGAAATTCACAAAGAGCACGTGTAAGAGCGGGCATCAACTTAAATCTAAAGATACATTCAGCAAGTCAGTTAGACTGCTGACCCATAGATTTGAAACATAAAGGAAGGGAGTTAGGTGTGAGAGAGAGAGATAGCGTTAAAAAGAAAAGGTAAGTATCTTAAACGAAAAGGGAAGAAGAAAGAAAAGAGGAATAAATTTGAATTAGAAAGAACAGATGATAGAAGAAAATGAAAATAAAAAAATATTATATATTAACGGCTATATATATATATATATATATATATATATATATATATATAAAAGGGCCAAAACAGGTATGAATGTTAAAAGAAGCATGCCCAAAGAATACTGTAGCACACAACCAGAAAAATAGGAACTTGTATTTTATCAATGCAAGCCTGGCAGAAAGAGCCTAATGTTGAAAAACTTTTAATGAAGCCAACAATACTGACAACACATCTCAGAGCATTTGAAAAATATACATTATTATTTAATTATTTAAGAAAAGAAAAAGATATATTTAAATCAGTTTTTTTTTATATATCAGTTTCATAATTGAGATCAAATTGAAAAACCTAATTACAATAGATCCTTTGATCTTATTAATCTTCTCACAATCAATTTCTGAACATTTATAATAAAATGTCTATGCCAATGCTTAAAGTTTGAACGAATATAGTTAGTTTTTGTATGTGTAATGAATGCAAATAAAATGAAAGAAAATTGATATGATACAAGTGTCAACAGAGAAGCTGTTAATCCACTTAGTTAATTTGACTCAAACAAATATGGCTCAGTGTAGAAGCTCTTTAAGTTAAACTGTAGCTTTAGCTAGGAGTGAGTAATGAACAAATAAGGATTCTCCAATGTATCAAAAAGCAATGAAAGTGCAGTCAGGTTATCTTTGGCATTTTTATTTCTAGTTTGTTCCTGTCTTCAAAGAAAAAAAACAGTTCCTGTCTTCATCAAAGAAAAACACACAAAGAGAACAAGAATCTTAGTTTCAGCAGACAACTTTACATAATGAGCTAAAACTAAACAAAATTTAAGTCTCTAACCTGATATAAGAAAATTTCAATTTCTTTTTTTCGATATGCCATTTGAGTTTGAGTGAGTTTTGTTTAATGGCATATCAACACCTCTGTTGGTTATTTAATGCAAAAAAAAAAAATAAAATAAAATAAAAAAATAAAAAGTAGGGTTTTAAGGTATTTTTTTTATGTTTGGTTATTGCGAGAAGGTTGATTTACTTTTGATGAAAATATTTTATTTTTATTTTAGAAAACTGAGGATGTTTTTTTAGTTTTGTATTCAAAAATGTATTGCTGGTAATAATTTTTTTTTAACTTCAAAAATGCATTATGGTAATTTTTTTTCAAAAATGTATTATTGGCAACATTTTTCTTCCAAAAATGTATATTTTTCTATAAAAATGTATTTTTATACTTTCATAGTGTTTTGACCACAGTCTGGGGGTTAACTATTTGCCTATAGCTGGGACCATAACAGATGCTACCACTCTGGGTCAGGGTGAACCTGGGAATAACAGCAATTAAGAGGTAGTTCTATGCTCCTCACAACCTCCCAATCAAGAGGTCTTGTTGCGGGATGCAGTTTACTGTCATACCCAGAAATGGTGTCATTTGAAATCAGTTGTTTACAACACATACACAAGAATTATTACAGAACTTAAATATGAATGCAGTAAAATGACAGAGGAAACTCTCTGATGTGTTAATGAATCATGTAGGCACAAAATTGGAATTGCGTTTTAAAAAAGACATTTTAAGCAGCATATATAACTAGTAAATAAAATTTTCATGCTTAACTTTATTTTTAATAAATTATTCCGATGGTACACAACTTTTGCTTCACCCTTTTGTGTGTGTGTGTGTAGAGTGAGAGAGAAATATGAGAGAAATATGTAGCTTGTACATATGTATTTTGTACATCTGAATCTTTTCTATGTCAATATACTATACCACATTGGCCATTTATTTTTTTAATGATTTCACCCTAAAAACAATAAACTGCTGAAACAAGAGGTTATTGAGTGTAAAGGTTATTGAGTGTAAAGGTTATTGAGTGTAAAAGAATATTAAAAAACAAAAAACTTATTAAAAAGAGAGAATGTTCTGTCTCTTTAAGAAGGTTTTCTTTTTCTCAATAAAAGAACAGTAACTGAGATAAGATAATGATTGACATTGCATGAAGAGTAAAATTGACAGGAAAGTAGGCAGCCAAAAGAAAGTTCCACAAGCAGGAAGTGCAAGAGAAGAAAATGTTAGCATAGAACTTACGGTTACATGTAGCCACTTCAACTATAAAATGACAAGACTTAACCATTGATCTAGTACGGCACACAAACTCAAAGTCTAGGTACCACAGAAGAAAGTTCATTTGCACATGTCCTTATAGGGAGTCTTATGATGACAGAAGGAAAATAATATTTACTGTTATTTTAGACTAGCAGTATAGCCTAGTGTTGCTCGGGTGTAATGAAAGCTTTAAAACTAATCCATGGTCCTGGAGCTCAGACTCCTTGGACGTTGGCACGAAAGACTAAAAAGCAATAGCTGTTTCCAGTTAAAGTGAAACCGTAGACGGAAAGAAAAATGAATGGATGTAAGTCAAATTTTGATTTCCTGGTATCAATAGCAAATAAGGTTTTTTCATCGTAAACTGAATTTTGAAGGCTAAATAAGTCCTCTGAGTAAATGGTATCATGGCTGAGACTAAGAACTACAATTATGCCTACTTAGACTCAACCCGAAGCAGAAACTAAAATAAAAGGGCTGAAAAAAAAAAAAAATACAGACATACTGGCAGATAAACAGACACACACACAAACATCTTGCCTTTTATATATGTATATTATCGGTTTTCTGCACTATTGTAAGAACTGCAGCCTTGAAACTTCTGAATATCATTTCTGATGTCTTTCTGTATGAGTATCAAATTTGATTAAAATCGGACCACTCCTTCTATAAACCGATTTTTTCAATTATCGATTTTCGATGTTTATCGAGTGTACCTTGACACAAAACCTAACTAAGAACACTTACAGACGCTTATAGTACAACTGTGTAAATTTTCAAGAAAATTGGTTCAGCCATTTCGGAATCTATAGGTAACGGACACGGACACACAAAGATACACACACAAAGTTCCATTTATAAATAAGTTTAGATTTAGATAAATAAAATAAAATGCAGTACTTTCCTTATATCTTAGATTATTATTAGCTTGCAGAAAGATGGACAGTTTTCTTATAATTCAGTCAGTTAAGTGTCATACATGATAGACACTTGGGCAATTATGTCTCTACACAATTTCCTCACCTTGACTCTTTCAGTTAAGTGCCATATGTGATAGACACTTGGGCAATTATGTCTCTACACAATTTCCTCACCTTGACTCTTTCAGTTAAGTGCCATATGTGATAGACACTTGGGCAATTATGTCTCTACACAATTTCCTCACCTTGACTCTTTCAGTTAAGTGCCATATGTGATAGACACTTGGGCAATTATGTCTCTACACAATTTCCTCACCTTGACTCTTTCAGTTAAGTGCCATATGTGATAGACACTTGGGCAATTATGTCTCTACACAATTTCCTCACCTTGACTCTTTCAGTTAAGTGCCATATGTGATAGACACTTGGGCAATTATGTCTCTACACAATTTCCTCACCTTGACTCTTTCAGTTAAGTGCCATATGTGATAGACACTTGGGCAATTATGTCTCTACACAATTTCCTCACCTTGACTCTTTCAGTTAAGTGCCATATGTGATAGACACTTGGGCAATTATGTCTCTACACAATTTCCTCACCTTGACTCTTTCAGTTAAGTGCCATATGTGATAGACACTTGGGCAATTATGTCTCTACACAATTTCCTCACCTTGACTCTTTCAGTTAAGTGCCATACGTGATAGACACTTGGGCAATTATGTCTCTACACAATTTCCTCACCTTGACTCTTTCAGTTAAGTGCCATATGTGATAGACACTTGGGCAATTATGTCTCTACACAATTTCCTCACCTTGACTCTTTCAGTTAAGTGCCATATGTGATAGACACTTGGGCAATTATGTCTCTACACAATTTCCTCACCTTGACTCTTTCAGTTAAGTGCCATATGTGATAGACACTTGGGCAATTATGTCTCTACACAATTTCCTCACCTTGACTCTTTCAGTTAAGTGCCATATGTGATAGACACTTGGGCAATTATGTCTCTACACAATTTCCTCACCTTGACTCTTTCAGTTAAGTGCCATATGTGATAGACACTTGGGCAATTATGTCTCTACACAATTTCCTCACCTTGACTCTTTCAGTTAAGTGCCATATGTGATAGACACTTGGGCAATTATGTCTCTACACAATTTCCTCACCTTGACTCTTTCAGTTAAGTGCCATATGTGATAGACACTTGGGCAATTATGTCTCTACACAATTTCCTCACCTTGACTCTTTCAGTTAAGTGCCATATGTGATAGACACTTGGGCAATTATGTCTCTACACAATTTCCTCACCTTGACTCTTTCAGTTAAGTGCCATATGTGATAGACACTTGGGCAATTATGTCTCTACACAATTTCCTCACCTTGACTCTTTCAGTTAAGTGCCATATGTGATAGACACTTGGGCAATTATGTCTCTACACAATTTCCTCACCTTGACTCTTTCAGTTAAGTGCCATATGTGATAGACACTTGGGCAATTATGTCTCTACACAATTTCCTCACCTTGACTCTTTCAGTTAAGTGCCATATGTGATAGACACTTGGGCAATTATGTCTCTACACAATTTCCTCACCTTGACTCTTTCAGTTAAGTGCCATATGTGATAGACACTTGGGCAATTATGTCTCTACACAATTTCCTCACCTTGACTCTTTCAGTTAAGTGCCATATGTGATAGACACTTGGGCAATTATGTCTCTACACAATTTCCTCACCTTGACTCTTTCAGTTAAGTGCCATATGTGATAGATGTTTGGGTGATAATGATTCTTACAATGCTTGCAGTAGATTGCCATTTCTTTCTGTAACATTATTTGTCAACCAAGTCTATAGGACCCAGTCTGCCCTGCTATTTATAATTTACTCTACTACTAGATTGGTATCAAGGTCACTCTTTTACCATCAAAATAGTCAAATTTAACTGCCACTTCTACTCTATTGGTTTCTTTTCTCACACATTTCATCTGTGGAACTCCCTTCTGTATACTTGCTTCCTGATGCAAAAGTTGAAATGCAATGTCAATTGATATCTTCTCTCTTCTTGAATCATATCCCTCTCCCTAAATCCCATCCTTTCTTTGGTATCCCCTGTACCCTGTTTTACTGTCTGTATACCCCCCCTGCATACCAGTGTCAGTTTTTCCAATTGACTTTATTCTTTACAAAATATTTCCAGTTATAAAATTTCAGAGGACTTTAAAAAAACATAAATAAAAAATAAAATATACTAAATAGAAGTTTAATTAAACAAAGATATATAAGACTATCTGAAAAAAATGAAAGATTATTATTTTTTATTTTAACCATGACGTCAGAGTAGGCAGTGTTTGTATCTCTGATCAATTGGCATTTATGTGATCAAGCTCAAAGAAAGAAAGAAAAGATTAATCAGGTTTCAAAAAACTGGTCATTGAAAGTTCACAACCTGGATGTCTTCCAGTTAAGTATGGCAAAAAACAGAAAAATGTTTAACTTACAAAATCTCCAATAAAACCACAGCGTTAGTTAGGAGCCGATAGAAGCATTAAACTTACCTATAAAAAAGTGAGAGAAGTCACAATTAGACAAAACAGTAAAAAGTAAAAAAAGAAAAAAAAATTGTCATCAAAAGGCAACAAGTTGGAAAGAAATAAAATACTGACTTTTTTTTTTAATAACTTACAAATTAAAGACTTGGTAGGACATGAGAAAGAAAAAAAAAAGGTTGGCTCAAAAGGAAGTATTGAGTTGGCCAAAAGTTAGTCAGAAAATTTATTTAATAAAACCAAACTTTTTGGCCAAATCAATCAACTAATTTTCAAACATCTTTGTATGACCACTATATAATAACTGTTGCGTGTGTGTGTGTATGTATATATATATATATATATATATCAGTGCACTATGGAGGATAAATTGTTCTCTTTGCTATTTTTACATGCAAGTTTTAATTAATTATTTATATAATTTGTTCAAGATTAATAATCCATCAAACTACTTTTAAAATTCAACAAAAAACAACACCACCTTCAAAATATTCTCTGCTTTAAAATCATGATCAGTGTGTGTGCGTGCGTGCACACAGTGGAAACTATTTTCTGAAACCAGAGAAAGATTTTAAAAAATGAAATCATTAACAGAATACAAGCCAATTCTCTCTAGACGAATACTTTCCTTGGAGAAACATGAGAAATTCTCAAACTGATTTCTTTTCATTGCTGCATTCTAAGAAAGAACTTTCTTCAATATGAGAACTGACAAATCCAAAAACCACCAGAGTATCACATCAGGAAGTTAAATGAAAGTAATTGTAATGGTTCTACTGGATTTTGAATGAATTAGTAAAAATAAACCTTAGAATGCACAGTATATTTATATACATTGACAAATGAGAGATGGTAAACTGAACGGATCACAGATGCAACAAGTTTAGCTAGAGTAAATGAGGTGATGCAAATAGAATATAAAGACAAGAGATGATGAAACAAAACAATTTATTGAAAGTATTTAAATCTTTATTTGATTAAATATCTCGATAAAAATTTTGCAAAAATGGAATTATTCATGAATTTTTAATTATAATTTTAAAATTTATGTCCACATTGACAAGTTTTTAATTTTCTTAAAATATTAGTATTTTTCTTTGCACAAAAACAATCCAGCAGAGTTTTATAGTTTAAGAAATAATGAAAAGAAACCAGATTTTCAAAATGACGGAGCTGAAGAAACCAGATTTTCAAAATGACGGAGCCGAAGAAACCAGATTTTCAAAATGACGGAGCCGAAGAAACCAGATTTTCAAAATGACGGAGCAGAAGAAACCAGATTTTCAAAATGACGAACAAGAAGTATACTGGAATGTTGATAGAGGTTTGATTCTTATTACTCAGCAGTCGAGGGCAATGGAAAATTTACTCGCCCCAAAATCATTTTACTCAACCAACTCCATTTTGTTAATAATCGCCTTACGTAAACATAGCAGAAAGCAAAAAACTGAAATTTTAATTAAAATTTCAAACATGTTAGAAAGGATTTTAAAATTTTTTTAAAAGAATAGAATTTTATCTTTACTCTTAATAGCATAAACATTTTGATAAAACTTTGTTTTCATTAAGTCTGAGCCCTTTTAACATATACTGTTTTTTTGGGGGGGGGGGGGCAATTAAGTGGAGGTACCTAACAGTTTCTTTTTTCTGTTTATCTACAACCTCCAGCTCATAGATGATAAAAAATAAATCTGATTTTCTCAACAATTTTCTCTAAAAAACTACTTGTATAATTTGTTTTTTGGTGCGTGGTTGAAAGAAGTATGCATATTTTTTTTCTTTTTCTTCCTTTCAAATGTTAGTTTTTACTTTTCATAAGTGGGGATGAAAATATAGAGGTTGAGTCAAGGACAATATTTTTCCAAATGAGTTTCTAAAAATCTGTGAGCGTCTTTAGTCTGGACAACAGAGACATTTTGGCTCCACTCTGGAAGTTTTAATTAAACGAATGTTTACACTGACCAGGACAATTAAAGTGAGACCAAAGAGTACAATAATATCATTGTAGGTCATTCTAAGTTACTTGTGAATCTTTAATGACATACTTTTGGGTTGTAAAAGGAATCGAATTTCCTTTTTCTATATATAATTTCTATATTTTTAATCATTTCACCCTAAGCAAGGCATTCTACTGCCACTATAGCGCAGTGGGTGACATAGGGGAAGGTGCTGAGAGAGAGATTAGATATAGGAAATGTCAGGAGGGTGATAGACAAGTAAGGAGGTACATAGAAAGAGTGTTTGAAAGAATGGGTGTGACTTAGTGTGTTAGGAGGTATCTATTGACCTTACATTTAAACTTCTGGAGATTGTAGCTGTCGGGGAAGCAAGTATATGGAAGGGAATTCCACAGGTGGGAAGTGCGAGAAAAGCTGTTGGAGTAGAAATTGCGGTTACATTTTATCAGTTTCACTGTAAAAGGGTGGGACCTCGTTACTAATCTAGTATCACGTGCAAATTTGTACCTTGGGGGCACCAGTGATCTAAATTCATCGGAGCAGAAGCCGTGAAAGTATTTATAGAAGAAGCACTGGGAAGCCACGTCATGCCTGTGAGAGAGTGACTGCAGCCAGTTAGCCAAGTTGGTATCGATCACATTACAGATTCTTCGTTGTATTTTGTCAAGAACCCCGAGGAGAATAGCAGGGGCACCCGACCAGATGTGACAGCAGTATTCAATACATGGGTAGATGGTAGATTTATATATGTGCAGGATAGATTCAGACGGAAAAAAATTCCGGGCACTGCACAGAGAACTGACTTTCATAGCAGCGGATTTAGCAATGGATTTGATATAGTCATTCCACTTGAGGTCCACTGAGAATGTGAGGCCAAGCAGGCGTAGTGTTTTACTCTGAGAGGCAAGCCTGTTCCATGCTAATGGGAGGTAGGTGCAGTTGTCTATGGTGGTTAATTGATAGCAGCTTCGTTTTGGAAGAATTGAAATTTACGAGCCATTTCTTACCCCAGTCAACTACGGATTGGAGGTCCTTTTCAAGCTCGGCAACGAGGTTCGCCTTGTCGCCCACACCAGATTTTTGATCGAAGCGAGAGTAAACTGTGGTATCATCAGCATACATGCCTACTTGGAATGTTATGGTATCGGGGAGATCATTGATGTAGATCAGAAAGAGCATAGGACCTAGGAAAGAACCTTGAGGGAAACCCACATTTGTATGGTAGTTTTGGGAGGCATGTCCGTTTAATACAACCTTCAATGTGCGGTTAGAGAGGAATGACTGGATTAGGACCTACAAATGTCCAGTTATACCATAGCTCCGCAGTTTCCGTAGAAGGCCAGCATGCCAGACTGTCGAACGCTTTAGAGATATCCAAGGCAACAGTTTGGGCTTCACCATTCTTGTCGAGAGCCTGGTATATATACTCGGTGATGGTCATTAGTATATCAGTCGTAGACCGGGTGAAGCGGAAGTCATACTGTTTGTCCGAGAGAAGCCTGTGGGCTGTGATATGCTGAATTACCTTAGCGTTGATAATGGCTTCGAACACTTTGCCAAAGAGCGGAAGAAGGCTGATAGGGTGGTAATTTGTGTGGTCTGAGGGTTTTTCAGTGTTCTTAAATATAGGAACTACAGAGGAAGACTTCTAACAGGCAGGAAAGCAGGAAGTTGTAGAGCTTAGAAAGGATAGAGAAGAGTTCAGGAGCACATTTCTTCAAGACTATGATTAGATTCAGTCCCCATTTTGTGAGGGTCAAGTTTTGAGATTATGTTAGAAACCAGTGAGGGTGTAATGTGGACGTCATTCAGTTGAGCCTCAGTTCTAGGTGGGAAGTCAGGTGTATAAACTCCAGACGAATCCAATCTCGAATTGGTCAAGAATCTATGAGCAAAGCATTCAGCCTTGTCCACTGAGTAGGTGAGGACCTCAAATTCATTGATTAGTGGGGGTATTGAGGACTTACTCTTGTTAAGAACACTTTTACAGAGTCGCCAGTAGTCTTTGGCGCCGAACTTAAAGGATGTTATGCGTTGCTTCATTCTGGCAGCAAACAACATCTTAGCTTCGTTAAGTATCTTTTTACACTTATTATGAGCTGAGGTGAAAAGGCGCCTGTTTTGGTCCAACGCGTGGCTACGATAAAGTGGGAAGAAGTTATTCTGGTGGGCAATGGCGGCCGAGCAAGCGGGCAAGAACCAAGGAGATGAATGAGATTTAAGCTGAAATTTCCTGACAGGTATGAAAGCATCAATGCCAGCCTTAACCCAGGAGGAGACCTCGGATACACAGTCTTTGACGGGAAGACTAAAAACGTTGTTCCAAGTGACGTCACAGAGGAAGTCACAGAACGAATCCCAGTCTGCTCTTTGGTAGCAGTGGGATATTCTGCTGGTCTTGGTTTCGTGGGTGGGGGGGGGGGGGGAGTAGAATAAGATGTTGACGAAAACTACGGCATGGTCAAAGTTTCTGAGAGGGCAGAGCTGTCTGGTAGTGCAAGAGTCTGGGATGGAAGTGAAGTAGAGGTCTAGTAGCAAGTCCCTTCCATTAGGGCTATTGGAGAAATGCATGGGGAAGTCTACCACTTGCATAAGGGATTGGGAGATTGAAAAATTAATGGTGTGGGCACCAGCAAGTTCGGTGACAGAGTTCTCCAGCCACTTGGTGTGGTGGGCATTAAAGTCACCAAACACAAATATATGGGCAGATGGATGAGAAGAAATGGCCTTGTCGATATTGTCAGAGATGCTGTCAAGTACCAAACAGTCAGAGGAGGAGGGGGAGCGGTAGAGGAAGAAGAGATAGCTAACCGATCTTAGAAGTGAGAGACGGAAGCACATGAAAGAATGGTCCAGGGATTCAAGAGATGTCACTCTAGCTAGGGGGAGGTGTTCGCCGACATATACACCAGGCCCATGCATATGGACATTGGAGTCCTTCCTGAAGAGGGGAAGGTAACCAGGAATGTAAAACTCAGAAGAGGGATAGAAGGGTCAAGGTTAGTTTCACATAGGGCTAAGAAATCAGGTGAGTTAGTTTGAAGGAATGATTCTACACTGTAAAAGTGCGGATACCTCGTATGTTAGTGAAAGAGATGCAAACAGGTTTGGGCATTTTCTGACGAGCTGGTTTGGTTTTGAAACTTGAAAGGACATGTTTCATTGCGAGATTTTTAATCGACCATGGTCAAGTAAAGCAATAAATGTGCATAATATACTTGTCAAGTGTTTTAAAACATACACACAAACGTGTGTATGTGTATGTATATATCTTTTATTTAACAGAAACAATGTGCTGAAAGTTTTTATTAAAACAGAAGGACACCAACTAGATTTCTGGCTACATTCTTTTCATGGTGGCTCAGAATAAAAACTAATATCACACAACAATCTTCACATGAAACATCTTAAAAGACAACCACTGATAGAAATTCATAACAATTGACAACAAACCACTTGGAAATGGCTAAAAAAAGGCTGAAAGCACTTGGGACAATAGGCACTACAGACAATTTTTACACTTGCCTATCCACATCTTGCAGAAACATCTAATATTAGAACAACCCAATAAAGACATTTAAATTTTTCTTGTCATATTCAACAAAACATATTTGGTTTAGTTCATGGCACATCAACCTCAATGGATTATTTACTCCAAACAAGATTATTACAATAGATTGTATGAATAGAACATATATTTTTTTTGTAAGAAATCAGTTTGTAGATCAGGTTTCATTAGCAAATTTTTGTAAAATGGGCTTTGTTAAGAGTCAGATGTATTGCTGGTAATATTTTTTTCATCAAAAATATATTCCTGAAATTTTTATTATAAAAGTCTTAAATCTTTATACTTTCAAATAGTGTTTTTGACCCCAGTTTGGTGTGTGTGTGTGTGGGGGGGGGGGGGGTAACTATTTGTCCATAGCCGGGACCCTAACAGGTTAGGATAAACCTGGGAACAACAGCAATTAAGTGGTTCCATGCTTTTCACAACCTCCAAATCAGAGGCCTTGCTGCCAAATGTAGTTTATTGTTATATCCAGGACCAGAAAGATGTTTGAAAGAAAGTTTGCTACCCATATATATATATATATATATATATATATATATATATATATAGTACTTATTTTTATGTATGTATAAAAGATTTGCACAAACTATAAATGATGTATGAAGAACACACTGGAGAAGGCAAACATCTTGCAAAATGAGTAGGAAAGACCTAGCTGTAAATCGTTCACCCTGGAGAGAAGCAGTGCACAATGGTGAAAAAGAATATTTGAACATGAAAAGCCCAAGAAAAATGTTTGTAAGGGTCTTGATGTTAATCTCTCCAAGAATGTTGGCACAGAGTTTGATCTAATGTGTAATGAATGTCGTCACGTACGTCTAAATAGGACAAGTATGAAAACCATCAAAGAAACCACAGAAAGAGAAGTCATTCACTAAAAGATGGCATTTCCACTTGCAGCAAATGTGAGAGAAAAAAAAAAAATACGCCTCAGTTGGGAGACTAAAATGTCATATGAAAGTTTACCAAAATATTATCATAACATCTACTGCAAGAAGCATCAAACATTATCTGTGCTGCCCATATTTGAGGATAAATCAAGCAATGACATTACTTAAAATAGAATTGCAGCCATTGTGTGTGTGTGTGTGTTTATATATATATAAAAATTTATACCACAGAATATATGGTTTTACAAACGATAGAGCACATTCTTTTAAAGGAAGCTTTTTAATTTCAACACTTCTTCAGAAAGTGTTGTCGAAACAACTGTAATCAGAATGGCAAAGTGCATTTATGTGTGTAGGAGAGAGTGAAAAAGAAAAAAAAATGAAAACAAACATTTTATGTGTGTGTGTGTATATATATATATATATATATATATCTCACACATACATACACACTTGGGCAGCAAATTTTCTTTTAAATATCTTTCATTGAATATGGTTGACAAGAAAGATTTGTTTTTTGTTTTTTTTAAGTTTATCTAGCATGCTAATACTTATGTTTTGTTGGCGTTAAGGAATATAAAAATTGTCCTTAATTTTTATGATCTTAAGTACTTTCAACTACTTCTATAGCCATTTTCAATGGTGTTTATCTTTGCTATTGCTATTTTTTCTCATGTTTTGACTGATACATAGTATTTTATTATGTTTTTGAATATATATATATATATATATAAAAAGACTCTCCCATCATTTTCAATATATGAGAGTACACAATATATTCGCACATCTAATTTGATTATAGTAGTGAAGGTTTTATAGAACCAACTCTGCTTTTGGGAGAGCCAAATACAATAAACTGTATATATATAAAATTAGAACACTATCAGTACATTAAGTGAAAAAATGATATAAAAAGCTAACACATAGTAAAACATTATCAGTAAATATTGAACACAATACCTAAAACTAAGGCCACAAATGGTAATATACTGTAAATAAAAAAGATAACATAAGGAGAGAGATTATATGCTGGAGTATTTTAGCAGGATTGTAAAGTTAATACTTTAATGGGTTTACAATTTACTATGATTTAGTAACAAGTCATTATTAAGAAACTTAATTCACATTTTCTATTGCAGACAGAAGGAACCTGGTTTGTTCTCTGATCTATTCTATTTGAGAATTTTCCATTTAACTTTGGGTGTTTTATTCTCCTCTTAACTGTTTCAAAAATTGGTTCATTGTACTACCAAAATAAATTTTTTACTGATGAGATAGAACACACATACACAAGGAATTCTGTCAAATACTTGTTAAATAAGCCCTAGTATAAGTGTTCTATCTCATCAGTAAAAAAAAAAACAAAAAAAAGAAAAACACTATTTTTAAAAGAATGCTCAATACAAAGTAGAGCAAATAATATAAATTTAAAATTACAGTCTACTCAAAACTAAATCAAGCTTTATATACACAACTTTCATAATGAAAATTTTTCGTGAATAATCAGGCTAGTAGAAATATATATATATATATATATATATATTTTCTAGACATATTCTATTAAATATAAGAGACAATGAATGTCTATTATGTTTAATCATGAGCCGTTCTAAACGTCGTATTTTTGCTTTAATTTCAGTTGAAAATAAAGACAAAAATTCTCCAACATTTAATATATTAACATGTAGGTAATATCAGACAGATTTTGGTCAACAATACGGTGATCCTTACTCATACACACAGTAAGAGGAACCTGCAGATATTGGAGGCCATGTACATCAAATCAAAACAACCAACACTCAATAAAATCAACTTTAAAACAGGAAATAACATATTACATTGCATTTGACTAGATGGTTTTGTTGTCATTTCGCGCTATCCCGCGGTGTGACGTCATAAAACCGCATCGCAAACTTAAGAACTGCGTTTATTATTTTTGGTAACTATTGCCGTTGCCAAGCGGAGTTTTATGTCAACACAAAATAAAATCGTCGGTGATGGTGGATTTTATAATATTTCAGTTTAAACTACCTCTCTGAAGATGGCTCATGTGAGCCGAAAGCTTAGAAGAAAACCAATAAATAATTATCCAAATGTTGGAGAATTTTTGTCTTTATTTTCAACTGAAATTAAAGCAAAAATACGACGTTTAGAACGGCTCATGATTAAACATAATAGACATTCATTGTCTCTTATATTTAATAGAATATGTCTAGAAAATTACTTGCTGCCTCGATATACTAAATATATATATATATATATATATATATGTGGTGTTGAATCAAAAACTGCATATTTACTCAAATAGGAGTATCAATTAAAAATAATGTTCAAACAAATAAATTAAATAAGTTGATAATTCCATTTTGTTTGCATTTCAGAACAGAAATGGTTATTTACGAAAAATTGAAAGTTGTGCATACAAGGCTTGATTTAGCTTAGTTTAGACTGGAATCATTCCTGGTTGAACAGTCTAAGATGCATCAGATTAATTGGTGGCTTCCCCTATGTTGTTAGGGGTCACAGGTTTGAATCCTTCCAAAAGACATACATTTTATTAAAAATTTCTCATAACTAATTAGGCCAGTGTGTGTGTGTGTGTGTATATATATATATATATACTAGCAGTATAGCCTGGCGTTGCTCAGGTGTAATGGAAGCTTTAAAACTAATCCATGGTCCTGGAGCTCAGACTCTTTCGATGCTGGAAGGAAAGACTAAAAAGTAATAGTTGTTTTAAAGTGAAATCGTAGACTGAAAGAAAAATGAATGGAAGTCAAATTTTGATTTCCTGGTATTGATATCAAATTTTCTGCACTATTGTAAGAACTGCAACCTTGAAACTTCTGAATATCGTTTCTTATGGCTTTGTCTATGAGTGTATCAAATTTGATTAAAATTGGACCACTCCTTCTATAACCCGATTTTTTTTATTATCGATTTGATATTTATCGGGGGTACCTCGACACAAAACCTAGCTAAAAACACTCGCAGACGCTTATAGTACAACTGTGTAAATTTTCAAGAAAATCGGTTTAGCCGTTTTGGAGTCGATAGGTAATACTGACAGACAGACACAGACACACACGCACACAGAGACAAAGTTCCATTTATAAATAAGTTTAGATATATAATGTTTAATTAAACAAAGAATAACTACTCAAATACAAGTATATATTAAAAATAATGTTCAAACAGATAAATATATCTGTTAATTCTATTTCTTTAATCTCTGGGACTCTGTTATATATAGGATAAATATGGAGAAGTATATCACTTAACTAATCAGAGTCTTGCCAACTTCAAAGTTTTGTGAAGGCACTGTTATGATGTCTGCACTCATCAGGGTTTAATTTCAATTGCTATTGTGTCCCAGGATTTAAAAAATTATTATTTCTATGGATCTTGGTGTAATTTAATATTTTGGCATGTGAGAGGTTCAACAGATGGTTTATTGTTTTTGATTGCTTTTGTTTTGTTGACTTTTTTTTTTTTAATGTATGTGGCAGGTGGTTAATAATTGTTGTTCTTAATACAATATAACTAAGAATACCATAATCATTTAATCCTAATTCTGACCTAAACATTCCAGCCCCTTTACTCCTAGATAGTAATAAAAAAATCTATTGTTCAATAAAAAAAATAAAATAAAATAAAATCCAACCTCCTGTTAATAAATATTGTCTAATCATATATAAAAATTTAAGGTCCCACTAAGTATCTTATCCAGACTAAATTAAAAAGTGACATGTCTAGATCCAAGCCATCCTGCCCCCTTTCATAACCCAAATATTAAATCTCTATGTTTACATAATTCTCATTTTTGATTGAACAATATTGACACACCTAAAGCATTCTTTCCAACTACCACTCTCTAATTTTCTAAATAATCATGAATTCAAATTATATTTTAAAAATAAACCATTTTCACCATTTATTTTAACATATCACCTGAGGAACTGTATTGTTCTGAAACATGAAAATTTTTGTGTAGTGATATTGTGCTTTTATAAATTGTAATAACAAAATATATATATATATATATATATATATATATATTCTATAAATATATAGACGTTTGTCATGTAGCTGATTGATGTTTCTTCAGCATTCCACCCCTGAAATTTTGTAGGGCAGACCTGTCCATCCACTCCTCAAAAGTTATCAGTAATTTATAGCTAATGTTTTTCCTTTTTTTATGCCCTTATTGTTGGTGTAAGATTTTCTGTATTGTTTGTGTACGTGTGTGCAGTCATGTGCCTGTCTATGCAGATGTGCATTTGCATGCATAATTATGCATGTGTAGGGTGTCATTATCATTTGCCCCTTATACAATTTCTTTCCCCATTGTTTACACTGGTGTGCATACATGTGATGTTGTGATCAGTTGTCCCCCCACCACAATTGCTCTTTAGCTTTTTCAATAGTTACTATACCACAATTTCATGTTTTTTTTTTCCTGTTAGAGAATTTGTATTTCATATATATGTTTTTTTTTTTACATAAACTGATTGCTATTAATGTTTAAATTACAAATATTTTTTTATATCTTTGATAGTCATGATATGTGGTTATATATATATATATATAGAGAGAGAGAGAGAGAGAGAGAGAGAAAGAGAGAGAGAGATAATTAATGTGTAGAAATTTACGACTTAACTGAGCAGAGTCCTGCCGGCTTTGAAGTTTAGTGAAGGTACAAAAAAAAAAAAAAAAAAAAAAAAAAAAGGCCCAGGAGTGAGGACATTACAGTGGTGCCTTCATGAAACTTTAAAGTTAGTATGACTGCTGTTAAGTGACAAACTAATCCACATTAATCCTAGTAACGATATCTCTATATGAAGCACTTTACAACAAGACCCCTTCTTGCCAAAATATCTTTATCAGTAAAAAAAAAAAAAAATCTTTAAGCATCATCACAACACACACGTGTGTATGCGTGCTTGTCTCCAAATATAATCATGGTTCCTCCATCCTTTATTAGAGATTTTCATGGATTTAAATTCTTAGTAGGGTTAGGGTTAATTCCCACCTGTTAAGTTAAATTTAGAAATACCAGCCAATCTGAAAAATGGTTATTGCAATCAGACAAGGCGGGCAACCATTATTTTATCAATGTGGAGGCATACCACAAAACCATCCTCTAGGAAATTAACAAAAACTACAAAAAGGCGCTTGGAAACTGAAATTTAATATCAACAGAGAAGAAGAAAAAAATAGCTAAGGATCTTAAAATAGATGACAGAGTTCCAATATTGTATAAACAACAAGCATTTATCATAATTAAAGACCACAAACAATTTCACCAACAACCCACACTATTGATTACTAAATCCTTCCAAAATATATATAGGAAAAATGAGCAAAATCATTCTTGAAAGAGCTTCCAAATTTACAAAGAATGCCTTAAATACCAACCACTGAAAGAACACAGCTGAGGCAATTGATTGGTTCACAAAAGTACAGTAAAAGGATCACACTTTCATTCAGATATTTGTGACTTCTATCAGTCTGTAACTGCAGCCTTAAACTTGGCTAAAAATTACTGCCCCATCAGCAATCAAGACATTAACATAATTAAACAAGCACAAAAATCTATTTTATTCTACAGTGGATTTCTGTGAACAAGAAAAAAAAAATAACCCTAATTTTTGCATTACTATGGAAGCATATGATTCTGCAGAGGTCTGTGATTTGGTCAACTTTTCTTTACAATGGACTTTAAGGCACACCTTTGTTATAAAACTGAATGTCATATCTCCTTTGATTTACTGTCACTTGGAAATGTTATTTTCTTGCCAATGCACAGTCAGAAACTAACATGACAGATTTCTTCCTTCCTCACACACATATGTTGAAATATTAATCCAGAGAATGAGAACCCTAGAAAACATACAGGAGAAACCTAACAAGTCTATGTGAAATTTAATTTCACTATAAAAATCACTGAGGAACTTAAATTGGACAGAAGGGTTTTATAGGCTGATACAATTCAAAGGACATGCGTTGTGGTGCAGTGGATATCGGCTCTGAACAAGAAATCTCAGGAGCTGAGTTCGAATTCCAGTTGAATTCCTTGCATTCACTTATGCGCAAATACCCTTGGGAAAGGTATTAATCCGTCCATTCCTTCCAGTAATGGGTTAAATAGCAAGACAGATTGGGTTCTGTAGCCTTGGTTGGCAACCAGTCTACCGCAGAAAGCAATGGCAACCTACTGCTGGATAATCTTCTGCCAAATCAGTCCTGTCTCTTTCTAGACATGATTGCCCAAGCGTGTTTCACGTATGGCACTTAACTGACTGACAACTCACTGGGGACTTAACCAGCTGGCTGGCGAGCAACACACCTGCCTTACCTTCTCACCCACAGTCATGTCAAGTCCTTACCCATCTTCCTCACACACTGTCTGCAAGGAAGAAAGAACAACCCTTCAACATCACTACTACTGCTACTGAAAGTAAGGATAGAACATCACAGAGCTACCAAATCCTACTTCACTCTTCAAACGGCACATATTTGTTCACTTTCTTTTTCTCTCAACCCTCCGTCCCCTTCACTAAGGACAAAGGCCTTTGATAACCACACACATCTTTGTAAACATGACATAAAATTACCAACAACCAGCCTAAAACAAATTCATACACATCTAGACACCAACCGGCTAAGAATTAAGGACAATCAAATTTGTAATCCACTCATCTGTATTTAATAAATGAGATAAATTTATATCTGCCTTTGTCATAATTCTTCTTGCAACTACACAATTGTTTATAACATCTTTAGATTAAAAACCACTGAACTTGACAGAGACCATAGATTAAACATCCTCTAGAAAAACAAGTTCACAACAAATGGATAAACTTAGAAAGCATTTAATTAAGTTTTTTAAAGACCAGGATCTAAATATAACTACTACCACTAACGTTAAAGTTCTACACTTCTTAGATGTAACCTTTGACCTGAACAATGGCCTCTACAAACCGTATGCTAAAGATTCACACCATCACAAATACATCATCAAAGAATCGAATCACCACCATAGTATCATTAATAACTTGCATAAATCAATCCAATTGCAGTTATGTACTAACTTTAGTAATAAGGAAAATTTTGACAACTCCAAAATTAAATGGCCCACCCGAATAATAACAGTTACCCTGCCACTAATAATAGTGAGCCTTCTATAAAAAAATTAAAAAAAATAATTGCAACTACCGAAAATATAACACCTGCCCTAAGTGGCCAGTGTATGTCTAAAAGTATTATTTATAGAAACCTGTTAAATTTGGATGACAATGTTAAATTTTATTTTGGATCCACACCAAATAAATGAAAATATTGTTTCAATAACCATATGTTGTCTTTAAACAACAATAAATACAGCAAAAGCACTGCTTTATTTATATATAATTGGCAATTAAAAACAACAACCCAATTATTATCATTGCTAAAATTAAATCTTATAATGGAAAAGGAGAGACGTAACTTATGTCTTGCTATCTTAAACCATATCAATAACCCTAATCTATTTAAAAAGTGAATTAATGACATGGTGCCATAGAAAAAAAATACTCAAATACTAAGACCCAGATTAATACTGATTCCCCTCAGTTTTTTTTTCTTTCTCACTCCCTTGCTTTCTCCATTTCTTTTTCCTGCAAATATTATTATTAATAATAAATTATGAATTACCCTCCCCACTTCAATTTTTTTAATTTTTCGTCTTCATGTAATTTTTGTCTATTTATATTATCCTCTTGATAAATTTAAAAAAATACTACCCTAACATAAGATTTAACTTCTACAAACACTTGAACTTAAATTCAAATATCTGAAACAGTCAGTTTGAATTATGCACCTGAAGACACGACATGGTAGAAACCTAGGTCACGTAATAACTCATTTACAAATGAAGACTATTCAAAAGTCCTACAATTGTATTGAACACTTTAATACAAATGTGTACTGGTCTAATTTTATTCTGACCAAAAACTAAGTAATTAAACAATATATATATAGTTAGTTTTTGGTCATAATTAAATTTGACTAGTACACAGTTGTATTAAAAAGTGTTCAATACAATTATATTGTAGAACTGTTGAATATTTTTCATTTGGAAATGAGTTATTTTGCAACCTCGGTTTCTACCTTTCAGTGTCTTCAGGTGATTTACAGTAACTGATTTTACTGTTTTTCAAAGGCTCACATAACAGAAAACTTTTATAAACTATCATTTCAATATTAGAAGTTACTTATATATGTGTGTATTTGTACACATGCATACACACACACACACACACACACACACACATTTACATAGCTTTACTAGATTGTTTTGTTCTTATTTTTTGATGGGAGCTATTATAGAGACTCATTTGAATATTGATGAGGGTTTCTCTTTAGAGAAGAAAATATAAAATACATGTTAATATCATTTAATAGATTACATAATTTTTGTTTTTTTAATTTCATCATTACGGTAACAGTGCCAAGCATGTCTGCTGTTACTATGACAACAGACTTTCTCCTTATGCAGTAGTAAAGCCAAATTGTTAACCAGAAGACTATTGTTATGAACAGAGAAACAAAGAAAGTCATGTTGTTCATTATACAGAAAAAAACATTTTATTGATCGAAACAATGAAACTAATTTAGTCCCTTAAAAGAAAGAAAAAGAAAGAAAAAGAAAAAAATAGAAACCAGGATCAGTCTTCTCCTTTCATGCAATTATATCAAATTATTATTTTATCAAAGTTAGCAGACAAAAACGAATGAGTCAACTTTACTATATTTTGTAACCATTTACAAAAGTGCAGTGAAGAGACAAAGTTCATATTCTCATTAGCAGGAGTACAGGGAGAAAAAAAACAATGGTAAGCAATCAATTTCTATATCGCAATCAGAATAATCTTTAAAAACAACTTAGTCTTTTTTTTTCTGCATATAGAGTCAAAATCAAATTATGTAAAATGTTTTATAGTCATTTTTCTGTCTACAAAATCCTTTCAACTTAAAAACTTTTCATCTTTCTAAGCTTTTTCCATATTCATGAAACTGCAATTTCATGCCTTGAACAAAATATTCCTGAAAAGCAATTACTATATCTAATACAATATCACTGGGCTAGAAAAAGTTAGCTAATTCATTTCTGGCACAATATCCTTCCAATTCCTGAAACAAGATTTTACTCTACTTTAAGAAAAAAAAGCTTCCCACCTCCAAATTCATTCTCCATGATCTTCTCTTGATAATTTTTATGTTCATTCATTTGTTCTAACACAGAAATCAGGAAAGAAAACAAAAACGAACAAAATTTTCTTTATTCTCATCTCAATCTAAAAATGAAATCATGTTTAAGATTTCTTTTTAGACTTTTACTTTGATAAAGAAAACATCAAAAGAAACGAAAAACCCAAATGCCAGTATAAATTAGAAATAGTTTGCGTGTTACTGATAATCGGTTCCAAATATTCAGCTGCACTTAAAACCTGGAGAAAAAAAACCTTCACTTCAGATTATAGACTCTCTTAACTGTTTTAAAGCCAGATATGCCCGAATGTGCCTACAAGTTTCACATGCAAGAGTGCAGGAATGCATGAATGCACCCGCCTGTCACAAGAACGGCCTTGGCCCACATGAAATCAAGTAATACTGAAAAAAGCATTAACAACAATCACTGGAGGCACCAGAAATTCACAACTTTGTAAAACCAACCTCATAACCAGTAATTCCCAAAGAGGCTAAATTTTGATGTTATTTGAAAGAAAATTCAATTTACTTTCATTAACATTTTATTTTCAACAGTTTTGGGGAATATATCAATTTAGTTACACTAACATCACACATTTACATTTTTTTTTTTTAACAATTCAGTCAGGACTTCAGATATTTAACAATTGAAAGGGGTTTGTTTGTGTAGATATATATATATATATATATATATATATCTCAACTGCCTGTAATTCACATTCAAAGTTATGTCAACTTGAGTAAGCACCTTTCTGAAAACAAAAACTGAATCTGAAAAGTATTTTCTTTTATTTATAATGGCAATATTAGTCATTTCCTTATAAGAAAACATTCGCCATTTATTAACAGAGCAGCAAGTGCTGCTTTCAGTTGGATTTGTTGGTTTCAACTCAATAGCGTGACGGCAAAACACTTTCCTCTCCCCATTTTATAGACCAACACATACAAGTACATGTTGCGATTGTCTCCTAGCTAATAAAATAGGCTGGTTCTCAGTTTGATCTGACTCAGTCCTAGTGTGTCTGAAGTCAGAATGCTAGGCCTACTTGTCTGAAGTTGCTTTTAAGAGTCAACCCCAATTCTTAGCTTGTGAACTTTCTGCCTTATTACTATCAATTTGACTTGAAGATACTGTTTGCAGGCTTTATATTATTTTTTGCCCTGTTCTTCGTTCTTTTTCTTGTTATTTTGTCAATTCTGTTTGTTGGACAGTTCTGCTATTTGGCATTTGACCATGAACACTCACTCCACACAAATTTATGAAGTCCTTCTCTTAAAACAATTTTTCAGGAATATAGGTTGTCATAGCTCTTTCCAGAATCCATATGACAGTTTTGATCTGACAAGGCTATTTAAGAACATGTTTAGAATTTTTAGTTAAAGCTTCGATTTTGTGACAATTTGCAGTGTCAAGTGAAACTACTTCAAGTGCAGCCTAATGCTCAATTTCCTTTTCTTTCATACAATTAGGATAAAAGTTTAACACTATTTCTGGTGCCAAGAAAGGGAGAAGGAAAGGAAACATTTGAATATGTTTTTTTCTTTTCTTCTTCATCCAAGTGAAGTGAGGTGAGGGATATTTTACAAGACCACACTAAGAAAAATGTTTTTATGACTCTTGAGTGCTGGCTACTAATTTGGATGGAGGATTCTTGTCACAAAGTTCTAGTGATCATTATCACAAAAAGTTACTTTCTCTAAGGTTGGAAAATTTAACGACCATTGATAAAACAACAGCTGTCTAAGGAACAGGCTTTTTCCCAAGCATGAGAGATTTTATGACCCCAAGAATGACAGACAAAATTCTCAGAAATATATTTTTTTTTCTGTTCTTGTAGAATTTTGTGACACTGATAATTAAAAGAGAAACATGCAGTTTTCTTTTTGACCGAAAACAGAATTTCTTACAATGATTGAAATGATAAAACACAGATGCCAAACAATCGCACACCAAAGATTCGATGAGAAATAAATTTTGGAACAATAATTAAAAAACAACCATTGGGCTGGATCACACTCCTCAAGCAAGAGTAAGAAGCACTCACACAGGAGAGAAGGAGACATTGATTAGGTGACTAAATGAAGGATTCTTCATTGGTCATAGGAAAAGGCTAAGTGTACCCAAAGTGAGTCACAATGACCCCTTCTAGATGTGAGGCTTAATATAAGCCAGATCTGAAGGGTTTTCAGACAATTGAGTACAGTAGAGTTGGACCAACACAGAGTGAGTTCAAGTTTTGTTTAACAGCATATCAACCTCTGCAGGTTATTTAATGCCAAAAAGGTAGGGCTTTAAAGTGCAGTGAGAAGGTTGATTTAGTCAGATTTTGATTAAAAAGATTTTTATTTTAGAAAACTGAAGATGTTTTTTAGCTTTGTATTAAAAAATGTATTGATGGTAATAATTTTTTTTCCTTCAAAAATATACATTTTTCTATAAAAGTCTACTTTTATGTATATATTTCTATAAAAGTGTATTTCTATAATTTCATAGTGTTTTGACCCCAATTTGGGGGTTAACTGTTTGCCCATAGCTGGGATCATAACAGGTGCTATCACTCCAGGTAGTAAGGGTGGACCTGAAAACAACAGCAATTAAGAGGTGGTTCCATGCTCCTCAAAACCACTCTATCAGAGGCCTTGCTGCCGAATGCAGTTTACTGTCATAACTCACTCTGTACTTGTCCTGAATAACACAAGAGACGTTACATTACTGACTGCCTTAGAAGAACCTCCAACTTTAGCCTGTTGCCAGACCAAACCAACAACTTAGAGCGTTACATCCTATAGAAACTGTGGGCTGAAGTTATAGTTGTCTGCATTCAAGATTGATAAAATCTAACCAAATATTGTATCAAAACAGAATGCCTTTATAAACTCCTTATTGTAAATTTTACAAAGATTTTTTTTCTTATTTTGACTCACAGTTCTGTCTGGATCATTAATGTAGCAGATTTTGGCAACTTTCAACACAAAGCAGCTTTGAGAACAATGGAACATAATGTGGGCAGAGTCCGGTTTAAAACAAAGTGATCAACTGTTGATCGACCACAGAGATTTTGGGCATCAATGTGAGGGGCCCAGTAATGGTTCACAAAAGGAAGTACCACAAATACCAACCTACCCACAACAAAAACGATCTGAATTTAAATGTACTGCAGGAATGAAAGTTAGTTGCATACTGCCACTAGGGGTCACGCATCAACGCTATTATTTTAAGACAGTCTACCATGTCAAGTGGTACTGGATTAACTAATTCCCCCAACCCCACAATCACATTTGTCAAATTTTCTGATGGCTGATAAAAAATAAAAAGATTTAAACATGCAAAAAGTTTCATTTTCTTTTAAGGAAACAGTTGTAATACTTCAAGAAACTTTTTAGGGAGATGTTTTAGGCAAAACACGTGTATAAGTGGGATTTTTGAACAAATGATTTATTTTCTACAGTGTATCAAACCCTTCATAGATTTGAAGACGGAAAATATTTTTAAATTGTAAGAATTTTATTTTTAAGATATTAATGAAGTCCTACTAATTAACCTACAGCTATGAAAGATGAGCAGATGGTCATCTACTGCAAGGCTCACCATAGAGAGAGACGAATCTGCCGACTTGAATTTTTGAAACCAATGTTTTGCAGTTCGTTCATCCACAGCACTATCCCCAAACACTTGACATATGCAGTGACTTCATGCAGCTGCTGATAAGCCCACTTTGAAATCGTAAAACAAGATCTCTAGACACTTCCATCCTTCTCACAGCTGTCCGGCTTATTACTGCTGGCCAGGTACAGTGCGCATTTTTTTTTATAACGTCTGATGTTCCTACACCCAGCTGTCCGAATTTGAAAACAATTGCTACATGCATTTCATATATATTTCAACTTCATTCAAATACTAATCAAAAAACGGACAGAACTTTTTTGGTTACCTTGTACTTCAGAAACAGGAGAGAGAGAGAGAAAAAAAAAACACCTACAGATAGTATATATTTTAGCAAGTAGCTATTTTTATCCAGAGATGAGAAAAAGAACTTAAGTTTACCCTTAGTTTTGACTGATTACCAACCAAGGCTAAGAAAGAAATAGTTTCATGCCTTTCTCGAAAGCATTAGTGTGAAGTAAACACTGTCACAGCCGGAATTTGATCTCAGCTCATTGAACTGTTCAAACCAACTACTACTCCTTTATGTCTAATGGCATAATATAGCAAAAGAGAGAACAACAATAACAAAAAAAACTAAAGGGTAATAAATACAGTAAAAATTCCCACCCACTGAACACAACTTTCTTTTTTTTTAAAACTTAACATTTTACAGCTTTCATACAATAAAAAAAAACCTGCACTTAAGCATATGAAATGGGGGGGGGGGGGTCTGAATAAAAAGTTCTTAATTTGTTACACTTCCTAAAATATGACCAAATATAGTTTTTTTTTTTTTTTTAAAAGCTTCTTGATTGGGTTAAGAACTTTTCAATAACTGTCTTTATAAAAATAACACAAACTGGAAGCAAAAATGGGTTATACTAAGCAACAAAGCTAACGCAGACTGCCACTATCGCCTGGCTCACACTCCACCCATGTCTATTGTACAGGTGTAGAGGCTCATCTCTTGTTCTCTGTTTAGGATGTGGTTTCCGGCTTTCTCTTTTCCAAATCTTTTCACTCTTATATAGCCCCCTGTACATCAGTGGTGTTACCATCTTGCTTGGGGTGATATGATTAAAAAAAAAAAAAAAAAAAAAGAGACTCATTGTCCCTTGTGGACCTCCAGCAGCGTTTGCGAAACTCACTTGCTCAGTTTGTACCTCTTACCTAGGCGGAGCAGGTGAAGCCTAACTGTTTCATCAGAAACATTGAACTGTCTTGCAAATTCACCATGCATTAGACTACTGTCCCCTTCGATGGCCGCCTTCAGGACTGTCATTCAAGACCTGTGGTCATCTACTGCAAGGCTCATCATGGAGAGACAAATCTCCTGACCTGAATTTTCGAAACCAACGCCTTGCAGTATGTTCATCCACTAAATGGTCATAGTGCTGTCCAGCTTATTACTGATGGCCGGGCACAATGCGCATTTTTTATAATGTCTTATGTTCCTACTTCCAGCTGTCCGAATTTGAAAACAATTGCTACACACATTTTGTATATATTTCAACTTCATTCAATGACTAATCCAAAAACGGACAAAACTTTTTTGGTTATCTTGTACTTCAGAAACAGGAAAGAGAAAAAAAAAAAAACACCTATAGAAATTAATGAAAGAAAGCAGGAAGAAAGGATTAAATATCAACTACAAGATAGAATGTCATCATTGTTAACAAAAGGAACAGACTAAAATGCAAATTAGAAATACTAAGATCAAACAAGTACAATGAATTCAATGAATTTAAATATTTGGGAAGTTTTCTAACAGAGGATGAGAGGCATTCCAACAGAAGAAAGGAAATTGTGAAGAGCTATGATTGGCCACATCCTGAAGGGACACAGCATCTAGATGAATTGGCTCATACTTCATATAATGAATTTGAGCAGTTTCAGGTTTGTATGCCAATAATATTTTAGCAAGGTACATAGAAGTTTTTTTAAGAGGTTTTTAGCCTCAAATAGGAGAACATAATTTTTTTTTTTATAGCTCGGTTCACACTCCTCTCTGGTCTTTTGAACAAGAACAGAGGTTTATCCATTGTTTCTTGTTTAGGATTGGGTTTCCTGTTCCTTCTAAAGTCTTAATTCTTTTTCACTCCCAGTAACCTCTTACCTGGGCAAAAGGTGTGTAAAACTATGCATTCCTCTCCAGTCTTTTGAACAGAAGTAGAGGTTTATCCATTGTTTTCTGTTTAGGATTAGGTTTCAAGTTCCTTCTAAAGTCTTTTCATTTTCTTTCATTCCCAATAACCCATTGTGTCTTAGTGGCATTATCACCTTGCTTAATTATTTTAAAAATACTCAAGTCATTTCTAAATCTCCAGTTTTAATAAAATCATTTAACAATTTTTATTGTAAAGGTTTATAATGGAGAAATGTTTTGGCAGTGAAAACTGACTTCTTTCCTATTTCAAATTATATAAATATTCTATAGGAGAAAAATGGAACTATTTCAAAGATATTGAACTGATCTCTATCTTTAAAGGTCAGAGTGAAAAATTCTTTTAAAATTCACTATGACTTCAAACCAAACGCCCTGACTTATAATTAAGATTTGAATGTGAGATAATAGCAAATCATATCAATTTGTGCAAAAGGGTATACTTTCAGATTGCGTCATTAGTAACCACAAAATATCCAGCAATAATGAGTTGAATGTAATTAGCTAAACAATTACAGCTTCGAGTCAATTACAGTGAAGCCATTTTATCTTGATTTCAGAAGTCTATCTCCATGCTGATAATTTTCAGATCCAGAAATGCTTTCCAACTATATATAGTACAAAAGCCAAGAAGGGTCTGGAAATAGCTATAAGCTTTACCAATATTTCCAGTAGACACATGATAATTAGATAACTGAAAATTTTAAGAGTCATCTCCTTTAATGATGGGAAAGAATTTTTTAAGCAGTCAATAAAAGACTAAAGTATATAACTCCTAACATCTCTACCTAAATGATAAAATGCCATTTACTTTTTTATTTACTACTTTCGTAATTTTTTTTAACCTCCCATTCGCCTATTATCTGGTTCATACCTCCTCCCTACTTTTTTTTTTAACAGGAATAGCAATTTATCCCTGTTTAAGACTGGGTTTCCAATTCTGTCTACTTCAACTCTGTACTTCTAATATCTTCACCAATAGGAACAAATTGGTTCACTTCTCATCCAGTTCAAACTCCTCTTTTGTAAACAATAGCAGAGATTTTTTCTTGTTTCCAGTTTAGGACTGAGTTTCCAGTTCCTTCTAAAAAATTTTTCCTTTCATCCCCATTAGCCCCTTGCACATTATTGATATTATAGCCTTGCTTGGGGTGAAATGATTGAAAGAAAGATAGATTGAAAAGAATTTTTTTACACATTCATTTCCTCCAAAACATAATTGAAAAGAATTTATATACAAGATTCATTTAACTTTCAATACTCTATACATTTTTGCTTATTAACCTGTTTTTATTGCTCCTGAGACTATAAAGACAAATTATTATAAATTTTAGTACTATAGAGTAATAACATAATTATTATATACTTTGACTAGCATAAATTCTACAAATGAAAATACAATTTAAAGACAAACTAAGATTCAAGTCGGACAAAAGATAAATCAGAATTTTCAAAAATTCCAGGAAAATTTTCATATTAAAAAAAAGCTGTTATCTTTTTAAAATCATGTCTCTTCAGGACTTAAGTGATCAGGTTTCTTCACAACTTCTCATGTAATATCTGAAAAACTTTTCTTAAGTGATCTGAATGACTTCTAGTCTTCACTGGTTTTGAATTCGAAACCATCCTTCTCTTGGTTGCCCCTACCAAGACTAGAGAGTTTACTTTTCTTGACATAGCTAGATGAAAATGGGTTGGAGTCATGCCTTTCCCAGAGACATTAGTACAAAGTGAACACAATAACCATGGCTGAACTTTCAACTTCTGATTATTCCATTTTCCATGCTGACAACCAGTTATGCCACTTCTTCTTCTTCTTCTATGTGCCCTGTCCCTTCAGGACGTAGGCGATCATGGATCTCCACGTCTCCCTATCCCTTGTGGCTCTTACACATCTTAAAATTCAGTTAATTTTTAATATATATTT
The DNA here is from genome assembly GCA_037127315.1 of Ascarosepion bandense. Taxonomy (NCBI): domain Eukaryota; kingdom Metazoa; phylum Mollusca; class Cephalopoda; order Sepiida; family Sepiidae; genus Ascarosepion; species Ascarosepion bandense. The sequence continues at coordinate 2,707,491 of JBBBDQ010001150.1, read as the reverse complement.
TTTTAACCAATGTTCACCTAATGCAAGGTCCAAGAGCTACTCAAGGTAGAGAGATGCTTTGAGGAGTTCTATTAATGCAATAAAGGATAAGATAACAGGAAAGATTGACAGCTAATTCTAGACTTGAGATCGTCTAGATTTAATAAATAAAATTTCAGAGTTCTGGTGGATATATTAGGAGTATAGAGTTGACAGCTAGTTTTCAAAATACAAGTTTATTCATGAATATTTTTTAAGACAAATTTTCTTTGCAAATAATGTTTGGCCAATGCAGCAAAAGAGAGAAAATAAATTCATGAAGCACCATACAAGTAGAGAGCAGCCATTTTAGAAATAGTCTCCTCAGCTAATTAGTTTGTTTTTTTTTTTTTGGTTTTTTTTTTTTTTTGTCAGACTTACTAGCATCTACTAAGATCAGCTGAAGTAGGAAGCACTTTTTTTTTTTATCAATGACCATCCAATCAGTACTTATGTAAGTGGGAACTATAAAAAAAAAAAATTAAATGGTTATTTTAAAGCAGTTTTTTAGTACTCAAGGTAGACACTTAAAAAGGTCAAAAAGTGTTAGCAAGTATCTAAGGTTTCACTTAGAATTAAATAAACTGTAAGTAATAAATTGTATGTAAGAAACAATAAATGAAAACTAATATTTTCAAGATGACAAAATCATTGCTGACAATCTGATCGTACTAAAAAGAAAAAAAAAAAACAACAAAAAAAAGATTTAATTCTAAAGAATGTAATGATTTTTTATGACAAGTATAAAACCTATAATTCTAGCACTTATTTTCACCAAGCTGATATTAATTTATCAACAATATAAAGAATATTGCTTTCACATGTCCACCCATACCATCAAAAAATGGTTGCCTATTTTTTTTAAGTCTTTCTTTTTCTGTTTTATGTCCCTTCAAGATGTCAATGACCATGGCTCTCCACAATTTCTCATCCATTGTAGCTTTTTATAAAATGTCTTATCTCAAAACTTTTCTATGCTGCCATTTACTCAATCCTACTGTAGAATCCCATATCTGTTGCTTTCAAATCTCTTCTTTAGCTGAAATTGTCGAGCATTCACTACCATATAGAGGACTGATATTACAATTCAGTCAATAACTATAAAAATGTTATTATTTATCCATTAATCAGTATAATGCTATGATTAGTATCAAGCATGAGCAACAATCAGAGTTTAGAAAAAATGGGAACAAAAAGAAAAAACTTAAGCATTTGAAAAATCTGGGATGCACAACAAGAAAGGAGGGCTTGGAAAATCTAATACTAAGAGGACATATTGAGGCAAAGTGGAACAGAGGAAAGCAGTGCATAATATTTTTGATGAGCTGAAGAAATTGAATATTAGAACAGGGTTTTGGAAAAAACAAAAATAGTTGAAGCTTATTAAGAGCTACAATGGACAGTAAAAGTTGTGGGGAGTCATAATAGCCTACATCCCGAAAGGACATGGCACATGAAAGAAGTATCTGTGCCCTCTGTTTTGGATCATTATCTAATCACCTGCTTAGGATCAGCATAGTATCTGTGCATTCTATTTATAAGCTTTGTATGTTGCTGAAATAAAAGAATCCTAGCATAGTGAATATGTCAGATGGTTGGTTACCTTTACGTCAGATGTTTAATTCATGTAAGATTCATTTATTTTACTTAACTGTTCAATTTATTACAGCAAAAAGTTAAACAAAAAATATAGAAAGTAGTTTATTATATACATTGCTGTCTCTTCCATTTTTCTATGTGCCATGTCCTTTAAGGCAGTTATGACCCACAATTGTCAGTCAGCTAAGCACCATATACAATACTCGCACAGGTGATCATGTCTCTTTTGATGCCTGATTGACTTGGCAGAAAATTTTTCCACAGTAGGTTGCAATTTCTTTTTGTGGGAGAGTGCTTGCTAATCAGGGCTATAAAACCCAGTCTATCTTACTATTTCACCCACAGCTGGAGGGAAAAGAGCTGGATTCTTTGATTTCTCATTCTGAGCTGATATCTGTTGCACCACAACACACAAACTTTTTTCCTCCCTCTTACTCCAACTAAATTATTTTCTTGTTAAGAATGCTTTAGGTTTACTTCATTAATTTTAATGCTAAGATATACATATGACTCAAGTGTTGATAGCAGATACAGACAGAAAATTATAAAAATTCCTATAAATGGTATTAAAGGGAAGCAAGAAGAAAGATAAAAACATCAGCTGTAAAAAGATGACAAGACAATACCAAAACTCAAGAAGGTACAAAAATTTAAGTAACTGGGAAGCATTTTAAGAGACAACGGAAAATGTGGCACTGAAATCTGAAGGTGCATTGGGATAGCCAAAGGTGACTTCTAAAAGATAAGCAGAAAAACCTTGGTAGGAACAAAGTCCTGAATGCTTATGTAATATCAATCCTCCTATATGGCAGTGAATGCTAGACAATCTCCTCAAAAATGAAGAGGACTTCAAGCAACAGAAATATGCTACTACAGAAAGATGCTGAGGATACTGTGGACCGAACATGTGAACAATGATGTAGTTTTAGAGAAAGTGAAAATAAAAAGGAAATTTATACTTAACATAAAAGACAGTTGAAATTTCTAGGGCACATAATGAGAAAAGAGGACTTGGAAAATCCAATACTCAAAAGACAGATTGGAGGCAAGAGGAAAACAATGTAAAACATACTTAGTGAGCTTGAGTAAAGAACTGGTGGATAAGGAGAAACAGGAAAAATTTTATTAAGGAAAACCTAGAACAGAAAGTTGTGTAGAGCCATGATTGCCCACATACACCCTGAATGGTCACGGGACAAAAAATTTCTGTAAAAATTTATTCCTGTATATTCTACATAATGATACACACATTAGGCGATCATGTCTCGAAAGAGACATGACTGACTGAACCGAAGATTATCCCAGAGTAGGTTGCCATTGCTGTCTGCAGTAGACTGGTTGCGAGCCAAGGCTATAGAACCCAATCTGTCCTATTATTTAACCCATAACTGGAGGGAAGAGATGGATTAATACCTTTACCAAGAGTATTCATGTGTAAGTGAATGCAAGGAATTCAACTGGAATTCAAACTGTTGAATTCATTGCTTTCTATAGACATCTGCAAAAGTAAAAAGAATTTTATGACTTCTGCCATGATCATAACATATTACCATCATTTTTTGCTCTACTATATTTTTTATTAGTCGATAAATTTAACAATTTTTATAGTAAAGACAATAGCAAGACTATTACCAAACAGGTTTATGACCACATCATGTTATAACACCATTTCTCCTCTGATCATCAAAGTTAAGTAACACCAAACGCGATCAGTACCTAGATAGGTGACCGCTTGAGAATAGCAGATGCTGTTAAGCCTGGATGTGCAGGTGGTGTCACAGATAACAGCAAGGAACTGAAAATCGAAGAACCAAGTTTCAATTCATGTTCATTGCATTCGCTTATATGCAAATACCCTTGAGAAAGGTACAAATTCACTTCTCATCTAGCTATGAGTTAATTAGTAGGTCTTATATCAGTAAATCATTATGTCCAAAAAGTTCTTAGGATCTAAAGATATTTTCTGGCTTTAAATAACTTGCAACGGGTAGATAAATCATGAAAAACAAATCAAAGAATCATAACATTAACAGTCTCACATTATGAGAGTTATTGCCCTAACACTAGTGTCTTTTATTACTGTCTTTAGTGTATTATTTCTTAGCATTACTGCCTGGCTGTTTCTATTACTATTTGTGCTCCCACTGCAGTAACATCTGGCAAAGACTTTGGTTTGGCGTGGTTTCTCAAATATTCTTCACTGTGTAGAAATGCATTAACTGTCCGTTATTGCTGAACTTGTCTTTGCTGAAGAAGGAAAAAAAAAAAAAAAAAAAAAAAAAGAGAGCTCCTGGCAAAAGTTCTTGAAAATGGAGGGTAGGGTAGATATGTAATAGAACTTGTTGCTTGGGAAGCTGCCAGTTTGAACATATTTCTTTCCTTAACACACACAAAATTCTTATGGGATCCCTAAAGCAAATTCACTTTCGGTGATTAGTTGCCAAAAGTTTCCTTATAAGGAAATGGCTAATATTACTCTTAGCAATAAAGAGAACAGATATAGTACGTTGCTCACAGTCCAATGGACAAGAAATAAAGAAAAGCGTAACTCAAGTGGTATTGGTTGCTCAGTTAATGAAGGAAACTTATTAACATTAGTGATGAGGAGAACAAATATTGCACTTTGATATCCAGAGAGTGAAGAAAAATTTATCTCAAGTGGCACTGGTTGCTCAGTCACATGAATGCCAAATGTTTCTTGATAGAAAGAACTACTACTACAATTAAAGATGAGAACAGATACTACACTTTGATCCCAGCCCAATAGCCAGGAAGTGAAGAAAAGCACAAATCAAGTGGTATTGACTTTCTCGGTCAGTGAATGCTGAATGTTCTCTTATGAAGAAACGGCTAATATAACCATTAATGATAACTGGACTGATATAGTAATACCATCTGAATAGGCAATATAAGGTTGCAGTGATTGTAAGTTTTTGTTGTTAAAAGATATAAGTGAGTGGAATACAAGTAATAATGGAGCAATTGTGGTGATGTTGATTATTTTTCTGTTGTTCATGTTTTAACTGCCTTTCAAAATGTCATGTCATGTCAAACAAACAATTATGGGAATGTCAATGCATTTGGTACAACAGAACATTATGCCTTTGATAAACAATTCATATGTAAATGATTTGTATCTGCTATGGAACTTGCTTGCCAAACATTTCATGTTATCTCCAATAATTCTTTTAATGCCCAGGTCTCCAAAAAGAATGGAATTCTCACTGATCAATCCCAACCCAGAGAGAGAGAGCACCAATGAAAAAGTGACCCAAATGTGTTCATTTTGCTTAAGTCAAATGCCATCCATAAAAAAGAATACACAAACCTCCCTGAAGATTTTCTTTTGTTTTAAGTTATTTCTCTATAAATTCTGGTTTTAATTCCAAACCACAAAGAAAAAAATTCTCGCCACCCCAAAGCTTCCTTCAATTTCGTATAATTTTCCGGGGGGGGGGGGGGGGGAGAGATTGTGTGCATGGACACACCCATCTCGTTTAATGTTGTCTGGGCCTTTCTGTGTTTTGAATTTCAAATGCATTTATCGGCTCCCACCCAAATGACAGAAAGAAGTTCATAGCCACCATTTTAAATTTTCTGTTCAGTTTTGAATTTTTTTTTAGCCAATTTATTCATCAGTAAGAAAAATAGTAACTTTTAGGTCTGCAGTTAAAATCAATAACTGAATATTACCATGTAAAAATTTTTTTAGATAAAACTAAAAATAGATCTGAACAACATGAATAAAGACAAACGGGAAACTTAACTGACACTTTGTATCCTCTGATAAACTTTATTGAGGCAAATGTAGAGATTTTATTTTGGAACAAGTATATTATAAACAGAAGTAAAAATATTGTTTTTCAGAATTTTTAAAAGTTATGGACAGCTCATAAATATACATCTGGCTAAATGAAAGTCAAGGTAAATTATAGAGGATCCTAAGTGACGTAATTTAATGTCTATTAAACAGAAATGAGTAAATGTTGTTGAACCTTTTCTTTTATAATGTAATTATTATTCATATTATTTTAAGTTTGAGATTAATTTATGTATGACTAGCAGTTAACATCTGAAATGAGAAGAGTAAGAATTCCTATTTTTATAATGACCCACATCTGCAGACATCAAATATCGAAAATTACTCTTGTACTTTTTTAAAAAGTTATTCTCCAGGTTTAAGTTACTGTGTTGAACTTATCCTTAACAAAAAAGAAGAAAAAAAAAACAAGACAACTCAAAAATAAGAAATTAGAGCAAAGAATAAACATGCAATCTTTTTTGGGTGGGTAGAATAATAAATTTGCAAAGGGTGTGTAAGTTTTGAAACAAATTGGATGAAAAATGTGGAAGTATACATTAATAGAAATCAGTGAAGACACACACACACTTGTTCTATTTTATTTACGTAGATACATTATAAATAAAAGTCTGAGTTTAACAGTTTTCTTTGAAACTTAAAATTTTTATATTATCTAAGCATTTAGATGATTCTTGTTCTGCAGTCCTCATTTATAGAGATGTTCTTATTTCGTACAGTTCATTTATTGCTTGTTCTGTTTACATTGCATTTGAGGTACCCAGACCAAGAACTGAACTCACAATTACTAGGCCCCCAAATTCACAAACAAATGCTTTAATCCACAAGGCTTTTTGTTTGGAAATAATTAAGTTAGATTCAAGAAAACATTTTTGAATGCAGTAACATACTATATGTATGTGAATGTTTATAAATTTATGAATAAAAAATATTTTCACATTTATTTCTTTATAAATTGGTTGACAAATATTGGATTGCATTAGTTTAAATTGTATCAATATTTAGAAAGTAGTAAATATAAAATTATTTTTGCAAATAAAATACCTAATAAATAGTGTTTAACATTTGTGTTGTAAATTCAAAACAGAAAATGTATAAATTTACTTTCATCATACATTTAGGTCTTATTCCAATTCTAGTCATCACTTTTTAAAACAAACATTGCCAGAGAGTGAAAATAGTTAAAATAATAGTGGTGTTAAGGGAAAAACAGATCTTTTGGCATAAAATTTTATTTGTCAATGACTTCCAGGGAGAGCATTATCATCATTTAATGTCCCTTTTCATGCTAGGGTGGGTTGGACGAGGCTTTCTTGATGGCTCTGTAATTGAACCATCATGAAAATATTAGAACGAGTTTTACAGCTGTATGCCCTATACTAACACCAACCAGTTTAGGAGACTGAAAATTCAATGTTTTTATCAAGACACTATCCCTAGGAAGATTGCCTAGGGTTTGGTCTACCTGTTACTACAGATTTATTTTTGTTTATGATATCACTATTTACCCATCACTGGGACCATAACCGGTGCTATCACCCTGGGTCAGAGCAAGCCTGGGAACAACAGTAATTAAGAGATGGTTCCATGCTCCTCAAAACCTTCAATCTCCTGAAGATGCCAGATGTAATTGTCATACCCATGACCAAAAATATAAAGATAAAAATGACTAAGATAGGAAGTTGTGGAAAGTCTTTATCATCCACATCCTGAATAAACACAGCACATAAAAGGGAATATCTAAAATATATTAGAATAAGTTTGCTGATAAATTACTAATGTTAAAATCATTCAAGTCAATCTCAAAGCATTCTTACCAGAAAAATAATTTAACAGGAGTTAGAGGGAGAGATACAATGTGCATACTAAGCCTATTACTAACATGGTAATAAAATCTCAAAGAATTTTAGGCTTTTCATGTAAATGAGCTGTTTTGGGAAATTCTGTCTCATCCAAAGGATCAAATCTTTCAACACAATTTGTTCTTTGTTTCTTGTGGCAAACAAGCTTGTGATAATAAATGATTGTTTTTTTTTTAAATTTCAGATTTTTTTTTCACATTTCCACACTATTTCAATTAACTCAAAGTTCCTTGTACATTTTTTTTTTTAATAAGACAGGCTAGCATAACTGTCAATACATCCTGTTGAATAATGACTGCTTTTCCACCCAGCACCACTAATTTTCACCCCATTTTAAAAAAATTATTTTTCATCCTTCACCCACAATTAATTTAGACCATCCAGTACAAACCTAGCCCATTTTCATCACGTTCTCACATATTATACAACTGACTTCCACATGAGAATTAACAGTCTGAGCTAGTAGCAGTGGAGATGCAAATTGCGAAGAATGTTGGTCTGAAGAAAACATAGTGATTTATATATATATATATATATATATATATATATATATATATAAGTGTCAAAGAACTTCTAAAAACTGCTTTTTGCAACAATTTATTCAAGACCATTTACTTTAGGTGCTCATTACTCATTGTATTATACCATACTAGGCAAAGCAGTAAATACATATATAAAAACATGTTAACAGACATTTTGAATTTAAGCACAAGGTCTCACCAATTTATAGTTAAGCTAGCTAGAAATAATCATGAGTTACAAGCTAATTTCTTTTCTTGCTTGTAAAACTCCCTTCTGGCTCTATGCTTTCTAGCAAACTTTAATCTGGAAAATTTAAATACAATGTCAATTATCTGCTGTTCTCTTCATTGCACTTCCTGTTTTCTTTCCTTTGCAATTTTCTTGTTTCTAACTCTTCCCTACCCAGTAACCCTTTGGGTCTCTGTCGCTTTATTGTCTTGGTTTGAGTGAACTTAAACACTTATATGGAAATATATTTATGAAAAGGGGTTGAATGTGCTTGTGTTTGATTTATTCGTATTTTAAAATTTATCAACCATTTATCTAACAACTTTAAAGCCAGGGAATATTTTTAGATTGTATTAAAAAAAAAAGAGGATTTTTGATGCAAGTCTTACTAGCTAAATGGGGCTTCATACTTTTCTACAAGAGTATTTGTATTATATATAAAGACAGTTGGAATTGAAACACTGCTCTGTAACAATTCAAAGCAATTATAATACCACCCGCACAACAATCTTACAGCACCTGGTATTTTCAAATGGTCATCCATCTAGATACAGGCCAAACACAACATTGCTTAACTTAGGTAATCACACAGGGAACAGTGTTTCAACGTGATGAGGCCATAGGTCATGAATGCACTTATGTACATGTGTTTTTTGATAGGAATCTTTCTTTTATACATGTTTTATTTCATGAATTTCCCATGTCTGTCACATTTAATGAAACATTTTTTCATTAAAGGAATAACACATTGCTAATAAGTTCTGGGCCTGACATATAGATGACACCACTAATAAAAAATCCATATATTTAAAAAGTACTAACCTTCAAATAGCAAGTGACACAATTTAGGCCCAATGGAATTATTAGTTTACAAATTACAGTTATTTGAGTGAAGCTACTGTTGCAAATTTTCAAAACAGAAAAATCTGAACTTTATGTGTTGATAAAGCATAGCTTTTTTGATGGGAAAAATACTGTTCAAGCAAAGCAATGGTTTCATAAGTGTTATTGGACTCTACTCTGGTATATTCACCATTTTGCATGAACATTTGTCAATGAAAAAGCTGTGTTCAGAGTGGGTGCCAAGTTTGCTCACAATTGATCAAAAACAACACGTCAATGATTCAGAGCATTGTTTGCAACAGTTTCAATGCAACAAAAAGTTTTGTGTAAGTGACTATGGATGAAACATGGATCCACGACTTCACTCTGGAGTCAAATTGGCAATCAGCTGAGTGGACAGCATCTAGGGAAAGCTATCTTAAGTGACCAAAGATGCAAACATCAGTAGGCAAAGTTTTGGCCTTTGTATTTTGGGATGTGCAAGGTATTTTGTTAATATTTTGTTGAGAAAGGAAGACCCATCAATAGTGAATATTATACAGCATTATTGGCACATTTGAAAAAAAAAAAAAAAAAAAAACAGCAAAAACAGGCACAAATATAGAAAAAAGTTATCTTTCACCAAAACAACACACCGTGTTACAAGTCAATTGCAACAATGGCAAAACTATATGAATTGCACTTCGAATTGCTTCCACATTGACCCTATTCTCCAGATCTGGCCCTCGCTGACTACTGGCTGCTTGCAGACCTCAAAAGAATGCACCATGGAAAGAGAAGTGATATCCGAAACTGAGGTATATTTTGAGGCCAAAGACATAGTTTTACAAAAAAGGCATCAAATTGTTAGAGAAGTGTTGGAATCAGTGTATCACTATAGAAAAAGACTATGATGATGAATAAAGTTGAATTTTGCCTAAAAGTTGTTGTTTTATTAGTTAGGCCTGGGATTTATTGAGTGATGTGTTATCTTGTGAATTTATTTAATTTTTTTTTTGTGTTCTTACAAGTTTTCATTTTGGAGCAGTAAATATGCAAAGTAATTGTCCATTGTGCTGGTTTTCCCCCAATACTCTAACCATTTTTAAAGTAGGGGTGTAATTTTTTGTAATAACCGAGATCAATGAACTTTACCCACACTCTATAGTGTTGCATGAGAAGCAGGATTTTGCAGTAATAATTTTTCTTTTTAATGGAGTCTTGCTTAGTTTTTGAATGCAGCCATAATATCCTAGCCATATTTGTATGCAGAGATATACATACATTCATGCAAATCCATTGTCGTTTTTCCTCACAAAGTGGAGGAGCTTGAAATTAAAAGCCAAGAAATATACATTTTCTAATTAAATTCCATTGTTACCTAGAATTTTATTGAAGTAAACCCCCCCCCCAAATATTTTCAATGGATAACAAAAAATAGCCACTCCACCAAATTTACTCAAATATCTTAAGTAGAATGACATAAAATTCAATTAACAAAGATATTTTTATGATACACTCTTTATAATGGTATATTGTAAAGCTTAAAATAGTGACTAAATGAATTCTATATTTCAGGTTCTTTTTGCATGTGGACACACTTAAATATAGTTCTATTAAATATAAAAGACAAAAATTGCCTATTGAGTCGTTTGGTGAGATTCTGCTGTTATCAAATTATTAGCTTTATCTTTAGTGGAAACTTATAAAAGACCTTGTCAATATGAAGTTTTGACATCCAAGTATTCTTTTTTAATTTTTAATTTTTTTTTTTTTTTTTAAACCATCCTATTGGTCATTTATCAAGGAAAGAAAAAGTCCTAGAATTGTGAGCAAAAAGAGTATTCAGCATTACATCACCAGAACAAATATATAGAGTTTAAAGGCCTTTTAACATGTGACCATGTAGATCAAAAGAAATGTTACTAATAGTGGATTGTTTTCTTTTAATGTAAAGAGCTATCAAAATTTGTAATTGTTTTTTGCACTAAGGAGAAACTCATTAAAAGCTCAATTTGTTTGTCATATTTAATAGAACATGTTTAAATATAAATGGACTGTGCTCACACTCTCTCTCTCTATATATATATATATATATATATTTAAACATTTTAATAATTAAACAGTATATTTATTTATACCTCTACTGGCCTGAATAATCAAATCTTGTTACAGTTTTCCCTAGGAGATGCAGGTTTGAATCCTGCTGGAGGACACATATTTTCCTCTCCAATAAACAATTCGGAGCCTTTATCTATTGCACCACATTCATATTCAAGCTTAGAGCATCTGGTATTTTCAAATAGTCACCCATCTAGGTACCGACTCGTTTTGACATTGCTTAACTTCTGTTATCATAGAGGAACCTGTGTTTTAATGTGATGTGGCCATAAATTTTCTTTTTTTTTAAAATGCTGGTAAGCAGGAAAAGTATTTGAAAATGTTAATGCAACTACTTGATGAGTACTGAGGATTTTTAACTAATCTATATTGATGTTCTGGAAAGCAGAGTTTGGAAAATATGGTAATAAAAAAATTTATACACACAGCACTACTATCCTTCCACCCCACCCTAATGACCGCACTGGTGACAAACAGATTTCATAAAACATTCATGAGGTTCATAAATGAATAGGAAAAGGAGAAAAAAAAATTGCATGCTTGTGATCTGGGAAAAAATTATCCATACATTTTTATTTATGTATGTATACAATTTAGGAAAATTAATACTATTTACATTATTTGGACTATTGTCTGTATCTTGGTTGTCATTTATGACGTTTCAGCCATTGTACGCTCTGGGCTTCTTCAGGTGCTAGGAATTTCGAACCAAACCTTTTATTACAGTCACTGGGATCTAACTTGACACCTGCCTGGCCGCTGCCTTCTATGTCCTGTTTCCCCTAGTGAGCTGAATTTTTGATCCAAATAGCAGTTTCCGAGCACCTCAGGACAGTCTGATGATAAAGGATGAAATGGCTGGGGTCTACGCTGAAAGAAAATCACTATTCGTGCAGAAAAGTATTCCAGCCACAACTGCAGGTATATTAAAAAATAAGCAACACTTTCATTTCCTGTACAAAGAGTCTTTCAAGACTACTGCTTTTATGTTGCTACTTAAGAATTTACACAAATACAAAATGCTTTAATGAGATTCACTCGTCTGGTTCAAAAGGTAACAGAGAGAGAAAGATGCCTTCAACTGATCTAAGGGAAGTAATTTTGTGGCTCTTCGTCTATTCACGATAATATAGCAGTTTCTCTTCTTAGCTTTGTTGACAGAGTCAGACTCGTACAAATTTTATCTGTCTTGTAGTTTGGTTCAGACTTCTGGGTGTTTGACAACCACAGAGCCAATTCACCCAACTGCTTCTCTGCATTCTGCCGATCTCTACCCAACTCACTGTCTGCAGTGTGCTGACTGCTTATATAGAGCGGGGCGGGGCTAAACAATGTTTAGGTTCCGCCCACTAATTTTAATATAGAAATCACCTTGACCACCATGCATGTTTGCTCAACCACCAAATCTCTGCCAGAGACCATTTCTCAAGTGATACTAAATGTGAATTTGGAGTTTCCCAGGGTCTTTCGCAGACATATCTCTAATATATATATATATATATATATATATATATATATATATTATTCTCTTTCTTTGTGCAAAGCCTCATTTAGTAGTCATGAGTTATCGCCCTCTAACCCAACTCTCTAAGTTATTTGTTCGCCACTGCTGTAACCTGGTATTGAACTCAACACTTTGGGTCAAGTCACTGGAACTAACCAACATCTATATCCACTGAGCCATGTGTTCTTAAGTTCAATACCAGGCAGCAGTAAATTACCAAATCAGGTTAAAGGAAGATAACTCATGATTATCAGAAGCAGCTTCGCACAAGGAATAAGAATGATATACCCCAGTGATTATAATAAAAGGACTGGTTCGAAATTCCTAACACCTGAAGAAGGACAGAAACATTGTACAAGATGAGGACAATAGTCCGAATAATGTAAATAGCATAAATACTATGTAATCTCAGAAATATAGAGATAGAAAAATTAATGACAAAGTGGAAAAAATGTTTGACATAAAAGTAATTTAGGATTGCATTAGACAAAATTGATTTTTATGTTGACATAACTACACATCCGCAAGGAGATTTAAATTTAAAATTTGTCCCCTCTCTGTGTGTATATATAATTGCATAAATGTAAACCTCATATAAAGTCATAAGGGATGAAATATGACTTTTTTTTTTAAAATCATATCACCCCGAGCAAGGCGATAACGCCACTGATGTGCAGCGGGCTACGTAATAGTGAGAAGATTGAAAAAGAGAAAGCTGGAAACCACATCCTAAACAGAGAACCAGGGATGAGCCTCTTAACCTGTTCAATAGATGTGGGTGGAGTGTGAACCGGGCGATAGATCTATCTACTCCAATTGAAAAAAAAAAAAAAAAAGTGAGAAGATTGGAAAAGAGAAAGCCGGAAACTACATCCTAAACAGGGAACAAGGGATGAGCCTCTTAACCTGTTCAATAGACAAGGGTGGAGTGTGAACCGGGTGATAGATCTATCTGCTCCAATTATTTTTTCTACTTTGTTATTAATTTTTCTAATGCTCATATTTGTAACAGATCTTGCTTGAGTGGTTCAACTTGATTAATTTTGGCAGCATTCAGTGTGTGTGTGGGGGGGGGGTCATTTCAAACAAGGTGATCCATTATTTTCTTTACAATTGTTTTAAACTTTGAGAAGAATGAACATTCTAAGTTTTATCTAAACATTTTAACTCGTTTTGCTGATGATAAATTCTTCTTTTTCTATTTGTGATGTCCCTTAAGGACATAGGTGATCCTGGCCTTCCACATCTCCCTATCCCTGGTAGCTCTTATCATGAGACCCACCGAGACCCTACTCTGCCATCCACCTGCTCAGGCCCTTCAAATATGTCATCCACTACTTTCTCCTACCTCTCATTCCCTCCGACCTGTGAGTATCATATCCAGCAAGCTTTCCTTCCTCATCATGTCCCAAAAACTTTGGCTATCTTTTCCTGATGCTCAGTATTAATTTTCTTTTCATTTCCATCCTTTCTAAAACATCAAAAATTAACATACAGAAAAACACTAAAACATTTATTTGACTGAGTGCAGATTATTTACCGTCAATAGAAATATTGACTGAGTGCAGATTAATTACCGTCAATAGAAATATTGACGGAGTGCAGATTAATTACCGTCAATAGAAATATTGACGGAGTGCAGATTAATTACCGTCAATAGAAATATTGACGGAGTGCAGATAATTACCGTCAATAGAAATATTGACGGAGTACAGATAATTACCGTCAATAGAAATATTGACGGAGTGCAGATTAATTACCGTCAATAGAAATATTGACGGAGTGCAGATTAATTACCGTCAATAGAAATATTGACGGAGTGCAGATAATTACCGTCAATAGAAATATTGACGGAGTGCAGATAATTACCGTCAATAGAAATATTGACGGAGTGCAGATAATTACCGTCAATAGAAATATTGACGGAGTGCAGATTAATTACCGTCAATAGAAATATTGACGGAGTGCAGATTATTTACCGTCAATAGAAATATTGACGGAGTGCAGATTATTTACCGTCAATAGAAATATTGACTGAGTGCAGATTATTTACCGTCAATAGAAATATTGACTGAGTGCAGATTATTTACCGTCAATAGAAATATCAATAAAGTCAAGATGCAATTAGGGAACAACCATCCATCTCGTGGAAATTTCTAACAATAACAAAAGTATATCCTCAGAATATATCATATTGGAAATCTTGTTACACAAGCAACAGTAAATAATGATGCAGACATTTTATATAGTAATATGAAGGTAGGTGTTACAGAGACCAATTGTACTGCACCATTATCCTTTATTGAGTATAGTATAAATAAATGTAAGTGTAAACGACCTGCTGGGGTGGGTGAGGGCTCTTTCCTCCCTCTGCCCCATGAACATCCATGCTATATTACACACGCATTAAATGTGAAAAAGAAAAACATTTGTTTCTGATTATGATACACAGTCATTAAGTCCCTGTGAGAAGTGCTTGCTATCCTCTTCAAAGACTTTATGGCTTGTAGAGCATACATCCTGTGCTAATGAAACAGATTGAAGCCTTATGAAGACATTCACTTCCTTTTGACTAACAGAAAGACCAGACAAAAGCAAAAAAGCAAGACGAAAATGATGTTAGGAAAACAGTAGACATTATTTATCTACGACAGATTAATCTGAGGCATATGATAGTCCATTATTTTATTGAATAGTAGTAAATGAGCAGAAAAGACAGAAAAAAAAAATGGAACCATACAAAGAATATATTATTATTACTCATCTTAGAAAGTTCGAGGGAATTTATCAATATACAATCAACATTGAATTGAACCTATGAAGGCAATTGAGACTATTATGTATTCATTAAACAGCACATCATTTGAACACTTATCTAGAGTCCAAGATTGGAAAGTCAAGGAAACAAAAGACAAAAGGCTGAAATATCCTAGGGTCAGTTTCTTAGATGCCAATAGGGATTAGTGGTCTCTTGATAAACATTTCCTCTAAGATGAAGGAGGGGATCTTCAGATTTCCCTTACAATAGGATTCCGGAATTGAACTGAATGAAGGCAACAGGATTTTACTAGTTATTCACAATTTCACATTCTTAAAAAAAAAAAAAAAAAAAGGCATCCATCAAAATGTGTGTTTCTGAAATTTTTAATATTTCAATCAATGGTTTCAAAATATTCAGTTTTTAAATTTAAAGAATTATAATAATCTCAATTCAAACTCAATAGAAATAGGTTAAGAAATAACCTGTAGAACTCACAGGATCCAATTTGTTTGTTTCAACCTTGACTGCTTGTGCATAGTTGTATTTTGCATTTTCCAGTGATTATGGGCAGTTCTGAATGCAGCAAGAGTCAAACTACACTGTTCTTTGCAATATTGAATTTGTAGTTAAAGTGAGCTATAGCTGCAGTACATTCATGAGTGAAATAGGGTTGGCCGTTTGGTTTTTCTTGGAATTTTAGGGGAAGTATAAAATTTTTCATTACAGAAAGGATCTATTCAGAGATAAGGGTAGCAGTTTTGGACGCAGCATGCACGAAGATTGAGAAAGGGGCTTCTACCAGATAAGACCTAAAACTGTCCCAGTCTAAAGCCTTCATATAGTGAAAAATAATTCTATGGAATGGTAAATCAGAAGTGGCCTTTGGTTTGGCATCAATGACTAAAGAATAGTCTAGCGTGTACAGTAGAGGTGGTGGTGGGGGGGCTAAGCATTTTTCAAGGTAAGATATGATGAAAATGTCAAGAAGGTTCGCCTGATGTTCTGTTCCATCAGGGATGCAAGGAGGTACTTCAATGATCAGCGGGGCTTGTTCATAGACAATGGAGATGTCCCTGCAACTTCTTCATTGGTTTTGTTCCAGTGAACTAACCAATCTATGGTGGATATTGAAGTCACCATAGATACAGCATCATGTTCTTCTCCCTTTCCACTCTACCCTCATGCATATCTCTTCACACCAATGTTCTCATCCTTCTTTTATCCATTCTCTGACACCCCCTGTCACCTGTTCCTCATCACTCACCTCTTATGTAGCCCCCTGCACACCAGTGGCAGTACTGCCTTGCTTGGGGTGAAACAATTATAAAAAAATAAAAAAAAAATTAATAACCTCACCTCTTCTATTAGTCAATTAAGATTGTATAAAAAAAAATTTTTTTTTTTAATCATATCCCCCCAAGCAAGGCGAAAACACTACTGATGCGCAGGGGGCTACGTGAGAGTGAAAAGATTGGAAAAGAGAAAACCAGAAACCACATCCTAAACAGGAAACAAGGGATGAGCCTCTTCACCTGTTCAATAGACGTGGGTGGAGTGTGAACTGGGCGATAGTTTAGTCTATCTACTCCAATTGAAAAAAATAAATAAAAAAAGAGTGAAAAGATTGGAAAAGAGAAAACCGGAAACCACATCCTATACAGGAAACAAGGGATGAGCCTCTTCACCTGTTCAATAGATGAGGGTGGAGTGTGAACCGGGCGATAGTTTAGTCTATCTATTATTTTAATTCAAAAATATTATCCAAATTTGTAACCTGAAGAATAGCAAACTTGACTTTTTAAATTTATTATTTTTTATAATATGCAACAGAACAAAAAAAATGAAGAAACAGAGCTATAAGGATTATTTTATTTGGGTTCTTTACAACAAAAATGATAAAGGCACATATATATATATATATATATATAAATAATGTATCAATAAATATACACATAAATCTTTTTCGAATGTCAATAAAATAGTGCTTCATGTAATGTAACAGCTATAAAATATATATTAATGAATAAACATATTCTATGTCTATAGTATGACTGCATTTCATGCACTATACAATCATTAGGTGCTTATTATGAAATGGGGGATTACTTGTTTTTATTTCAGAGGAAAACAAAAGACATGAATAATAAAAATAATGTAAAAATATCTACATAGAAGATGTTAATCTGGGTTGGTGTGTTTGAGCAGATATTTATTTCTATGTTTACATGTAATCAATTCACTTCTTTTGCTTAAAGTAGGGCTATTTAAGTGTTCTAAGTTTTTTTTTTTTAAAGTTAGATCTATTCTCTATTCTATTACAATACTTATTTTTTGCGATTATATATATATATATATGTGTGTGTGTGTGTGTGTGTGTGTGTGTGTGTGTGTGAGAGAGATAGTTTTAAGGTATCCTATTTCTTAAAGTTCTCAATGGCAGGGATAGAGTGTATATAAATATAAAAGTCGACATTGATATCAACAGCCAGTAAATTATTTTAGTTGTATTTTGAGACGAGTTTATCTCAAAATGAAAAACAAATTTTTATTATGTTAATTAAAAATTGAAATTGAACAAAAATTAAAATTAGATTAAATAAACAAGAATAAAACAAATAAAATAAGTTAATCCATACCAACAAATAAGTAAAAAAAACAAAAAAAAACAAAAAACAAACTAACTAAGAATACACATATAAACAAGTAAATGTATAAAAACAAACAACAAAATAATCCATAATAAATAAGTTAAATAAAACTATAAAATAGTCACAAAACTGCACTCAGATCCACAATAATTTCCCCAGAATAACCACTAGAACGATTTAAAACGTAACAATTACTTCCCACCCAAATAACAGAATAGTACAATAGGCCTACACATATGGCATCACTAACCAGTATAAATAGTCAAGCCAAAACAACTTACATGGTCTGACGATTGTGTTTAAGCCTGACACAGACTGTTGCTTCTGGGTGTTGGCTTTAATGTACGCTTATATATCATGCTTAAATACAATTTGTCAGACCACGTGCATTGTGTTTGGGATCAACTATTTATACATACTGGTCAGGCCTATTTTATTATTCTAACAAACATACGGGGATAAATAGCATGACAAACTTTGTCCTATAGCCTTGGATAGCAACTAGTCTAGGAGAAAGGTAACTCTGAATTCAAAACCTGAAGAGGGTCAGGTGCTCCTGCTATATATTCAGAGATCCTTGATAATATACAAAGAAGAATCTTCAATGCCATTAGCCCTGATTTGGTATCTTGACTTCAGTCACTTTCTCACCACTGCAACATAACTTTGTGATGCCTTTTCTATAAATGTTTGTCATAATAATTGCTCTGATGAACTTTCCTCTTTGATACTGCAAAAGGAAAGGTATTAATCTGTCATTTCTCTCTCCAGCTATAGTTTTAAATTCAGAACATATTGAGTTCTATAGACTTGGTTGGCAACCACTCTACAGCAGAAAATAATGGCGACCTACTGCAGGAAAATCTTCTGCCCAGTCAGTCAGGTCTCTTTTGAGACATGATTGCCCAATCGTGTATCACATATAACACTTAACTGACTAGACTGGCTGCAAAGTCTTATTTTACAATTGAAATGTGTAGATTCAACTAAGTTCTATGCAAATGATTTCTTCTCTTGCAGAACTCTTTCAGTTTCTTGCTTTCCAGCCAACTTCGGTCATCAAAAATTTAAATGCAATATCAATAGTTATATTATCTTTTTAATTTCTGTTCTTTTATTGTTCTTGCCCCATTAATATATGTTATTTTTTTAATACTCTTTCACTCAGTAACCTACCCCCCACCACCACATCTTAGTGACTTTATTACCTTGCTTGGGATGAAATTATATTTACCCAATTTACTATAAGCTATTTTTCTAATTCAGTTAACCACTAAGTGTCAAGTCAATAAGCAAGTCAGTCCTAACATTTTACCTGGCAATTAATCAAGGGCACACAGATATATTTTTTCTTTATTTTTAATCTATTAACCCCAAGCAAGGCAATAATGTCACTAAGACACTAGGGGCTACTGGAAATGAAAAAAAAGGAAAATACTTTAGAAGGAACTAGAAGCCCAATTGTAGTATAAATTTTAGAGTTAACTAGAGACATTAGAATTATAGAACTGAAGTAGAATTTAGAAAGAACCAGAAACCTAATCTTAAGAGGGGAAACAAGAGATAAACATCTCTACTGCAGTTTAAGAGACCGTGGCGAGATGGACAATTTTACACACTTTTCATCCCGGTAAGAGGCTAGTAGGAGTAAAAGAGAATGAAAAGACTTTAAGAGACCAAAAACCCAATCCTAAAGAGGAAACTAGGGATAAAGCTCTACTCCTGTTCAAAGTGTGAACAAAACAATAGGTGAACCTATTTACTCATATTCCGGAAAATAAATAGTAAGAAGTTTAAGCATTTTGAACAGACACTAATATTAATAGGACTGGATGGAAAGGTTTTAGTCTGAATGTAAAATGGAACTACATTGAAATCAAATCTAAAATTTAGATTTTACTCAGTAAAATAACAGATAATAATCTTAAGGTAGCAGATTTTCCTGGAAATTCAACTGTTATTTTTTTTTTTTTTTCATGGCTACTGCATTTATGAGAAATTAGTTCAACAACAACAAATAGAACTTCAAGAGATTGCTCAGATGAACTGTTGTATAACAATGGAGTATTTGTAGTGACATGTCACACAAGAATAAGTATCTCTACATGTATTTATAGTGGGCAACTCTGAGGCCATATTATATTTCCATCTTAGCAACCTTCTGGCATGTTTGCATTGCCAAGACGATAGTGATAATTATTTTGGCCTTTTTCTGCTACAAACAAAATCTTATGACAAATCTTGCATCTTAGTGGCTTTATTGCTTTACTTGGAGAGAAATGTTAAAAAAAAAAAAAAAAAAAAAAATGGAAAACTTCCTTTGTTCATTTTTTTTTAAACCACACAAACAAAACCTGAAATAGAAAAAAGTTTTTAATCAATAAATTCAAAATAACTAAAAATAAGAATGATAAAGACATCTTCCTTGAATTGGTAGTTTAAGATGTAAGCAGAGGGAAACTAGTTGTCCACTTCCACTGGCAAGCAGTATCCTATATATAATTGTCCCACCATAAATTACAGAGAAACTAATAGAGAGACAGTGACAAAAGAAACCTACCCACTTAATAGTTTCCAATACAAACAACTGGTTTATTAGCATATACACTAATTACATGTCTCAACATTATTGCAACCAGAAAATAGAAATCTATTTACAAACAATATAAACTCCATTTACGTGCATTGGCCATGATAGCTCCAATTAATGCTATTTTAGCTAACCACAAAATAATAAATTCTTCCATTTTCTCACACTAGAAATCCTATTCTTCAATAAACTATTTAAGCATCATTCAAAAACTCATATTTTTATGGATGCAAATAAAAAGTATCATTCAAAAAATAGTAAATGACAGAAACATGAAACAAACTGACAGAATCGTGGAAATATTTACTTTTGTAAAGTAAATTTACTTTTCGGAAATATTTACTTTTGACCCCCCCCCCCCCAAGCTATACACAGGTAATTTTTTTTTGAAGTGGTTAAAACTCCATTATGAACAAAAACAAACGTGCAGTATCTAAATCTTCATAGAAGATATTTTATGATAAGCGTTTTTTTTTTTTTTGTGCATGTGTTTCTGTAAGAGTTTTGGGGTAGCTTAAAAAAATAAATAAAATAAAATACCATTTATTTGCGACAAAATATGTCCAGAATGATGGTCAATACTGCAATATTTGACTATGGTGGGCCTGTTTGTATTGCTGAGATGCTAAGGTCGCATTATATGATATATTTAAAAGGAAAAAAAGAAAAAGTAAGGCCTTTCAAAATAAAAAATTCAGATGTTGCACTATACATGAAATGAGCTTATACATAAGTATATACAGTGATGCTCATTATCAGTTAAGTGTCATATGTGATACACACTTTGGGCGGTCATATCTCGAAAGAGATGACTGACTGGGCAAAAGATTATCCCGCAGTAGGTTGCCATTGCTTTCTGCGGTAGACTGGTTGCCAGCCAAGGCTATAGAACCCAATGTGTCCAATTATTTAACCAATAACTGGAGGGAAGAGATGGATTAATACCTTTCCCAAGGGTATTTGCGCATAAGTGAATTCAAGGAATTCAAACTCGGCTCCCCGATTTCTCGTTCCGAGTCGATATCCACTGCACCACAACACACTCATTAATACTCAAACAAGAGGATGCAGGTTTGAGTATATAGCGAACTTGGTAAACATGGAACTTCAAGATCACAAAAAAAAAAAAAAGAAAAAAAAGGAGGTGGCAAAATGAGTTTTTCTCATGACACTGCTTTTATTTTAAATACCTTCACTCTTTGGCAATGTTTATTTTAAAAAGCAATGATTACAATTAATAAAATCTGAACATAATTAAAACTAATACAATGTATACAATATCTTTTACCAATTTATAAAGAAATCGGACAATTTTTTTCAAAATTTTTATAAACATTTACTAACTTATTCAAATATGTGAACCAACTTTATGGAAATCCTCATTTACTATTTTATAAAGTTTGAGTCAATTGGCAATTAGCAATTGGCCAATGTCAATTGGCAATTAGCCAATGTTCTACCAACCATTCCAATAAACGATTAAATAGCGTTTCTTATTTTTTGTTGTAAATTCTCAAGAACAAAGAAAATACATGATGACACTTTCATATGTTTAGGTTTTGTTACAATTCTAATCATTGCTTTTTAAAAGAACAAACTTTACCAAGAAACAAAAGTAGTTAAAATAATAAGTGTTAAAAGAAAAAAAACATTCTTTTGACACTGTTTTGTTTGTTGCAAACTTATTTCTTTGTTCCAAATTTCTACAAGGTATTGGTTAAATAATATTGCAATAAATAGCAACAAAAATCAAAAGACAAGTACTCAGAATATTTACAGGATTCAAATTTATTCTAATATCATAGGACAGAAATCTGTAGCTAATATAGGTTGACTTTATTTTAAATTATCACATTTACTAAAACATGATTACACTACTCATGGATTGTTGACCATCTTTTCACAAATATGTTGTTGGTCTAAAAAGCAAAACTTTCCTCTTCAAAATTTCATTAAAGGAAAAAAAAAAGTTTTTAATCATTTCACTCCAAGCAAGGTGATAATGCCACTAAGACACAAAAGGTTACAGAGAGTGAAGGAGAATGAGAAAAATTTAGTGAGGAGAAAGGACAATAAAAAAACTGATTTCAGGAAAACAGAAGGTAATAACTGGCAATGCATTTACATTTTTGAATATAGTAGGTGACAAGGAAGCAAGAAAACAGAAGTCAGTTCCATAAGTAATTAAAATAGAACTTACTCTAACAAGCTAATAAGATCTAGTCAGTCAGTTTAGGTGCCATACGTGATACACGCTTGGGCGTTCATGTCTCGAAAGAGACATGACTGACTGGGCAGAAGATTATCCCGCATTCGGTTGCCATTGCTTTCTGCGGTAGACTGGTTGCCGACCAAGGCTATAGAACCCAATCTGTCCTGCTATTTAACCCATAACTGGAAGGAAGAGACGGATTAATACCTTTCCCAAGGGTATTTGCGCGTAAGTGAATACAATGGATTCAGCTGGAATTCGAACTCGGCTCCCCGGTTTCTCGTTCTGAGCCGATATCCACTGTACCACAACGCACATAGTATGCTTAAATTCATGCAGACACGGTACCAAAAAGGAGAGCTGAATATATTTCCAATGAGTAAAAAGAAAAATATATATTAATGCAAGTCTAACACTTCAACCGCTGTGAACATAGACATCTTTACAAAATTTACATTGTCTACTGTTGATATATATTTTCAAAACATGTCTTTACTAAACTCACATTGCCTACTATTGCTATATATATATATATATATATGCATACACATTTTCAAGATACTATAAAAAATCAGTTCCTGATGTTCATGTTATAAACTTACAGGCACTTTGTACTATTTCCAAACTAGAGTAAACATACAGTAGCATGATCTGTTTTGTGATGTATTTTTATTTAAAAGGTGCCATTCATATTCTTAAATAGTCTTGTCAGATCAAGACTCATCTGGATATGCCATGCATGTTGCCAAACCAATTCAGAAATATATAAACTGTCAGCTGTATACAACCACTCCCAAAGATCAATGGTGAAAAAAAGCTTTGAAACCTGAGAGTATTAGCAAAGATCATCCCCACATTGAACACTGTGAACTGATGCTACAAAATTATAAAGAACTGTACCAAATAACAGAAACCACATCACTTGAAAACTATCAACAGCAGAAACTAATAAGAAAATAATGACATAATCAAGATGTTGACATTCTGCAAGACTTCAAATAAGGAAGGAACCTCCTCATCAATAATGGAAAAGTGATAAATACTACTGGACTTCAAAAATCTGTTTTCTTAAAAAATAGTTTTTTTTTTCAATTGGAGTAGATAGACTAAACTATCGCCCGGTTCACACTCCACCCACATCTATTGAACAGGTGAAGAGGCTCATCCCTTGTTTCCTGTTTAGGACGCGGTTTCCGTTTTTCTCTTTTCCAATCTTTTCACTCTTTTCCTTTTTTATTATTTTTTTTCAATTGGAGTAGATAGACTAAACTATCGCCCGGTTCACACTCCACCCACATCTATTGAACAGGTGAAGAGGCTCATCCCTTGTTTCCTGTTTAGGATGTGGTTTCCGGCTTTCTCTTTTCCATTCTTTTTACCCTTACGTAGCCCCCTGCACATCAGTGGCGTGACCGCCTTGCTTGGGGTGATATGATTAAAAAAAAAAAAAAAAAAAAAAAAAAAAGAGATAGATTTTATAAATTTCAAATGAAAACAGTACTGGAGCCTGGTCATTGAATGCCAAATCTTTCCTTCTTAGCAGCCTTCTGGCATGTTTGTATTCCCGAGACGATAGTGATAATTATTTTGGCCTTTTTCTGCTGCAAACAAAATCTTATGACAAATCTTGCTAATATTACCATTTAGATTTCTAACTATGAAACAAGAAAGCTCACTTGTAAGCCTATCTACTTTGGAGGTCATTCTGGACAGGTCCCTTACATACAAGAACCTCATTGCAAAGACTAAAGCCAAGGTCAAATCAAGAAACAGTATTCTAAAGAATTTGGCTTACACCAAATGGGATGTCCATGCCAATACAATCCACACCATAGCACTTTGCTACTCAACAACAGAACGTCTCACCAGTGTGAAGCAGATCATTATATGCAAAGAAAATCAACCCTGCCTTAAACACCGCTTACAGAATGATCACTGGGCATCTCATCCAAAGTAAATGACTTCTACTTGCTTAGTGGCATTGCAAGAAATTGGTCCTAGTCATCCACTCCCCAACTGTGAACCAGTGGCAAAGAGGCTCAGGTCAAGAAGAAATTTTCTATATTCAGTCAAACCACTTAACAACATAAGTTCTAGTCCATGTCTATCTTTGATACGACAACTTTAACATGGATCATAGGCTCTTTCTTAATCCTACAGACTCCCATGCAGGCTCTAGTTATATCTTGCCTATCTGGTCTTGCCTGAATTGCACTGTAGTGTCAACCTTCAGAAATGGGGATATGCTACTGACTTTGAACCCCATTGCCAATGCAAGCAATCACAAACTATAGAACATCTAGTTTGTTTCAATCTTGAAGATTCATACACAGATAATGACCATGAAACCATAAGCTCAGGCAAGGCTCTGTGTGCAACACTGGATGAGTGTGGTGTAGCAATAATAAAAAAAGAAGACCATTTAGGTTACTGCAAATAGTGTTCAAAACTGAAATGGTGGCACCCATGAGAAATTGATGTTGTCATACGTAGTCTTCATAATTATTTATTTCTAATAAATTTCAGTTTCCTGTTTTCTTTACAAAAAGGCCAGACAAGCCAGGCAACACTGTTATTACACTGCAGTAGAGTAAGTGTTAATAAAAATAGAATTTTGAAAATATAGAGCATTTAAACCTTCCCAAAGCTATCAAAATCTGAGTCATGAGAAAACTAATTTATTAATTTGAATTTTTCCTCTAACCTTAATTTGCTGGTGAAAGACATTAACAGAAAACATGTTCCAATTGACAGCAATGTGTTGCTTTAAAAAGCATTCAAATTTTAATTACATTTTTAAAATAGGGTGCCAGTTTCTCTAGTGAACAGTTTGACATGTTTCGTATATAATGGTTCACTGAAGATTTCACTGGAGGGAACCTATCTACTTCAGATAACAAGCTCCAACTATACCTCTTAATAGTCTCTTAAATAAACAACACCATAGTATGTATATAAATCCCACATTTATTGAATGAAAACCTAAATTGATGTTCACAGCTGTAATCCATAAGGATCTATATCGAAATATAAGAATTTAGTTTCACATCTGAAAATGATAGAAATAAAAGGCTCCAAGAGAAATGTTATACCAAATCCACTAGAGAATATTTCAAACCTATAATTACTTAATTACACAACTAAAAATTTGATATTCATGAGAATATATTAAAAACTGAATAAA
The DNA here is from genome assembly GCA_037127315.1 of Ascarosepion bandense. Classification (NCBI taxonomy): domain Eukaryota; kingdom Metazoa; phylum Mollusca; class Cephalopoda; order Sepiida; family Sepiidae; genus Ascarosepion; species Ascarosepion bandense. The sequence goes on along the minus strand of JBBBDQ010001150.1, from coordinate 2,681,600 downwards.
CAATAAAAATATTAAGAAAATGGATCAAATGTAAATAGCAAAAAATATTTCTATGCTAGAATTTGTTTTGCAATACACTGATGCATGTTGAAATCCTAACAGTATTTTAGAAGTTATTGCTAACATTTTTGTTGATATTGAGAAACTACGTTTTGTTCAATTTTGAATACTAATTAATTCATGAAATTTGAATAAGCCAATTTGTTTGGAAAAATATTTTGATAAAAACCGTACTTCGAATTTTAATAATTTCTTTAATTTAATAGGACTTTATAGTAAACAATATCTTTTCAAGAAATTTTTTTCCCCTTTTTTTAACAGCAAAGAAAGAAATTCTTAGTTCTTACTCTTGAGCATGCAGCACAGAACTGGCTAAGCAGAATTTTTTTTTTTAAAGAATTAAATTCCAATTTTGAAGCCTTTGACCTTGGGACTTGTTCTTGCACATTCGGGGTGAACAGGAAACTGAATTCTTGGTTTTGTTTGTTTGTTTGTTCCTGTTTAACGGCCTGTCAACATCTAAAGGGCCATTTAAGGCCGGAAGCATATTTTTATTTTAAATGAAAGTTATTCCCTGGAAACAGGCTTATTTGGAGCACAGCATGCTATTTTACCCATAGCTAGAAGGAAATGTTATAGTTTATATGTCTATGTTGAAGCTATATAATAAAGTTAAATTTTATTAAATAGGTCAATTTTCCAAAGGAAGGCTAGTATTTTGTCCATGTTGATGTTTTCAAATAAAGATCTTAAGTTCTGTACTTTATAAAACTGTTGACGAATTTTTGCCAGGTCTGTACAATCAATTAGTATATATCTTATGCTATTATTCATCTGGCATTTAGAGGGGCAGATCTACTCTTCTTAACAGCCAGGAATGGGTAAAAAAAGTGTGTCCTATTCGAGCCAGTATTACCTCTTCCTTTCTGGATTTCCTTAATGCACCTCTTCACTCTCCCAAATTTGGTTTAATTTGGAAGAGTGTTGTTCTGACAGGTCGACCAACGTTTTTGCCATTTGAGTTGAACATATCTTTTTATTGCAGGCCTTTGATATGTGAATGAGACCTTCATATTGAAGATATCCTCTCTCAGAGACTCCTTTGCAGCCATGTTCGCTTTCGTGTTACCACGAATGCTAATGTGGCTGGAGATCCAACAAAAGACAACATTCTTGGTTTTGTTCATCACGTTTAATTGATTTAAAAGTTTAATGATAATTGGGTTATTTAGATTCTTGTTGTGGATGGACAATAATACAGAGAGTGAATCCGAGAATATAACAAAGCTGTCACTTACATTGTCAGTGATTAGATCAAGTGCCAGCTCAACAGCTGTGGCTTCACCACTAAAAATTGATGCTCCATCGGGTAGACGTCTTTTTTTTGTGACGTTATCTAGTAGAGCACAGCATCCACATTTCTCACCTTCTTTCGATCCATCTGTGTATACATGTTTATAGGAAGGGAAACTATTGACAATCTTGTTCAGTTCTTCATAGAAATCAGTAGGGCTGGTCTTTGATTTAGGGAATTTGGTGAGATTTAGCAATACTGTTGGTTGGATGATTTCCCATGGAAGGCTTTCTGAAATGAGTGATTTGTGGATTCATTCCAGGTTTATATTGGATTCTCTGATGATTTCTTTCATCCTTAGGCCAAATGTTTTAATTGTTTTCTTTTTCCTATCATAGAGAGGGTGATATAATGGGTTTACAATACAGTTGTAGGTCTTGGTTTTAAAAGTAAATGTAAAAAATAAGATTTCATTTTTATTAAAGTATTTTGCTATTTTAATCATTAAATTGTTTTTAAAATAATTGGAGTATCTTGTATGTTAAATAAAACTTAATTTTCCAAAAATATTAATGAAAATTTATTGTACTAAGCTACACACTAGTAAAACCAACTCTACTTTGGTACTTTGTTTCCCTCCTTATCTGTTTGCACTTCTCCCCAAAATTGGGTTTCAATTGGTCAATGTATGATTATTTTAGAGGGGTAATCAACAGGGTAATCGGATGTGCATTGTGGTACAGTGGATATCGGCTCGGAACGAGAAACCGGGGAGCCGAGTTCGAATTCCAGTTGAATCCATTGTATTCACTTACGTGCAAATACCCTTGGGAAAGGTATTAATCCGTCTCTTCCTTCCAGTTATGGGTTAAATAGCAGGACAGATTGGGTTCTATAGTCTTGGTCGGCAACCAGTCTACTGCAGAAAGCAATGGCAACCTACTGCGGGATAATCTTCTGCCCAGTCGGTCATGTCTCTTTCGAGACATGATCGCCCAAGCGTGTATCACGTATGGCACTTAACTGACTGACGGAATATAATAGTTGGAGACATAATTCAAACTTCTACTGGGCATAAAGTGGGGGATCGGTTTTCTATTGTTATGAAATAATAAACTGATCCCCCACTAATTATACTTAATATGCAATATAATCTATCTCTTCTCCCTCCAGCTATGTGTCAAGTAACAGGACAGATTGGGTTCTCTAACCTTGGTCGGCAACCAGTCTACCGCAGAAAGCAATGGCAACCTACTGCGGAATAATCTTCTGCCCAGTCAGTCATGTCTCTTTCGAGACATGATCGCCCAAGCGTATATCACGTATGGCACTTAACTGACTGACTGAATCAACAGGCAGATGAATGTAAGACAATTTTATATATGGATTTCCAGTCACTAACCAATGAAACAAGGGAAAAAATACTGATTAGAATTTGGATTTCTTTTTAAACTTTAAAAACTATTTATCTTTAATAATAACAGAATTTGCCTGCACCATTCATTTGGTATATCCTTTATCCAATCTTAAAGTATTCTCAGAGCCTTCTTAACAGTGCACAACAAATGTTTTTCTTCAGACTTTCCTGATAGATTTTTTTATACATTTTCCCCATCTTTTCTAACCATATTTTAATCATTTTGACACTGATCTCAAAAAGACCACACCTATTTCAATACCAACACCTTTAAACTTTTATAGTTGAGACTTCTTACCTGCTTTCCAATAACCAAGCCTACTATGAGACCCTCCAATGTTCTTACACTTCCCCAGACTTGATTTAGTTTTCTCTTAAGCCATTATACCAAATGTCTATATGTGCATACCTTTCCACTATTGAATACAGCACTCTCAATAAGCCATGCCCTTGTATAACATCAATCATTGCATCCTTTATAAGCCATGCCCTTGGATTACACATTCTATGCAACAAAACTGGCAATAACTCCTTAAAATTTTTCAAGATACAATTAATCAATTCAATAAACCATAAAATACACATTTAATCAATAAACGAATTCAAATTTGCAACTGATTCCACTATTTTTTCTGTAATCCTTTGTCAAGTGTTAGAATAGCAACATGTTGGTTAAAAAAAAAAAGAAAAAAAGAATTTATGCCATTTAAATTAGCAATTCGATTTTAAAAAGGTTGGTTCCCAGATCCTGTACAACAAGGAGTATCAAATAATAATGTGATTAAAAGCAAATGTCAAAATCATTTGTTTTTAAATGACTCATTTTCACCTGCTAAAATAAAATTTAAATCTGCTCAGTTTCGCATCTGAAATGTAAACAAAAATTCTAAAGAATTAATGGATTTTATTTTTTAATCCAAAATATTACTTCAAAATTATTTTTAATGGATACCTATATTCGAGTAGACACCATTTTTTTTTTTTGTGTGTTAATTTTATCTACTAATCAATACACTCATAGAAAACTTGCCCTCTAACACGATTTGAATCTGTGCTCCCCTTTACAGGAGAAACCACCATCTGATTCGTTATACTTTTACCATTTGGTGACAGAGAGCTTCCCAATAAAACAAGGTTCTACTTGCCTTAAAGCATATTCACTCATTTAGATTTTCTCTAAAACTATATTTAGTTTTGTATCTAAAACAAAGCAATTAATACAGTTTGTATTTTTTTTTTTAATCCAACATTTATTACCTCAAACACTTTAATTTTTGGTGGAGACTCATACTTGAGTAGATACCCCACCCCAACTTATTTTAAAAACAGTGTTTATATCATCTACTAACCAGCATACTTAATAAAACAGCAGATGCTAAAACAAAATTTAAAGCTCTTAATATCAAAGTTAAAGGCAATAAAAATTTAAGGTTACACTTCATTGCTTATTCCCAATAACCAATGTTACACATTTATTATCAACTACCAGTAATACTCAGCATTGCACAGATTTCAACCCTGCCAGGAATGGCCACACTGCAGATTGCAAGCCACATGCATCTCTGACTGAATATGCAGCCTATGAAAATATGTTGGTTGGACTCCTTTTTTCATTGCAGTTACTATAAGAAAAATTTTAAGCTTTATAATTATTTACTGGGTATTAATTGAGACCCCATTGAATTAAAATGTAAGTTTAATGTTAATGTGTATGTAACAAAACATGTGTGTAAATTTTGTTCATATTTGCATCTCTCAGATTTCTGATCTTTATTGCATGTAGCTCTTACATTAAGCAAGTTTAGCCACCCCTACGCCATACAATTGCTTCCTTGTGTGAAACATTTGTGTGTGTGTGTATATATATATATATATATATATATATATAGAGGAGTGAAATTTTAATTAAAAGAGTTTCAAAGGTTTAAACATTTTGGTAGTTGTTTATTCCACATACGGCATGTAAGCATCATGACACAGTAAATGTTTGTAAATTTGTTTTCAATGATATTTACTTCCTTTAAATAAACTCAAAGATAAATAAATGCATTACTAAACAAAAATTGAGCAACCTACTTTTATTAAAAAAAAAAAAATAGATATTTTAAAAATTAGAATTCTTAATTTTTAAGTGAATTAATTTAATTTTTTTAAGTGAATACAAACTTTGAGTTTATATATGTGTGTGTGTGTGTGTGTGTGTTGTAGGGATCTTATAGAACAACCAGCCAGTAATCAACTAGAATAGAAGTTGAGTCCAACTGACAAAAACCCACCAGGGCAAATTGGTAGGTGGCTTGAATAATAACCTGGGAGATTCCATTCTGTTACAGGCAAATCTATTCTGTAAGCGGTGACTGGCTGATAATTTCAGTGTATACATTGAGCTCCATAAATATCCACCATTTGTCTTTGGGCCACATAGGGACATGTATTCAGTTACAACCCTCTTTATTTTTGTCTGCCAACTGTTTATCTAAGGAAGCCTTGAAAGGCAAAACACGTAATAATTTTGTTTCAAAGAAAGTTTTCAATTTGTCAAATGTTTGAAAAAAAAAAATTTGAGATTCTATATCTGTGTTTGTGTGTATTTCTGATTTGTTTAAAATCAAAGGTTTTGAGGCCATCCTATGGGTTTTAAAGAATCACAAAATTTGAACATTGTATATCATTTTCAAAACTCACTCACTTCAAGCTAGGACTTTTGCTGAAGGATTTTATCATATATTCAATAATAAATTAACTAATTACAGCATAAAGTTAATTTTTTTTTTTTTGCCTAATCTACCAGTATGTTTTATGGATGGTGAATTCGAAACTAAGTAGAAAAAAAAAAAAATGTATGCCATGCACTAATGAACTAAGTAGTTTTTGCATCCTGGCTTAAGAGTTAATCCAAAGAATGTATAAAATTTATTAATTATTAAATCCAGAGGCTGACCCCAATGAAAAAATTTGATGTGTGTGTGTCATGATAAGCAAGACATTCTTATTTTCTTCTCAGTTCCTTTATAAGACAAGAGAGAAATTAATCAAGTCTAGGGTAGGGAAAGTCATCCCAGCTCATAAAAGCACCTGCTCCATTGTACTAAAAGGAAAGAGTAGAAAAATGACCCCACCACCACTCACTCTCCTATCAGACAATTTCTAGCAAAAGCCACAAACCTTCAAATGGGGCTACATATTGAGACCTTGTGTTGAAACTACAATTGTGTGTGTGGAAAAAGTAAATAAAATTCAAAAACATTCTAAAGAGAATTTTTTTTCCTTATTTTGCCCTACCATCTTCCTTCAGCAACAAATATTTCATCCCCATCTACTACAAAATATTTGCTTCTATATATTTTGTCATGATCACCCAACAAGTACCTCAGACTATCAAATATAAAAATCTTTTGTTAATATTTTTTCTTGTTATTAAACTCTTATTTACTTTAGCATATGTTTAGAAATGTCTATCTCACTTGAAGATGCAGAAATGAATTCAGTTTTAATGGGAACAAGTTAAAAGAAAATCTTTTCAGGATATAGGTAATCACGGCTCTCTAAAATTTCCTTTACTGTAAACATTGTCAGGTTCATTCTTGGCATCATGAGGGAGAGCTATGGAAGAGAGATTTATTTACATTGTGTAAATCATTTTCACAGCCAATATCCAACATTGCCTGATGATGAGATCCTATCTTGAAACAGAAATTTCCATAGCACAATGTACATTTAATTCATAATTATATGATTATATTAAGCTCTACAATATTTATTGTACTGAGCACGATCTATAAAAAAAATGAATGCCAAGGGAATCAAAACTGTAAAACCTTGAATCCTCTTTACCTGGATGTTTACACATATCTGTTCTGATTGAGTTTATATATCGTGTTCGTCAAACTCATTGTGGACTGAGTAATGTCAGTTTTCTTTCATAAAAGGCCTCATACTAAAACAGCTATGAAGTTGAGCAGTGCATTTGTCTTCATGGTAGGTGAAAGCCATTAAGATTGTTAAATAATTTAGTTGTAATTCTGGACTAAAAGTAAATTTCCCAATTGAATGTCAAAGTTTAGTATCAGTACATTCTTTCTGTAGTAGTGAGATGACATGTTCATTTGAAATCCTAGAATTTTGAATGAGTTGGCTGTTTTGGCAAAATTTAAGAAGTTATTTTTCTTTTTAAAAATTTTTTAAAATTTGTTTGTCTAAAAGTAATTTTCTATTCATACAAATAGATAAATGCAATTCCACTATGTGCAGATCATAACAATATACATATAAATTGTTGATGCTAAAGAAATGAACCTAGCGAACAAAGTTTGATTCACGACACACAGGTATAATAGGTGGCAATGCAAAACGTGGTTCTTCTTGTGGGTCATAGTATAAAAAAAAAATATTTAAAAACACTGACACAGAGACAGTAGACTCAACACCATATCAGTCAGTTAAGTGCCATACATGATACACTTGGGTGATCATGTCTCGAAAGAGACATGACTGACTGGGCAGAAGATTATCCCGCAGTAGGTTGCTATTGCTTTCTGCGGTAGACTAGTTGCTGACCAAGGCTATAGAACCCAATCTGTCCTCCTATTTAACCCATAATTGGAAGGAAGAGATGCAAATACCCTTTCACAAGGGTATTTGTGCGTAAGTGAATACAATGGATTCAACTGGAATTCGAACTCGGCTCCCGGTTTTCTTGTTCTGAGCCGATATCCACTGTACCACAATGCACATACAAGGAATTAGTAGATTTTTTTTAAAATCCCAAATATTTTTATTGCTACAAATGTTATTTTTAATTAAAATCTGTATTATAGTAGACAGGTATCCAATAAAAATAACCTATATACAGGGTGTACCAAAAATATTTCAACAAACTTTGTGGGGGCAGGTTCCTGATACCAAAATAAGGTAAAAATGACCATATAAACATATGGACAGAAGGCCATCATTGTATCACACGGCAGTAACCAATAACAAATGTTCAAAATATCCTCCATTTGCTTCTAAACAAGCATGTCTTCGTCAGATCATTGACTGGCAGAACCTTTCAAATACTCCCACAAAATGTCGAATGGTTTCAGAGGCCCCCATCGCATGTTGATAAGTGTCTCTGTATTATCTATGTTGGCTGCATAAACTGATCGAACTTTTATCTGTGGGACTACCTAAAACAAAGGATTGAGGTCAAGAAAATGAACAGGCCTCCTCTACCTATTCATCTTTCATGGTAGATATCAGCCAGTGAATCATGAACAACAATGTGACTAAAATATGATGGAGATCCACTATGGATGAACATGATATGTCTTTGTATTAGCAAAGGTACATTCTCTCGCTCCTGTAAGACATGCTGAGAGAATATATGGACCTACCAGACAGTTACCTACAATTCCAGTCCACATGTTGATTGCAAACTGATGCTGATGTCTAGATGTATTGTACCATTGAGATTCTGATCTGCCTACAAAAGTTGGTTCTGTGAATTTGTTCTATCTCATCCAAATGCTGCCTAATCTGTAAACAAGACTGAAGAATCAGCAGTTTGTGTAATAAACAATTGGCAAAAGTTCTTCCATGTTGAGTGATCAGAGAGCAAATGACCCTGCAGAGATTGCAAATGATGCAAATACAGAAGCTACTCTTGAATTATCCTCCATATGGTATTATGAGATATACCACAGACTAAGGCCACTTGATGTATGCTAATACCTGGATGGTCACCAATAGCCTGTAGAATGGTTTCTTCATGGTCAGATATATGAGTTAATCTTGGTATTTCTTGATCCAGTTTGTAGTGTCACAGATCCTGTTTCAGCAAATGTGATATTAAACAGCAGCAAAGGTCGAATGACTTGGCTGCCTTCAGCCTGGAAACACAACCTGATACACCCATGCAGCCTCACATCCATTACTATTCGTACATCAATTTCTAAAAATCAAATCTGCCTGCTCACGATAAGAATATCCTACCATTGTTAAACACAACACTTCTCAATTAGCTCATTACTACACATGTTAAACATTAAAGACAGACTAGTCATAAATGTACATGAATAACAAATGTAACCTAATCTACAGAGCAACATAGCACTATCTAGCATAAACTTTTTATTAAACTTGACTCAAAAATGAATGATTTGCACATATGTTTATATGGACTTTTGTCTTTGGAGGTAGATTCCTCACATCAAAAAGTTTTTGAAAGTATTTTTGATACACCCTCAGTGTGTGTGTGTGTGTGTGTGTGTGTGTATATATATATATATATATATGTATATATATAAAAATAAACAAACACACACACATATATATATATATACACCCACACAAACAATAATTGTCTCCAAAGTTTCCAGGAACTTATTCTATAAAAATAAGTTATCTTCAGGAACAAATTCTGCTTATTTTCTTTCCAATCTGAGAATGGAAACAAATGGAAACTTTATAGTATCAAAAAGAAACCATTTTGATGATTTAATGAAAAACATTAAGATGTTTACACATTGAAATTCTTTATCATATTTCTGTTCAGGAGTATGATGCTTTTAAACTCTAGTGCCACATTCAAACTGAATTGCTGCAGTCCTAAATATCCAATAGAAAACCCATCAAATTTATAACTAGAAGATTTGCCACATTTTTAACTTCAAGAGGATTTCATTTGCCAGAATAAATTATGTTCATCACAGAAAACCCTCTTCCAGCAATGGTATTAATTATAATTTTAGCTATTATATATCAGCTATTAATACATAAAATTATTTTCAGATAATTCAACAACCAGTTTGGTAAGTTTTTATAATTTTATGAATTAGTTCATGTGAACCAGTAGGATGCAATTACTGTGTGTGTGTATATATATATATATATATATACACACACACATGCATGCATATACATACATACATACATACATACATACACATAAAAAAAAAAATATATAAATTTTTATATAACAATATTGGGGGAAAATATATGACAAGGTGGAAAAGGTTTTTGCAAGATATGTTTCGTCATGTAACTTCAAAGGACAAAATGCATCACATTAAAACCTCCCCCCCCCCATTGTAGACATTGATCTCTCTGATAAAAAAAAAAAAGTAATTAGTTAACAGAAATCCAAAAAGAAATAGAACCACACAATCCAGTAATTTCATCAATTCTTAAATGTTTTACTCAAGATAAAATGTATTCACACAATCATTTTACATGTTTTTTTTGCTGTCTGAAGATTGTAACATTCTCAGCCTAACCAATTTGATCAGATTTGGAGTGTCAGGCTTTTCACTACCCTCTCTTATATTTCACATTCACTTCAATAATTATATTCCCTCAATATTCTAACTAATTAACTAATCATTAACTTAAGTATCTATTATATATATATATATATATTTATTTATTTAGTCTAAGTTTTTATAATCTAAAAAGATGGTGTTAGGAGTTAGGTAAAAATGAATATGATTAAAATTTAAATACACAAATTCAAACTAAAACTTTGACAGGAAAAAAATAGAACTTCTTAATAAAGGAAGACTTTCTTAGTATTTTTATTTATTTCAACTTTTGAAGGTTATTTAAAGCCAGAAAATGTTTTTAGATTCTAAATATTTTTTATAGATAATTATTTATAGTAATAAAAAAAAAAAAAAAAGAAAAAGCCTAATTAACCCATAGCTAATAGAAGAGGTGATGTTATAACTCATCCCAGGGCATTTACACATTAGTGAATATAATGAACCTAACAAATTGGAACTCAGCTCTACAATTTCCAATTCCAAGCCATTATCTCTTACATCACCAGCATATCCAAGCTTACAAAACCTGGTATTCCAAAGCAGTCATTCATCTAAGTATTGACCAGGCTCAACATTGCTTAACTTTGGTGATCATACAAGAACAGGTGTTTCAGTGTGATATGGCCGTAAGCCAATAAAGGAAGTCAACAGAATAGCAAAAATGTTACCATAAACCCAAGAATAAGATTAGAGATTACAATTTACCTGATAAAGTATTAAATTTTTCTTCAATTGTTAACTATCAATCCATTCAAACAGAAATAGTGAAAAATGGATATAAAAAATATTAACATTTTATTCCATGAAAATCAGTGCAAAATTCAAAGCATTTTCAAGAATGTGGTAATAATTAAGCTCGACAAATTAACTCTAGAGAATTTTAAATAGTGAAAATTAATAGTCAAATTGATAATTACAACCATCAGAAAACCTATCAATGATCGTTAATCAATGCCAAATTTGATTAAATTACATGCTTATAACAGCCACTTTAACAAAGTATAATTGAGCATTAGTTGAAGCAAAGTGACTATATAAGCCTGTAAGCATGGATAGTGATTAAAAAAGCTCATTTAGCCTTTGTCAAGATGTTTATACAACTATAAGAAAGCATGCCATGAGAAATATATGTTCTAAATAGAGAGAAAATCCGCACACATACACACGGCTAAATCTAAACATCCAAATACAAAATAGATTGCAGATGGTAGCAAGATAAACTCACAATTCTATAATGCTAGAAAAATGAAAAGGTATCATCTGGCTTTTATATGTCAGCTATCCAGATTTTTGTCAACCAAAACTCAGGTAATGAGTACCTTCAGACAAACAATATGACAGATGAAAGAAGTTTAATGAACAGCAACCATCATCACCATATGAGGAAACAAAAAAGAAATGTAAATTTAACTTGGTTTATTACTGCAGAATTTAACCTTAATTTATTACTTAAAAAAAGGAATTTAGATATTGAATCATATATTCATTTATGAGTAAAGCTTTTAGTTATTTTATTAATTCGGTTTAGATGATATCTAAAGAAATTTTTTCTTTATTTTCTGGAATGAGAAGTTATCCTTATTTACATGACTTATCCTCATCTTTGTAGTTATTATTACAATCATCCTGGGTATGACATTAGACTACAACTGGCAGCAAGCTACATGGAAAACCAGGATCGCCTATGTCCTGAAAGGACAGGGCACATAGAAGAACTGCATATTATTAACTAAAGCCCTAATCATAGGGAGCCCAAAACAGAACTTCAGAGACTGACATTTTAAAAGGTAGGCAGTTGGCTGGATTTTTTTTTTTTTAAGCTTATCAACTATGCAGATAATTTAAAATCAAAAAATATTTCTAGATTGTAAGGATTGTTTTTTTTTTTTTATAACAATTTAATGATACAAGTTTTACTAATTAGGTTATCACTGGGGGGGAGAAGAGGTGGATTCATACTTTTCCTAAGAGTATGTGCATAAGCGTATATAATGAACCCAACTGGAAATGGAACTCAGCTCTACAATTAACAATTCTTGACCGTTATCCATTGCACCAACAGAACATCAAAGTTTACAGCAAATAAAATTCTCAAATAATTACCTATTGAGGTACTGAATAGGCTCAACACTGCTTAACTTTAATGATTTGTGAATTGGTGTTTTAATGCAATGCATCAATCAGCCCATTACACCATCTGCATATCCCAACTTACAGCACAAGCAGTCACCCATCTAGGTACTGACCAGACTTGATATTTCTTAACTTTGATGATTGTATGGGAAATGGTGTTTTAATATGATGTGGCTGTAAGCCCATCAATGTTCTTTTGTCTTTTTTTATTGCCTATAAATACTTGAAAGAGAAGAAATATTAAGAGTTTCATTACTAATCACTTTCTTTATGAACTTCCATATTTCCATTTCATTTGTAAGACTAAATTCCTTTTGAGAAATTATCTGTAACCACAAAGGTACAGCTTCAAAGCTTAATACTGTGCATCATCATCTGACCTATAAATTCCTACTGGCTACAAACGAGAACCAGTATTGATAACAAGTTCTATTCTATTTCTAGTTACACTTGAAATACATCACTCTACATGCCGACACTAGATGTTTAGTACTGTTTCCACAGGCAAGAGATTAATGTAGCTGCATTCAGATAATGAAGCTGTTTGCTGATGGTGGGATCTTCACGCAAAGAAATATAGATTTTTTTTTCCCCCCCTCATCTTTTCAATAATAACTCAAGGCAGCTTAAGAAGTGGGTAGCAGGTGCTGCAGACAAAAACCTTTCTGATAATGTTATAGTCTCCCTTGTTATAAGCCAAAATGGACGAAGAAACAACATCGAACACATTAGAAATTATGGGTTTTCAAGAAAAATTATATTCTGAAACAAAAATAGAAAGCTTTGTCTTGCCTTTTTCAGTGTCTATTCCAATGTGTTAAATCCATACAATGAAAATTCTAATTTGCTAAGTATTTGTTTCTTACTTTTTCGTACGCTTTGTCCCCCTCAGGATATAGGCAATCATGGCTCACCACAATTTCCTGTTCTTTGTAGCTCAAATTCTTTTTGTTATTTCTTCTAAACCTTGTTCAACCATCCATTTACTCAAGCTAAGTAGGTTACACATATGTTTTCTGTCCCTCTTGCCTTCACTCTGTCCTATGAGTATCATATTTTCCAACCTCTTTTGCTCATTATGTGCCCTAGAAATTTCAGCTGTCTCTTGACATTCAGTATAAGTTTCCCCTTTTTATTTCCATCTCTAAAACTTTGTTGTTGCTTCAGTCTGTGGTATCCTCAGCATCCTTCTGTAGAATGAAATTTGTTTCTTTAAGTCTCTTCCTCTTTGAGATTATCTAGCATTCACTACCATATAGGAGGACAGAAGTTCAGTACTCTTTTCTTTGTTTCTAATGAAATTTTCCTGTTTCTTAATACTCTGCTTAGCTTTTGAACTGTATCTTTGGCTATCTCAATGCACCTTTGGATTTCAGTGTCACACCTTCCTTCCTGTTAGAACAATTCTGAGATATCTGGATTTTTGTATTAGATATTTGTAATTTGCATTTTAGGCTCATTCTTTTACTAAATATCATTCATTTCATTTTTTTACAGTTGATGCTTAAGCCTTTTTTGCTTCACTATCTTTTGTAAGAGGTTTTGTAGTTTTTTTATTTTTTCAGTTTCTGCTATCAACACAGAGTCATCTGTATATCTAATGTTAAGATTGTGGCTGCCAATAATGGATCCTGGTATGACTTCTAATTCTCTTAGAATCACCTCATTACTGTAGAGATTGGCTAAATCCAGTGAGAAGACACATCCTTGTCTTACAAACCTTCCTATTTTTTTTTCTGCCAGTATATGTTCTTCATTAGAATAAGCAGTCAGTTATGTGCCATACGTGATACACATTTGGGCAATAATGTCTCAAAGATACTTGACTGACTGGGTAGAAGATTTTACTGCAGTAGATTGCCATTACTTCCTGCAGTAAACTGGTTGCCAATCAAGGCTATAGAACAAACTGTCCTGCTATTTAATCCATAGTTGGAGGGGAAAAAAGTGATTAATACCTTTCCCAAAGGTATATGTGTATTTAGTGAATGCAAGGAATTCAACTGGAATTTGAACTTGGCTCACTGATTTATCATTCTGAGCTGATATCCACTGCACCACAACATACATCACAATTATTTTAACAGCCTACCCAAATATGTCAAGGTTACTGAGTGGTTCCAACAGATCTTTGTGGCGTACTTTATCGAACAATTTTGAAGAATTTATAAAACAAGTACATGTCCTTTTATTGCTCTTTTTGATAGCATTCTGAAAACTACAAAACAAGCTCTTCAAAAAAAAATTATCATGTGAAAAAAAAGTTATCAGAGAATTTGTTCTCTTACAGATAATTAACTTTTCTGTATTATAAATTTTGCTCACAAGCAAATAAAAAATAATACTCAATATGTATTTAACAGCTATCACCTTTAAAAAAATGTTTGTTTAATCATTTCAACACCACAAGTAAGGTAACAAAGCCACTAAGATTAGGGGGGGGGCTAAGCATGAAAGAATATAAAAAGAAAACATTAAAGAGCAAGAACTATAAAAGAACAAAAATTAAGGAGACATAAGATAATGACTGACATTCATGTAAGTTGTTATTGCCTGCCCTGTTTCCTCAGAGTCCAAGTCAGTCAGTTAAGTGCCATACATGAAACACACTTGGGCGATCATGTCTCGAAAGAGACATGACTGACTGGGCAAACGATTATCCCGCAGTAGGTTGCTATTGCTTTCTGCAGTAGACTGGTTGCCTGCCAAGGCTATAGAACCCAATCTGTCCTGTTATTTAACCCATAACTAGAAGGAATAGACAGATTAATACCTTTCCCAAGGGTATTTGCACGTAAGTGAATGCAATGAATTCAGCTGGAATTCGAACTCGGCTCCCCGATTTCTCATTCCGAGCCGATATCCAATAAGTACGCAGCCAGTTATGTCACCAATGCTTTATTCCACTAAGCTATTGTCCCATAAAAATAATATAAATAAAGATAATTCAGACAGAAATTGTTAGTCTTGTTTTGGTGGCATTGTGAGTTCAATTCCTGAAATAGGTAGTGGAAACAAGACTAGCAATACAAAAAAAAAAAAAAAAGAATCCTAGATATAGACAATAAAAGGAGAACAATCTATCTCCATAGGATAAATAAAAAATTCAGTTCAAGATTTCCTGAAGGTTACTCAGATTGACAGATTCCTGAAGAAGGTCAGAGGGAACAAGAACCAAAACATGATGATTACAACAAAAATGAAGATATTAGTCTAACTAAATAATGCAATTTCAACTTAAGAGATCCTTTCTTCTTTTTCTTTCTCTGTAGACCCCCTTCAAATTTTCGGAGATCATTGCTGAAATTATTTCTCTAAGCTACAGCAAAAATTATTACCCTTTTCATTTTTTCGATTACTTTCTTTGATTGGCAGGATACAAATAGGATGAAGTTTTACTGGTCTAACAAATGTACATCATGAAGAACTGTTGGAACTGCTACATAACCTTGGCTTCTTTAGGAAGAGTATTGGAACTTATATGGAGAGAAAATTGCCTGCATACAGATGGAAAATGAATTCAGTAAATATACAAAAATAGAAAGGGGGTGTAAGACAAGGATTTGCCTTTTAACCAGACTTTTTCAACTTAAGAGAATTAAAATTCTACCAGGATTCATTATTGGTAGCCACAATCTTAGCATTAGATTAGCAGATAATACATTGTTGACAGAGACGGGAAAGTACAGGCTTTCCTACACAAAGTAGGAAAAGAAAATGAGAAAAAAAAAAAAAAGGACTAAACTTAAAGTGCAAGAAGATGCATGATTGTTAACAAAAAGGAACAAACCAAAACACAAATTAGGAATTGGAGATACCAAAATCCAGCAAGTACAAAAATATAAATATCTGGGAAATGTTTCAAAAGAGGAAGGAACTGCAACTCTGAAATCAGAAGGCACATTTTGGATAGCAAAAGATGCTTTCCAAAATTTAAAAGTATTAATAGAAAATTTCATTAGAAACAAAGAGTCATCATCATCATTTATCCATCACACCCAGATGGTGCATAGAGCAGCAACTTTTTGTTGCTGTTTCTGTAAAAAAAACTTTTTTTTATGGGACAGGGTTGTTAGCCCTGCACCCAACTCCAAAACCTGGAGGACTGGTGGACCATTCTTGGTCCTTACGCTTACAGCACCTGGTATTCCCAAATGGTCACCCATTTAAGTACTGACCAGGCTCGATGTTTGGACAGGAACTGGTGTATTCAACACGATATAGCCATAGACAGAAACAAAGAGTACTAAAATGTTATATAATATCAATGTTTGTATCAGTAAATACTGGACAATCTCCTCACAGATAAAGAGACTTAAAGCAACAGAAATGTGGTACTACAGAAGGATGCTGAGAATAAGGAAGACTGAACATGTTAACAATAAGAAAGTTTTAAGGAAAATTGAAACCAAAAAGATACTTATACTTACCATTAAAAAAAGTTAAAATTTACAGGGCATATGAGGAAAGTGGTCTTAGAAAATCTGACACTCACAGGATATATTAAAGTCAAGAGGGGCAGAGGAAAGAGCACTAAACTACCTACCAAGCTTGTATAAATTGTTGACAGAACAGGGTTTAGGAGATAGCAAAAAGACCAAATTTACTAAACGCTACAAAGGAGAGGAAGTAGTGGACTCTAAAGGATATGGTACATCGAATATTATTAAAAGTGTTCTTAAGTATTAACAAAAAAGCAAAAAAAAAAAAAAAAAATGAATTACTACAATTGATAAGAGTGTTCCTGAGATACAGGATTGTATTATTTTATACATAATGCACCAACCAATTTAAGATTATATTGTACCTTGAACACTTGCTGAGCGTAGTGTCAAATTTCATTAAGATTAGGCAAGAAGTTCTTAAGCTAGGGTCATTTTTCTGTTTTTATAGCATTTTTAATAGGAAATGCAGTATTTGTTTTCAATATACTTATATCAAGTTACATATATAAACAAATATTTGCATATCATATTCCAATATGTATGTGAAAAATAAACATTTATAACAACATTAATTTTAATATGAATAACACAACATATTTATACAATTCACTACACTATTTTTTTTTTATAAGCAACAACTTAAATGGTGATGAATCACATGACTTAATGGTAAATAATTAGATGTCTGCTTATTTGCTACTATTACATATTTTGAAATAAAAGCAAAGAAGAAACAAGTATGTGCAATAAAAATATACTTATTTTTAAAAAGACAACACCTGTTTTAAGCTATTACTCAAACTTTTCACACATGTTAACTATGAAACCCAGTGGAACAATAAACTTTTTAAGTCTAAATACAAATTAAAATGTGTAATTAATAACAAAATTGATAATTCATCATTTTGTATCATGAACATTGCTTTTAAAAAGAAACCCAGCGGGTTTATAGCTGCTCTAATGACCATTAACAGCGCAATTATTAGTATTCTCACGTTTTTAATTAAGTTTGGTCAAAAAAAGGAATATTCTTTGACCTGTCATTTTATGCTGAGTGAGAAGGAGACCAACTGCGATGATTGGTGCGTCGGCAATGGTTTTTGTCCATAAAAAGGGTCTGAGACAATGGTTGGCACTGTTATAACCCTGGTGATGTGCATAACTGAGAGAGAGCATTGAGTTATCGCCCAGTTCACACTCCACCCACGTCTATTGAACAGGTGAAGAGGCTCATCCCTTGTTTCCTGTTTAGGATGCGGTTTCCGGTTTCCTCTTTTCCAATTTTTTCACTCCTATGTAGCCCCCTGCACATCAGTGGCATTACTGCCTTGCTCGGGGTGATATGATTAAAAAAAAATAAATAAATAAAAAGACTATTTTTGTCTGGAAGCTTCAAAACCACAAGTGAAGTGAGCGGTGGAACCGAAACCAAACAGAAATTTACTCTTTAACTACAGTTTTTAATGTCATTGTTGAATTGAAATAATATTTCTTACCTTTGGATTCTACTAAGGCCAGGAGAAAGAGTAAGAGCAACATTATTTCCTCGTAACCCCGGGGCTAACCAAGGCCCCCAGGCCAGCAGAAACACTCTGCTCGGCACCAAAATCTGAAATTAGAAAAGAATAGAATCATTAAAATATCTACAGTTGTTTGTTTTCTTCAAAATTCTTTATTTAATTTTTCCAATAGAATTAGTGATATGATCCTAAAAGGATCAATGTCACTGAACTAAAAAGAACTTATAAAAATAGTAGAAGACTATTTCTAAATGTGGAGCAACAAATGGGTTATTTTCCTCTATAAATTTATTTCACTTCAAACATCATATTTGGGCAGTTTCCACTATTTATTAATGAGAACAGAACCTGCAAAAAAAAAATTGTTAATTACAAAGGAACCAACGCATCTATCTAGAATTAAGAATATCATACAGTTGCTCTTCCAAGATTGGTATTGAGCATTCTTACCTTATAACTGAGTGTTTGTGGACAGAGAAAAAAGATGTGCGTTGTGGTGCAGTGGATATCGGCTCGGAACGAGAAATCAGGGAGCCGAGTTCAAATTCCAGTTGAATTCATTGCATTCACTTACACGCAAATACCCTTGGGAAAGGTATTAATTCATCTCTTCCCTCCAGTTATGGGTTAAATAATAGGACAGATTGGGTTCTATAGCCTTGGTCGGCAACCAGTCTACTGCAGAAAGTAATGGCAACCTACTGCAGGATAATCTTCTGCCCAGTCAGTCATGTCTCTTTTGAGACATGATCGCCCAAGCATGTATCACGTATGGCACCTAACTGACTGACTGGACAGAGAAATCAAGACTGCATGGGGACTCACAGTTTCATTTGCCAAGAAATATTGAGACACACACAGATATATATGTATATATATATATATATGAGACACTGCCTATTCTGGATATGATAGGTCTCATTGGTATATTTGGTTTGTGTGTTTTTGGGAGACCATATAGTGTGGGTGTTTTTGGATGGTATGTGATAAGCTTTAGCCAGGAGGAGTTTTATGTTTTTAATACTGTCTTGATATTGTTTATAAATTTTTGTATCTCTTCTCATGCTGTTTTTGTTAACTTTCTTGTATATGTTATCATTAACAAACTCGATTTTGATGTCTAGAGAAAAGCTACCAGCAAAAACGACCTGATAAATATCTACTCCAGCCACTCTTACTATATATATATATATATATATATATATATATATGGTGTTCTAAAAGTAGGTGGACAGTAAATGATAACATTTATTTTGAGATTACAGATACAATAATATTTACTCTAAACAATTATTACAGTGACAAATTTTATAATCCAAGAACGTTTAAATTCTTTCAACCAAGTTACTCAAACAGTTGTCCATCAAAATTTACATTTACTGTCCACTTACTTTTGAACCACCTTATATATCAAGTGTATTTAGGCAGCAAATATTCTTTAAGGAAAATATCATTAAAGACAGACATTTTGTGTCAATCCATTTTACTGATAGGCTTTTCCAAATTACAAATAATCCTTCAGATAAGGAGGAAATTCCCACCAGAAATTGAAGTTTTTAGAAGAAATATGATCCAAGCTTTCAACTTCTTTAAGGTAGATAAAAGACAAATGGTGAGTTCCATAGAACTGGTGAGTGTTCTGACTTTTTTTGTAATTTGGAAAAGTCAATCAATAAAATGAATCTATATAAAGTGGTTGTTTTTAATAGTGCGCGCACACACACACTATATATATATATAGCGTGTGTCTGTGCACTATTAAAAACAACCACTTTATGTATTCATTTTATTGACTGACTTTTCCAAATTTATATATATATATATATATATATATATATATATATATATATAGTAACATTTACCTTTGAACATGTAAATAATTACTACAAAATTGTACATTTTGTTTTGACATTGATAAAAAAAGAATGTCTCATCAGGTAGTTAGTAATGATGGTAATAAATGCTTTATTTTGTGAAGCATCAACTTCACTTTCTATTTTTGAAAAAATTCATAGAAGGTAAAAGGCTTAATAAAGATAAAAGAATAAAATCAAGAAAAAGAGGAAAGTGCATATGCATATATATATATACACACACACACACTCCATTTTCCCCAATTATAGATAAGGTTTTATAAATCAAGAACAATTTTAAGGAAAATAAACTATGACAAAGTCAAAAAGTTTTTGTGTGATGCATTTTGTCTTTGTGTTGATGCAGCTATACATTCCCACAAAGAAAAGGAGACACTGAGAATTAATTTTTTTTTTGTTCAATGGTTTTTTTTGTTCAATGGTTTCATCTTTTTTTTTATTGTTCATTTTTACACTATTTTTGTTATTTAGTCATAATATTGTCATAATAGATCTACCAATAAAGGTGAAATGTTATCTGGACATAAATTTACTGTTGATGATTAAGTAATTAAAGCACTTTCTATACATTTTCATCTTAGTAAATTGCTTTCTCTTAATTGAAAATAGCTTAAAATATATATCTCAAAATTATTTTTACTCATTATGGTGCTCAACTAATGCACCGAGTGTGCTGTTTATAAAAAGATTCCTTTTGTGTTCATATGTTTCACTTAAATTCCTACAGATTTCTATTTATTTCTTGTGGTAATTATTACAGGTAATACAGTAAATTCATCCTTCAAGTTTTAGCACATTTTGTTTTGTCTCAAGTTTTTTATTGTTTTAGATGTAGTTCTAATAAATTTTATGTTGATCTTAGACAAATTCTTTCTAATTGTAGTTATGATGGTATTAATGAGTAGAGCAATATATTTTAATTTCTTTGGGTTTGTCAAGATGGTTTGTTTTTCTATGTCAAAATATTTTATGAACTCTTTGTTCTGCATTGAATAATTAGGGTCTTGGAGGTGCTTAAGTATTCTCAATGTATTTTGCCTCTTCGTGTATATACTGGGAGCTACAAATTCTAGGTGCTCTTAAATAGAATCTGATGATTATTTTGATTTTATTTTTGTTGTTATGGTGAGAATGGAAAATTATGAGATCATTTTTATTAATTGATTTGCAACAGCTTGTAAAATATTTCAAAATAAAAAAAGTTGACAATCCTGAAAAACCTAGCAAATCAAAATATATTGTTCTATGCACCAAATCTATCACTAGAATTAAAAAGAATTTATCTAAGTTCCACAGGTTCCTGTACTACAATGCAGGATATGATTCAAGCACTTCACGGTATAACCTAAGGTAAGCCAAGTCACAAGTATTCCAATCCTGTAGGAGCAATTCTCATATTGCACCAAAGGGAGATAATTTGACTACTCTAATATTGATCACAGGGGAGTGGGAATGTTTGTCTGATCTATATTGGTGTCCCACATCTGAAACTGAACAATGTGTTGCATACAGGGATGTATACAGGATTAGTAGCTGAACAGCATTTCCTATTTGTTCATCTGTAATACTCAAAATGTTTCCCCTAATTATTATAGGCCTTGCTATTTGAATGAACATGTTCATCTTGATAATACAATGCCTCGACCAATCTACACTTCAGCTTTCCTTCATCAGATGTGTCATTTGACTCAGTAATCTTTTTTTTTTTTTCAAGCAAATCCTTTATTCAATCAATGAATGCAAATTGTTCTCATACTGTTTTTCATTCTTAAAGGATATTTCATCAGTTAACACTTCCCCGTCTTATTTAACTTTGTTGCTCATTTATTTTATCCACTGAACAATAGTATGACTTTTCAGCACAGCCAGATCCAAAAGATTGAACTCTCAACTACCAAGATATATTTTAATCAATGTTTTAATCCACAAGACAATGTGCTTGTTATCTAACTTGTAATTGATATATTGGAGTGTTTCTACTGCTGACAACCACATATTCTATATTCTTACGGTTGATTAGTCCTTTCCTCTTACTTTGCTGGTTTGCTACCTTCTGTAGGAGTCCCTATTTGCTATCATTTGCACACCTTAATATTGAAATGGTTGTGACCGCCAATAATGAATCCTTGTAATTTTATCAAGAATGACTTCAGTGTAAAGGTTGAACAAGTTCAGTTAAGACACATCCTTGTCTTACGCCCCTTTCTGCATCTGTGTATTTACCAAATTTACTTCCTCTCCTCACACAGGTAGTTTGCTCCCAGTATGAATTCTAATATCCTCACCACTAAACAAAATTTTTTTTTTATTTTAAATCAAATAACGGGTATTTGGAGGATGATCTATGTGCCGTGTCTCTTCAGAATGTAGGTGATCATGGCTTTCCACATATCCTTATTCTACTAGAGCTCTTTCTCCTGTTATCCCTTACAAACCCTAACTCCACCATGCATTTGCTCAAGCCCTTCAAGTATTTTATGCATTGTTTTCCAGTCTTTCTATCTGACATGTAAGCATTGGATTCTCCAAGACCTCCTTCATTACATATCCCAGAAACTTCAGATGTCTTTCCCTGATTCCAAGTATTAGTTTCCTTTTCATTTCTATCTTCTCCAAGACCTCATTGTTACTCACATGTTTGGCTCATGGTATCCTCAGCATCCTTCTGTAGAACCACATTTCAATTGCTTCAAGTCTTAGTGCTCATTAATAGGTTATAAGTAGAAACCTATAATAAGTGGTGTTTTTTGGGGGTTTTTTATAAAGTTATACTACCGAAATTTTAATTTATAATCAATATTGATATTTAAAATGGGTATTAAATACGAGTCATGTTTAGTTACTTTCAACTTTTTAGATCAAAAGCTTGCTTGTTTGTGAGACAAATCTGACAACAAAACCAGCATGGTCTCAAAAGGTTAGTTTAACAATTAACCATAATATGCAATAAGCTATTATAAATGCAAAATTATAAAGTAAATTGATAGAAAACTACTTTTAAAGTAATTAATGCTACAAAAATTAAAATATGCTTTCTATGTATTTGTTAAATCAGTTTTCTTTAAAATAGAAAAAATAAAAAAATAAAAAAAAAAGGAATGAAAAAAAAAATTTGACAAAAATGATTTATTTTCACTATGAAAAGCCAGTTTTATTTGCTAATTTCATTTAAAAAAATTAAATAAAAAGGTTGACATTAAAAGTTCACTATTTAAGAAATATAGCTACTGGAATTCAAGGTCTAATAGTTTAATATAAAAGTATTAAATAAACTGAAAATTTTAATTTATTGCTAAAAAATGGCATACATTCATGAGAAATTATCAGATCAAGGTATTATTCTCATTCTCTCTCTCTCGATTTGGCAATATTATGAATACAGAATCATCTTTCTGAATTCCTGTTTGTCAAGTATATTTACAATCAGTAAAAAGGATATTTCTCTACAAATGTAGTAAGATTTTACAGGACTGCTAAAATTGGTTGAGTTTGTTTCAATCATGGTGAAAACCATAGAAATGAAAATCTACAAGAGAAAAGCACAGCAGACAAAGAAATGGCGTCAGAGAAGAATTAGAAAGCGGAGAAACAGTTGCAGGAGAGTCGACATCAGCTGCCGGCAGAGGGAAATTGCAGGTGGGGTGCGGGGGGGGGGGTAGTAGTAGTAGTAGTCATCCTGACATGTCATGTCAGGATGGTGGCTAGCAGCAGGAGACGACAATGCATTGTAGCAACTTCAATAATCACCCAACAGAAAAATCAATAAACAAAACAGAGTCTACCAACTGGCAATAGAAAAGTGGGAGCAATCAAAAGAGAAAATGCTTCCTGTTTCTTTGTTTCAGGCAAATTTCTAATTGCTACAACAGAAACATGAAAAATCGGTCAAATTGTACCCTCCTCTTCATTTTTTTTTAACACAGGAAAAAAATATTTACAAAATTTTGAAATTTCTAAAGGATTTTGTTAAAATAAAAAAATTACTGAAAATTAAATTTAACATTTTTTTTAAACATTTTGTGATAAGTTATCTTTCATGACAAATTTTTATGTTAAAATTTAACAAATTCTACACCATTAAAAATGGCTAATACAAAAATTTGTTTAAAACGCTGTCCAAAAAAAATAATTAAAAAGCAAAAACAAAATTAAATTAAAATAATTAAAAATTAAATTTTAAAAATTAAAAAAAAAAAGGTAAATTTAATTCATGTTTGAAATGATCAGCAAACTTTAACTGTAAAGAGATTGATACACACATGTATATATATATATATATATAATTGAAAATTGTACAAGATAGACACATGTACTCGTATGCTTTAAGTATATATATATTTTTTTAATCATTTCACACCAAGTAAGACAAAGTCAGTAATACTCACAAGGTTACTAAGTGTAGAGGAATATAAGAAAACGAAAAGCAGTATTGAGAGAGTACAAGAAGCCAAATTAAGAAGATAACAATTGACATTGCATTTAAATTCTAGAAGATCAAAGTTGACAGGAATGCCAAGAGGCTGGGAAAAAATTCCATAAGTGAAAAGTGAGATAGAAGAAACTTTTAGCATTGAACTTATGGTTAGATCTAACCATTTCAACTGTAAAATGATGAGACCTTTCCACTAATCTAGTATTGTGCTTAAAATTGTAAAGACTAGGTAAAGACTTGTAAAGGGAAGTAATATTTTTTTTATATAATACAAAAATGTGGTACAAAGCCAAAGAGGGAGATAGTAAAGGGTTAGTCTACAATCAGCCTTATCTTGAACTTAGCTAGCCACAACTACTCACCAAAACATACCACAGTATCTCTTCCATCAAAACAACACATTCTTACTTACCATTCTCACTACAGTCGCCATAATATGTCAAAGTCTGTATGTAGTCCTTTCCTATATGTGCAGTTTGTCCCAGGGTGGGGGGATAACCAAGAGGAAAGTTCACCAAAACAATTACTATAAAAGTATTCATAGAAAAGGTACAGGGAAACAACAAAAGACAAGATGCCAAGTCAAGACTAATAACATAAGTGATTCTTTCAATTTTATCTAGAATCTCAAAATAAATAAAAGCACCATACCAGATGTGGCAGCAATATTCAAAGCAGGAATGGTAGACTTGTAAACATAAGATTCTATAGAGAAAAATTGTCTAGTACAACAGTGAAGCAACAGGTCTAGCAACTGATTCAATATAAACTTTCCACTTCATGTCAGAATGTGATAATGTATAAATATGTACTTGAAAACATTTTTGTTGTTTTTTTTAGGCTGTGTTGTGGTACAGTTGATATTGGCTCAGAACGAGAAACCGAGGAGCCGAGTTCGAATTCCAGTTGAATCCATTGTATTCACTTATGCGCAAATACCCTTGGTAAAAGTATTAATCCGTCTCTTCCTTCCAGTTATGGGTTAAATAGCAGGACAGATTGGGTTCTATAGCCTTGGTCGGCAACCAGTCTACCGCAGAAAGCAATGGCAACCTACTGCGGGATAATCTTCTGCCCAGTCAGTCATGTCTCCTTCGAGACATGATCGCCTAAGCGTGTTTCACGTATGGCACTTAACTGACTGATGTGTGCATATAGAGACCTCCCCCACACCCTGAACAATAAATTTTCTCATCAAGACATGTCAGAAATACAATCCTGGTTTTGTATTGTTCATTCACTGATAACTTAAGACTCTAAACAGTAAAAGGCAAAGCTTTTTTTTCTATGTTTCCTTACTCATTAATACAAATGAGAAACAATGTAAGCACTGTTTCTATAGAAGAAATGCATTAGTTGATGAGAATTCAGTTGAATGATAAATATATAAGAATCTTGAAATATTTTAAAGTAAAACTCAAGTTCTGTCTATATTTCTGAGAAGAAATATTGTAACTATTTGTATTATTTGGACTGTTGTCTCCTCTTTGTCATATTCACAAAGTTTCAACTGCTGTACGCTCCAGCCTTTTTCAGGAAATCTACACTGGAGTTTCAAACCGAATCTTATTTAGTCCACCAAAAACACATGGCCCAATGGATAAAAGCATTGGTTGAAGTAATCCAGTGACTTAATCCAGAGAGTTGCTAGTTCAATACCTGACCACAGCAGAGGTGAATATAAAGAAATTAGGAAAGTACAAATACAAAAATGATTAAATTAATTCCTTCAACTTCACCAAAAAACTTTTGATCATGTTATAACTGTTGAAACCTTGTCAATGATTGATTTTTATTTAGCAACATAAAAACCTCTATTATTTAATGCTGAAACCAAAATAGTTTTAACATACTTTTATGGCTTCAATTAAATATATTTTGAATGCAATTGTATGCCTTCAACTAGATAAAATGTACTGTTCTCATTTAGCTATAAAATGTATTGTTTGTTATTTTACTATAAATCTATTTTATACTTTCATAGTATTTTGTTTGTGTTTGGGATGTTCACTATTTGTTCATAGCTGGGACCCTAACTGGTGTTACCATCCAGTTCAAAGTGGACATTAGAACAGCAATTAAAAGTTGGTTCCATGCTCCTAAATTTCCAATCTTCTTATCTGGTTTTGCTACCAGGCGTAGTTTATCATCATACCCAGGAAACATTGTCGAAGTAAATCATTTACAAAATTGTTTTTTTTTTTTTTTTTTTTACAATAGTTCTAAATGAATTCATAGAGATACTTTCATATTTGTGAACATTAGAAGAATTTTTTTCCCAACAAATTGCCATAGAATGCTGGTGCAGGTTATTAATATAGCATCAGCCAGACTACAAACTGCTAATTTGTGGAGCAAGTACAAATACAGGAATGATTAAATTAATTTTCAACTTCACCAAATTAAGTCCTTATTTGATATTGCATTTAACAATGTCCAGTAATTTGAACAGGTGTAGATGTTTATTTCTTGTAGCCTGTTTAGGGTTGAGTTTCTATTTCCTTAACCTAGTCTTCTCATTTGCTTTCACTCCCATTTAACCCCTTCCATCTTTTAATCAATTCACCCAAAGCAAATGGCATCAAGCCATCAAGAGCTACTGAAAGTGAAAGAAAAAAAGGACTTTAGAAGGAAGTGGAAAGCCAATCCTAAAGAAAGAAGGGATAAACCTCTACCCTTGTTCAAAAGAGAGTAGAGGAATTTAACTGGACAATAGATTCACCTACCTATTCCTACTGAGAACAAAAAATAAATAAATAGTAAATATAATTTTAGAGTTTAATCAAAAACATTCAAAGTATAGAAGTAGATTTTAGAAGGAACCAGGAATGATAGATAGACCTCTGTCTGTTTAAAAAACAAGGGAGGCTTGTGAACTAGATGATGGACAAACCTATCTACTCCTATTAAAGAAAATAAAAATAATCAATAAAAATATAACTAAAATTTCAGAGTTTAGTCTTAGTGGCATTATCTTTTTACTTGGAATGAATTGATTAAAAAAAAAAATTAAGACAAAAAGAATAAACAGTGATGCTAAAAGCACATTCAATTCTTTTTTTAAATTTAACTAAAATTTAAAAAGTATGAAAAGAAACTTTTTTTTTTTACCCTGTTTGAAATATTCCTAAACTGCTCAACAAAGATTTCAGAATCAGTCTCAGAATTGTTCCAATTCTATTTGGCTATAAATACCTCTTAGTAGAAATTTTATCAAGCCAAAGAATTATGGATTTAAAAACAAAGTGATGAAAATAGAAAAGTAGCTGCTTGTAATTATCAACAAACATTATGAGCAATAGATGACAATCATTGCAGTAATGACTGTAAAAGGAGAAAAGAAACTGTGATGAATAAAAGTGATAAGTCTGAAATAAATTACAAGTTACTTAGTTTGGATTCAATGAAAACCATACCCTTTTTGGTTAGCTATGAGAGCTAAAGCAGTAAATGTCAAAAACTACCCTTTATTGTGCTACCTCAACCAACAAATACAACAGTGAAACTATCTTTACAGCAAGTGAATTTATTGACAGACTACAAAGCACACTGGCATGAAACAAGATTTACAGGCAGATGGTGTATCGGCAATGGTCATTTTAAAGGTAAGTAAAGAGCTATCTTTATTGAATCAAGAACCCAAAAGGATATTATCACTGTTCTTCAGTATAGGTTTAGAGAAAGAAGGAATACTTCCTTATGAAAAGATGAAAAATGAAGATACACATGGTATCATGATTATTAAAACCTTTTAAAGTTTTCTAAAAAATAAACACTAATATCATTGTTATCACCAAGGAAGGAAATATATTAACAATTCTACAGCAATGGAAATCATAAATTAAACTGAATTGTGTGTGTGTGTGTATATTTAAGAACAAAATACATACCACTTACATGCTACCTAGGTTTTCACCATGTAGGTCTTTTCAGGCAAGCTAGACAAGCTTGCCTGAAAAGACCTGTATTGTTGAAACCTGGATAGCAAGCAAGTGGTGTGTGTTCTGTTCTATAATATGTTAAGCTTTGCAAGTTGAGTTCATTTGTGTCGGTTGTGCATTTTTTTTTTTTTTTTTAACTACCATCTCTTGGTCTAACCAGCCACTATTGCGAGGGAGGGAGTTGGGGAGGGAGGGAGAGAGGGAGTTAGGGAGGGATGGGAAGAGAAAGAGAGAAATTTGTGATCAAATATGGATTGAAATATACGATAAAGAACAAATAAAAATGTAATAAAGTGCCTGCAATATAGAAAAAGTAACATTGGCAAAAAATCAAGTAATCTAAAAGCCCACATTTATGAACATAAGAGTGGCCTACATCGAGAAAACCCTTTAAACTCATTCATAATACACAGAAACAAACTGGTCATAACTTTGATTTTATAAATGCTACCCTAACTTTTTTGTAAAAAGTGGATAATTCTTTGCATAGAAAATACTTCAAGGAATTCTAATAAATATTTTACCAACTATACACATGTTAAACACACTATATTACATTACCAACTTTTATAAAATCCATACTTAAGAAACTCAAGATATTCCCATCTACTACTACCACCACTACTACAAATGGTATTATGTAAAATGTTCCCAAATCAAGATTGGACAACCACCATATATAAATAAAAATGCCTACCAAACACATGCACACAAATACCATGTGTACTTATCTATGGCATGATCTTGTGTATTGCACAACCCCCCAAATTTCCACACATAAAAAATGATTTTATGCATATCGAGTATCATGTGACTTCCTTTTTTGAGAGACCAAATTACAATAGACTTCCTCCATCTCTTAATTCCATCTTTGAGTTAAATAAGTTAAAAAAGCGGAAAAGAGAATGATAAAAAGCATCATTAATAATGTTATACTCATTGTGTAAATACATACAGCCATGAACGAGAAACTACGTGTGTGTGTGTGTATATATATATATATATATATATATATATACACACACACATATACATATTTCTATATGAGTTAGGATCAAGTATACATGTTTTTTTACTTTAAATGTTTACCTTTATATGCTAAAATAAAAATAATTCAAATAATTGTTTCTTTTTAGCAAATAAAAAAGTCTTAAGTAATTTGTCTTAATCAGCTGATTTGAAAATTCTAGAGGATCAGTGTAGAATGGCTAAACATCTTATAAACCTAAACAATGCAAATGGTGCATGAGTGATTGTATAATACGATAATAATATGAGAATACATACAATATTATTGGATACAGTGAAGTAAAGTAACTTTTTCAAAAATGCACTGTTTCCCTTCAGTAGTTTACTGCAATCAGCCGATTTGGAAAGCATAGACAGTAGTCTTGACCAGCTAAACATCTTATAAGCATAAACAATGGAAAATATGCATATTGACTATGTTTGTTTGGATATATAAATGGATATATAGTTTGGTCAATGGCGTAGCCAGGACATTCAGTACATAAGCTAATTTTATATCTCGTGGATGATGCAACACCCTTTAAAAAAAAAAAAAAAAAAAAAAAAAAAAATCGCATGATATGCGAGTATATACAATATACATTATCATCTGAAATCAAAATAGACAAACTAAAATTATGATACAATGACATACAAACACTGTTGGACAAAAATGCACAAACTCTGCTTAACCAATGAGAAATACAAAAATAAACATTTTTTTTCTCCATATCTCATTCTCTGATTGAGCAAAACATGTCAGATTTATTCTTTCTATTTTTTATTTTTACACACACTATACATTATATATATATATATATATATATATATATATATATATCTCCTAAGTCTATAGCATGACTGAGTTTCATGCATTAGAATTCATAAGCATCTGATGATTGCATAGTGCATGAAACTATATGCTTTACAGCTGTTATATTACATTGAGCACTGTTTTATTAGCACCAGAAAAATATTCATATACATGTCTTTGCTTGCATATACATATCTCAAAATCACAAGTCATTGTGAGCAAAAGTTTGAAGCATATTGGCCTTTTTCAAAGATTTGATCATATAAAAGTATATGCTGTCAGAAACTAATGAAGATCTGCTCAGCATAGTTGCAGTATAAACCACAATGAACTCTGGATATTGAGTAGGCATCTGTAATATGGATTTGCTAATTGCTCAGGCAGACAAGTGGGCTCAGAAACAAGTAGCCAGCCAGTGTGTGCGCGCACGTGTGTATATATATATATATATATATATATATTACACGCACACAAAATAACGCATAAAATTTCATGTTCTAGATAATGGCCAATATGGTCAAACGTCCTTAACCAAAAATATAACAAAACCTGAACAATTTGCCCATTTTTTATCATCTTATTTGAAAATTAGAAAAATGCAAATAAAAGATTCAGACATTGTTGAATTTAACAAAAATTATTTGGACTAATTCTTGCTGCTTATATATAACTTGTGGTGGAATGGACATCAGTGCAGAATGAGAAATCAGAGTAGAGTTCAAATTCCAGTCAAATTCGTTTAATCCATTTATGCACAAATATCTTTGGGAAAGGTATTAATCCTCCTCTTCTTTCTCCAGCTATGAATTGAATAGAAGAACAGATTGAGTTCTATAGCCTTCATTTACAACCTGTCTTCTGCAGAAAGTAATGGCAACCTACTGTAGGGAAAATCTTCTGCCTAATCAGCCGTCTCGAGACATGATCGCCCAAGTGTGTATCACGTATGGCTATTACCTGACTAATAAAATGCCAAATGTATTTGTAATTTTGTCTGTAACTTTTTGCTGTATTAGTGTTATCTCTCTTCATTATGACAATGGTAGATTGTTATAAGGTACTTAACAAAGCTGGGAGAAAAAAAAATAAGAACTTAAAATAGTTATTTTTGATGGCATGGTTAATCTAGTACATAAAAGAATGCCCCAAAAGCAAAATACTTTTCTTACAATGATTTTAAGACACTAAATCATTTACTGATAATTACTTTAAGAAAGTAGAAAAATAATTTGAAACCTTTTCACTGTTTGATCAGTCAGTTAAGTGCCATACGTGATACACGCTTGGGCGATCATGTCTCGAAAGAGACATGACTGACTGGACAGAAGATTATCCCGCAGTAGGTTACCATTGCTTTCTGTGGTAGACTGGTTGCCAACCAAGGCTATAGAACCCAATCTGTCCTGCTATTTAACCCATAACTGGAAGGAAGAGACGAATTAATACCTTTCCCAAGGGTATTTGTGCGTAAGTGAATACAATGGATACAACTGGAATTTGAACTCGGCTCCCTGGCTTCTTGTTCCGAGCCGATATCCACTGTACCACAACGCACATCCCACTGTTTGATAGATGCACCAAAATGTCTATGATTTCTAAATTGCTAGTAGGTATATATGAATATTGAATTTGTAAAATGTTATCTCCTGTTGATGGTGCAACATATGTTGAAGAAAGAATACAAATGTATATAACATAAAATACATTGCACTAACTCTGAAGTGTTGATCTATATTTTAATTAATAAGTGAAAGGATATTGCATTAATTTTCAGCTACAAGTTTTAAATTTTACCCATAGATGTGGAAAGAGGTGGATTCATATTTCCCAAAGGTATTTGCATATAAGTGAATGTAATAAACCCAACTGGAATTCAAACTCTCCTACTTCTCATTCTGAGCTGTTATCAGTACATTACATGCATATCCAAGCTTATACCACCTGGTATAGCAAGTGGTCACCCATTTACTTACTGACCAGACTTGCTGCTGCTCAACTTTTGTGATTGTACTCGAACTAGTATTTCAATTTGATATGTTTGAGTTTGAATTTTGTGTAATGACATGACAACCTGTGTGGGTTATTTAATGCTAAAATGGTGGGATTTCAAGATATTTTTTTTTAAATGTTCAGTTATAGTGAGAAGGTTGATTTAGTCAGATTTTAATAAAACATTGTTTTTATTCTTTTTTTTATTTTAGAAAAATGAAAATGTCTTCTAGCTTTGTATTCAATAAGGTTTTGCTGAGAATATTTTTTTCCTTCAAAAATATATATTTTTCTACAAAAGTATTTTTATATGTGTTTTGACCCCAGTTTGAGGGTTAACTATTTGCCCATAACGGGGACCCTAACAGTGCTATCACTCTGGGTCAGGGTGGACCTGAGAACAACAGTAATTAAGAGGTGGTTTCATGCTCCTTATAACCTCCCAATCAGAAGCCTTACTGCCAGATGCAGTTTACCATCATACCCAGGATATGTGATATGGCTGAATAATGTAGATAGGTCATTGAATGGCATTTAAAATTAAGTTTCTTATTAATTACTGACAGGAGTTGTTTAATGTAACTGATATCCATATAATGCAACCTAGTTAAAGAAGGAAATATAAAAAATGGGTTTTTTTTTAATTTGAGGTTTAATTGAATTCAATTAAAGAATGCAGCTTTGCTTCTTTTTTTTTACCACTCTACTTTAACAACATTCTAATTTCGTAGCAGAAATAAAATCATGCAAAATGCTTTTCTGCATGAAAGAACTTCTTTGCTTTAAAGTTAACAGGTTACCTACAAAATTCTTTAAGTATAACAATATAAAAACCCATACCAGTAAAGACAAATCTTTCTCCTCAAAATGAAAATATAGACTTATATTTTCAACATGTTGTACAAGTCTGCAGATAATGTCATCCAACCTAGCTAAATATCAGGAATGGTACCATTTTCATGTAATATATATATATATATATAAACAAAAAATAGTGGAAGTTATTTGAAAGGAAAAAGAATAGCTCTTATTCTCCAATAAGAGCAGCTTTGCTTAAAAGAAACACTGAGATGATTACCCACACTGAAGGAAAAAAAAGAATATTAAAAACTTGAAAATAAAACCTGGTTTTGCTTTTTCCAGTAACACATCACAAATTCCTAGAAAGTTTAAAACTTTGTATAAAACACTTCCTTTTTTTTTTCTTTCTCTGATGCTCTATAATCTATTTAAGTATTGAAAAAAAAAAAAAAGGTTCAGATCATAATCATTCAAAACTCAGGTCATAAATGAATCCCACAAATTTCAAGTAAAAATAAAATAAAAAAATAAAAATTCAAGAAAATACCAGTGGCGTAAATCAAAAGGAATTAAAAAATCTGTATCAGAAATTCACAACACTCAACGACCTTCTCCACTGGTGAAGAACTAAGATTCATAGTCATCGAAGTAGTGTCATTTTATTGGGTTAAGAAAAGTTGTGATTGGTTCAGACTGGTGGGAAAGCACAAGCAATATTTTGAGGCCTACTAAAGTCGACCCAATCTTTTTATTTCTTTTTCAACAAAGTTTTTGCTTTGCTTTTTTTTTTTTTTAAAGATTGTTTCCTTGTTTGTTGCCACAAATATTTTAGTAAACTTTTAATATTTCAGCCAGTTCATTTGCAATAGGAATTTTTATCCTGTGTGAATGTCAAAGACAGTGCCCTGCTCCCGAAGGAGGGGGTGTCTGATTTATTTCTTTGATTTTTTTATTTTAAACTGAACAAAAAAATAAATGAATTTACAAATAAAACTGGAAAATGAAGAACAAAGAACAACAAAAAAAAAAAAAGGGATCAAAAATTGATAACTTTAACAAAATCTTGTCCACTATGCAAACAACTGACTTTAAAGAAATGATTTAAACTTACATCATCAAATAACCTGTGGAGGTACAAAGTTTTATTAAAGCTTTAAAAATTGTCATTCTAAAATTATCTGTATTGAGAATTCTTTATAAAATTAATGTATAAACAGTAGGTTTTTAATCTATCTGTTCTTAGTCTTATATATATATATATATATATATATATATATATATATATATATATAAAAAACAAAGTGACAGAAGGAAAAAATAGGAATTACTCCCTATAAAATTTTGACTTAAGAACAAAAGTGGAAATGGGGAGGGGGCTAACCAGTTATTGATCCTCACTCTTCAGAGCCAATTGAAGACAAGAATATGTACAATGATTAAAGAAGCAAGTAGAGAAGAAAAAACAAAAACAATTACGACAAAGAAATATAAATTGGAGATTACATTTAGGCCCAGCAACCATTCCTGCTTGAAGAGGGATGGCTGTTTAGATTTTAGATAAATGGTTTCAAAAATTCTCAGATAGTAATCTGAATGCACACTGCTAATTATGGTGAAAAAATTTTCTGGAGAAAGATTATTTATTAAGTGTTCTGCAATAGCAGAACAAGCAATTCACAAGCAGATGTAAATTTTCACACCAATCCTGATGGAGCTGTACTGGCACATGCCTATAAATCCTAGTCTCCAAGTTATTAGTTCTGCCAAAACATTCAGCATCACACGGACATTTAATCTGCTCCTTTGTTTTATATATTCCATATTTATATATACTTTTAAAATACAATGGTCAACTTAACAAAAGCAATGCAGATTTTACTAATAGGACTGTTCATGCATTGAATATTGCTATCACATCTAGTTTGGCAATTCTGCTACGGATTTAGAGATTCTTGATAAAATCCAAAGAATCTGCAATATTATCAGTTTTAACTTGACATGCTGCCTTTAGTCTCTTTCCTACTGCCATAATGTAGTTTCCCTGTACCTTTTCTATAAATATTTTCATGGTAATTGTTTTGATGAGTTTTGCTCTGCGATACCTAGACTTAACATATTTAAGTGCAGTACTAAATTGACAAGGTCTTATTTTACAGTTGACATAGCCAGATGTTTGTTTGTTTGTTTGAGGTTTAACGACCTATCAATCCTTATGGGATCATTTTAAGGTCATAACCAATGATCTTGGGTAAGGTTATATTTTTCTTTCAAAAATGTTTTCTTGGTAATACAATATAATATATTTTATAATTTTTAATATATATATATATTATAATTTTTAATATATATATATTAAAAATTAATAATATATATATATATAATTTTTAATAATATATATATATTTTATAATTTTTAATATATATATATTTTATAATTTTTAATATATATATATTTTATAATTTTTAATATATATATATATATTTTAATAATATATATATATATTTTAATAATATATATATATATATTTTTAATAATATATATATATATTTTATAATTTTTAATTTTATTATAATATATTTTTATTTCAAAAATATATATATTTTATTTTATTTTTAATTTTTAATATATATATTTTATAATTTTTAATTTTTAATATATATATTTTATAATTTTTATTTTTAATAATAATAATATATTAATGTTTTCTTGGTAATATATTTTTCTTTCAAAAATGTTTTCTTGGTAATATATTTTTCTTTCAAAAATGTTTTCTTGGTAATATATTTTTCTTTCAAAAATGGTTTTCTTGGTAATATATTTTTCTTTCAAAAATGTTTTCTTGGTAATATATTTTTCTTTCAAAAATGTTTTCTTGGTAATATATTTTTCTTTCAAAAATGTTTTCTTGGTAATATATTTTTCTTTCAAAAATGTTTTCTTGGTAATATATTTTTCTTTCAAAAATGTTTTCTTGGTATATACCTTCATAGCATTTTGACCCTGGTTTGGGGGTTAACTATTTACCCATAGCTGGGACCCTAGCAGGTGCTACCACTCCGGGTCAGGGTGGACCTGGGGACAACAGCAATTAAAAGGTGATTCCAAGCTCCTCACAATCTCCCAATCAAAGGCCTTGCTGCCGGATGCAGTTTACAGTCATACCCAGGACCGGAATAGCCAGATGTAACCATAAGTTCTATGTCAAGTTTTTTCTCTCACACTATTTGCTTATAGAACTCTTCCAGTTTCTTGCTTCCCAGTCAACTCTGATCCTCAAAGATTTAATTGCTATATCTGAATTTCTGTTCTTTTATTGTTCTGTCTTTAATAACATCTTTCTCATATTTTTCAAACTTAGTAACCCTTTATGTCCTAGTAAATTCTGAGTTTCTGCCACTAACACAAATATTTCAGAAAGTATTTAAACTGAACAGACACCATTATTCAGTTGGTGTTACTATATAGAGATGTTATCTCTCCATTAAATCAGGTTTGAATTAAAATCTATGAGCATCTGTTTTGATTTGCAGTTAGATTTGATGAGATCTATTTTGAACAAAAATGAACATTTTCTTGTTGAGCGCTTTAACAATAAAGCACACAAAAAAGTAATGTAACTTTGTATATGTTCTCGAGGTGGTTGGATATTTAATTAACATAATCAAAAAATAAATTCAAGTTATTTAGAAAGAAAATGAAAGGCATGTTGACCAAGGATTATTGGATCAATATGCACTGCAATGAATGGCAATCATTTACAAAGAATTTAAAAAAAAAAAACTTACATAGCCCATTGATTTGTGTCAAAGTAAATCAAAAACTGTTCAAAGTTTTCCTTCTGACAATTATAGATTTTTATGTGTTATACAATATAGAAACATTAAATTCTATTTAAATGTTACTTATGATAAAAAAATTATTCATATTTTGGCATGTTACTCAAAAAAGAAACAAAGAAAAAAAATTTAAATATTTGGTTATCAGATCAGGTGATAAAAGAAACTAAGAGAAGGATTTCATCAATTGTTTTCATAAACTTTATATTGCTTCATAGATCAAGACATTACGTATACTGATTGTTTCCAGTTGTCTATTCAATTTCTTGATGTTAAGATGAACTTCAAGTATGGCACTATAGAGTTTCCCTACCCAAGTATCTTTAATTTATTCCACGGTCATCCTCAGTGATAAATTACAAAGACAAACTTTAACATCAGTTCTTTGTTGTGATGATGATTTTAAAAAAAAATAAAAATAAAAAATAAAAAAAAAATTACACATGAACACGCTGGAACCTAGGTTGTAGAAATATTCATTTCCAAATGAAAAAATGTACTACTACAAAAAAATGTACAATTTTGTAGTAGTTTATACATATTCTAACATAATAATTAATAATAAATATTCATTGCTTTATTTTTATATTCAGCACTGTTTTAAATGTTTTGAACATTGCAATTATTTTCTTTCTTATTCATTTGGAGATATATATATATATTTTTTAAATAAAGAGCTGCGTCTAATCTAATAAAAAACAGAAACAATGAGGAGGGGGTCCTTCTACAAAAATACTTCATTGCCATTTTGGCCATCTTTTGGATGGATTTCCAAAATGCAAATTTAAAAATATTCGTTGTTTTAAAGCATTGCATTTTGACTCAAATCCCCATTTTCTGATATAAAGAAAACAAAAAAGTCTCATTAATGTCACCTCTATAAAATACCTTAAGACAGTTCTATATATTAAGAAATTTCATCACCAGAAATGAAAATCTTATTTGGATTAAATCTCCAAAAGCATATCTGGCTCTTACAGTATTTTATAACACTGCATTTTCTTTTTCACGAACAATTCTTAGTGCAAGTAAATTAGTTTTAATATATAAGAATGGTCACAAAACTAATGTTTTAAAATGAAAAATAAAATAAAAGTTCTATGGCATCAACAGCAGAAGTTTCATCAATATCTTCAGACTAGCTTATAATTCCAAGCTATTCTATATTCTAGAATATCGATATTTCAGTAGCTGGTTTAGTGCTTCTGCTATGTTTTTAAAGATTCTTCATAAAATACAAAGAAGACTGCTATGTTATTGTTCCTGATCTAGCATTTCGACTTCAATTTCCCACCACTTTAACTTAGTCTTCCTTTGCTTTTTCTATAAATATTTTCATGGTAAGTAATTGTTCTAACATGCTTTCCTCTTTAGTACCTAGAATTTATGAATTTAAGCACAGTACTAAATTGGCATCTACATAACATTTAACAGTTAAAATGATTAGATGAAACCATAATTTGGGGTTTAATTTATACTGCAAAAATATTGAGCAGAACTTAGTTACAGTTTCTAGGAGAGAGGGCATAACTATAACAACAATAACAGCAACTATTTACTGAGAACCTTGATAAAATCTAAGGAAAAATCAGCAATATTAGTCCTGACCTAGCATCTCAGCTTCAATCATTTTCCCACTACAGTAAAGTTGCCTCCCTGTATCTTTTCTATAAATACTTTCATATTTGTTAGGATTAGCCTGTCACTATGGTACCTAGACATTTTGAATTTATGTGCCATAGTAGACTGGCATTGGGATCATCAATTTACAATTAAGTGAGCTAGATGTAGCCATAATTCTATGGTAAGTTTTTCTTGCGCTTCTCTCCTGTGGAACACTTTCGGCTCCATACTTTCCAGCCAACTTTATTCTTCAAAAATTTAAATGCAATATCAATTGCTATATATTGTCCTTCTGATTACTCTTTTCTATTTCTGCTCATCAGTAATATTTCTGTTACTAATTATTTCACACCCATTAACCTCTTGTGTCTTAATGGCTTTGTTGCGTTGCTTGTAGTGATTGTTGTAATATGCTTTCCTCTTTAGTACTTAGAATTTATATAACCAATTATATATATATATATATATATATATATATTTTTTTAATCATATCACCCCGAGCAAGGCAATAACGCCACTGATGCGCAGGGGGCTACGTAAGAGTGAAAAGATTGGAAAAGAGAAAGCCAGAAACCACATCCTAAACAGGGAACAAGGGATTAGCCTCTTCACCTGTTCAATAGACGTGGGTGGAGTATGAACCGGGCGATAGCTTAGTCTATCTACTCCAATTTTAACTCCCAAACTGGGGTCAAAACACTATGAAAGTATAAAAATAGGCTTTTAT
Organism: Ascarosepion bandense; assembly: GCA_037127315.1. Lineage (NCBI taxonomy): Eukaryota > Metazoa > Mollusca > Cephalopoda > Sepiida > Sepiidae > Ascarosepion > Ascarosepion bandense. Next base: position 2,642,445 of record JBBBDQ010001150.1, on the reverse strand, counting down.
AGAAAAATATACATTTTTGAAGGAAAAATAATTACATAACATTTTTGAAGGAAAATATTCTCAGCAAAACATTTTTGAATATAAAATTGGAAGACATTTTCAGTTTCCTAAGTTAAAGAATAATCTACCACAGAAAGTAATGGCAACCCACCACGGGGCAATCCTCCTCCCAGTCAATCAAGTTCTTATATAAATAGCCAAGTCTTATTTTATAGTTGAAATGGCTAGATGTAACTAAGTTCTAGACTAACAGTTTCATCTCTTGAACTTCTCACTTGTAGAACTTATCTGTTCTTCTGCTTTCCAGTCCAGTTTCCAACATTTAAATACAATGTCAATCATTATCTTTTGTCCATTTTTGTTTCTTTTATTATTCTCTCTTATTAATGTTCTCTTTTTCCCATATGCTTTCTCACTCAATAACCCCATGCATCAGGTGAAATGATTTATTAAAAAAATTATTACACAGCAAGCACAGTATGAGAGAATATGGTTTGCGTCAAGAAGTAAAATGTTTGTAAAAGGCATTAGAAAATCATTGGAAAGAGAATTTAATAGTAAAATAGGATACCAATCGTTAAAAATGTCACAACCTATAGCATATTTACTATGTAACAAGCTATATAATCTGCTAAACAACAGATAATTGCTGTTACTTGCAGTCAGTGAATTCATTATTTCTATATGTACCAAGTGAACTGGAAATACAAGTCTGGTTTTTTCATTTCTCTTTTCACAGAAAAGCAGATAGAGAGCTCCACAAATCTATTGATTAACTCTCTTAAAGCAATCTTTCAAAAAAGACAACCATTTTAGAATCTCTATAAATTTCAGGGGCCACCTAATAAAATATCTTGTAAAGTTAATTCAAAATTTTGTATGCAAAGTGTGCATTTTCTTTTCTAGCATAACAACCCTTTTAAGAGTTTGTCTATTGCAATATCTTCAGAGTTTATTGTACTTTTTTTTTTCAATAAAGCAATACCGAGCGTACATTTTGAATACAACAGTCAAGTAATCAGCAGACAGATCAAGTAATGACAAAGATTTTTAATAAAATCAGTAAGTTCCAAGAAACAGAATCTCTTTACCAAGTAACTCATCGGAGTACATCCAGTAAGTGCCTCAGTTAATCATTACACACACACAAATATCTATGGTGTACAATATGTAAATTGTTGCCATTTTATATTTTTATTTTGTTTTTATCAACTGCACAGTATAATAGGGTCAGTTGGGTACTATCTGTGAGTAAAAGAACACCATGACACAATTCACTCCAACAGAAATTCGGAAACAGCATGCTGAACTGCTTGGCATTCATGCTGGAAGCCCTGATATTAGGTTGTCCCAAAAGTTCATAGACATTTGCCAAAAGTTGAAATTTTACTCACCAAGTAATCTAAGGTTAACAGAAAACACTTGCAAAAAAATGGAAATTTTACTCGCAAAAACAACAAATTATTGCTCAAAATAAAGACCATCATTTTCGAAGACATTCTGACATCGATCTGCAAGCTTTTGGATCTGGCCAAAGTACCATTCAGCCAGCTTCAAATTAAAGAATTCTTGACACGCTTCCTCAACTTCATCAAACGAGTTGAATCGGCGACCCTTCAGAAAGTGTTGCATTCAGCGGAAAAGGCTGTAATCTGATGGAGCACAGTCAGGACTGTAGGCTGGATGTGGCAGAACCTTAATGCTGTCCAGCTCTTCAAACTTGTCTTTGGACTTCCTGGCGGTGTGCGGGTTAGCATTGTCCTGCTGCATCAAAGAGTGCTTTCGGTTGATCAGAGCCGGGTACTTTTGCTTCAACTTTTCATAGACCTGCTCAAGTTGCTGACAGTAAAGTTCGGCATTGATGGCACAACCATTCGGAACCAACTCAAAATGCACGATTCCTTCAAAGTTACACCAAACGCACAACATGACTTTCTTGCCGAATCGATCTTGTTTTGGAACGGACGGTGTCTCTTGCCCTTTCTGAACCCATCACTTGTCTCGATTGTGCTGGACCAGATAGAGTTTTGCAAATGTTTACGAACTTTTGGGACAACCTAATACTAACATTTCAAAGTGTTTAGGTGTCAATCTAAGGACAGTAAAAGATTCGGATTCCTCTATCTTTCCACGGGGCTCTAAACTCAACACAGAGAACTACAAGTTCCACTGAAAAAGTAGTGCTGACCTGGGTCAACAAAGTGGCTGCTGGAAGACCCTATGCCTGGCAACAGGACTCTGCACCATGCCACACAAGCAGAAAAACCCAGTCATGACTGTCAGACAATTTCTGCAGCCACATCACCCCTTACATCTAGCCACCTAACTCCCTAGAATGCAACCTCCCTGATTATTATGCATTAGGCACAGATGAGCAAGAGACCAACAAAACTCCTTGTAACACCAACAATGAACTGAAGGCAAGGATTATGGCAGAATTCACCATCTTAACCAAGGAGACCATCAAGAAGAGTTACAAGAGATTCTAAAGTCATCTGAAGGCTGTAGAGCCAATGGCAATTTGTATTGAATAAATTTACTCTTTAGTATCTTAAGATTTTTGGATAATCTTTGTAAATATCTCTTAACCCTTTGTTGCATATTGGCTACAATTGTAACCACCAATATGCAATAAAGGGTTAAAATGAGATGGCAGTGTTATTTTCCTTTTTATATCATTTAGACAACAATCGATCCAACAGACCACACATATATCAAGAGATCATATACATAAGGTAATAATAAAAAATAAAAAACACCCAAATTTAACATGCTTTATTTTTAAAATTTATCAGAAAATTAAATATGTAGGAGGAAATATATATATATATATATATATATATATATACACACACACACACACAATCAAAAATACTTTACAAACTTTGGAGGAGCATTCTCACAACGAAACAAGGACAAAACTTTGACTTAAGTTTACAATAGATGCTGCTAAATGTACAATTCAAGATAGAATCGAGAAATACTTTTACAAATGTTGGTGGTAGGTTCCTCACACCAAAACAAGGTAAAATGTCCATATAAACATGTGCCTAAAAGGCCATTGTTGTACCTCAACACAGCAACAAAATGTTCAAAATGTCCTCTGCTTGCTTCTCTATATGTATACATATGTCAGAGCATTGGCTGTCAAGCCTTTTCAAATACTCCCACATTATGTAGTTGCCCTTGTTTTATTGCGAAGAACCTGCCTCCAAAGTCTGTAAAAGTATTTTTGATACACTCTCTATAAATATATACATACATGCAAATATATGTATACAGACACTTTTTAAAGAAAAAAAAGTATAACAAATTGATAAAAGTTTGTGATGCATTTAATTTCGATGAAGTCCTAGGGATGAAATTGCATTACAAAACCTTATTACAATTTGTCATACATCTTTTTTAAAACTGTTCTCGCATTTTATATATATATATATATATATATTACTAGCAGTATAGCCCGGCATTGCTTGGGTGTAATGAAAACTTTAAAACTAATCCATGGTCCTGGAGCTCAGACTCAGTCTAAAGAATATTTGTGAGCTTTGGTGAGAATTGGATTAAAAATTGTGGATTTGTATAAAGGACATACAGACAGATAAACAGACACACACACAAACATCTTGCCTTTTATTTACATATATATATAAAATTAATTTTCTGCATGTAAGAACTGCAACCTTGAAACTTCTGAATATCTTTTCGTATGTCTTTGTCTATGAGTGTATCAAATTTGATTAAAATCGGACCACTCCTATAAACCAATTTTTTCGATTATCAATATTTATTGGGGGTACCTTGACACAAAACCTAGCTAAGAACACTTGCAGACACCTATAGTACAACTATGTCAATTTTCAAGAAAATCTGTTCAGCCATTTTGGAGTCTATAGGTCACAGACACACATAGACAAAGTTCCATTTATAAGTAAGTTTAGATAGATAAAATGCATGTCTGAGAATTGTGTCGTGAACATTAACTATTTCTTTTGTGTTCTGGAATATATTATAGCAACAGTTTGTTCACTGTTATATCAAGGTAAAAAGTTTTACTTTAGTTAACTAGCCTTACCTACATAGCACTAAAGTTTACACTTTTATAACAATTGTACCATTTAATAATTACAGTCAATGAATTATGATAAAATGCAAAATTTGATTTGAAAAAGAAAAAATAGAATGCACAAATAAACGAAACAGAACAAAACTCATGATACAATAAATAAAACTAATTGCTTTTTGTAATATGAAAGAAGAAGGCTGAAAAGACTATTTGAATGTCAGTAACTGATTTCATATGTTCAAGAATTGAAACTTGGTATACAAAAGAAGCAAATGATTCAATCTTAAATGCTAAGGAATTCAGACAAGAAAAAAACAATGTGCTTCTGTCATTTTCATTCAATAATGAAAATAGAACATTATGAACTTGTATACAAAAGAGAAAAATAAAAAAAACAGTGAAGACTTTTGAAAACTTAGAAATGTTCCTCCCTCATTTTATAACAGTTTATAGAGTTCTATTTCTAATATCAACTAAAAAAGGCAGAAGCAGATATTTAATTCATACATTAAGAGCGAGAGTGAAATAAGAGGATAATGGATCAAGATTTAAAACAACATACAAAACTTTCCACTACATGACAAAAAAAATGGAAAGATACATCCATGGAAAATTCAATGACTATTTCTAAAAATAAAGAAAGAAAATGGAAGGGAAAAGAAAGCGAGAAAATGGAAGGGAAAAGAAAGCGAGAAAATGGAAAGAAGCTTCAAAGGAAAAATAAAGGAATACTTAATACATGTCAAATCACTTTCATCTTTAAGAGACCACCCCGTGTAATATGCCTATTTACATGACCTCTTGTATTAATAATAAATTTAATCTGTACCTAAAAAATAATGAAAAATGCACTGAAAAAGCATTATTTATAAGCATTTGAGATAGTTGTCAATATATTAAAAAATTTTTAAAATATGCTGATCTCTCTTGTGTGTGTCATACCTCAGACAGCCAGATGAATGCCTGATGGCAATTAAAATTCTGAAGACAAAGTCCTGTTCATCAACAGGTTTATTGAAAGTCAAAAAGAGTGAAATACTTATGTTAACATTGGGGCTAGATTATACGAAAAAATTTTATACACACACACAGAGCCTCACTTCTAAGACTGGACGTAATGCAAAGTTGTTTTTTTTTTGTTTTTTTTTATGGAGAACCTATGCTCATAAATGTAAATGGCCAAAGGAAAGGAAAAAAAAAACAAAAAAAAAACTGCTCAGTCCCCATGACCGCCATAACAATGGCATTGATATGACACCAACCACACCTTTTTTTAGTGCAATAAGAAAAGTGCTGTTTCTTGGGACTGGCCACCTTCCCCCATCTTAAATGAGAAGAACAGCTTAGTCCACCTCAGGCCCAAAAGGAACATTTTTTTTAATCGTTTCACCCCAACCCAAGCAAGGCATTCCACTGCCACTATTGTTACATACAGTCGGGGAAGTGATGGGAAAAGGATGGTTAGATATAGGAAATGTCAGGAGGGTGACAGACGGGTAAGGGTACCGAGAATGAGGGTTGGTTAGATGGTGAGAGTTTTTGAGAGAATAGATGCAAGTTAGTGTGTTAGGAGGTGTCTATTGACTTTACATTTAAACTCCTGGAGATTGTAGCCGTCAGGGAAGCAGGCATGTGGAAGGAAATTCCACAGGTGGGAAGCGCGAGAAAAGAAGCTGTTAGAGTAGAAATTACGGTTACATCTTATTTGTTTCAGTGTAAAAGGGTGAGACCTAGTTGCTAATCTAGTATCTCATGTAAATTTGTACCTAGGCAGCACCAATGACCTAAATTCATCGGAGCAGAAGCCGTGAAAGTACTTGTAGAAGAGGCACAGGGAAGCCACGTCATGCCGGTGAGAGAGTGGTTGCAGCCGGTCCGCCAAGACAGGATCAATCCCGTTACAGATTCTCCGTTGTATTTTGTCAAGAAGCCCAAGGAGAGTAGCAGGGGCACCCGAACAGATGTGGCAGCAGTATTCAATACATGGGCGGATGGTAGATTTATATATGTGCAGGATAGATTCAGACGGGAAAAATTTCCGGGCCCTGCACAGAGAACTGACCTTCATAGCAGCGGATTTAGAAATGGATTTGATATAGTTACTCCATTTGAGGTCCGCCGAGAGAGTGTAAGGCCAAGAAGGCTGGTAATTACTACAAACTAAATAGAAAGTGGTCCAAAATGGTGACTAAATGAAAATATACCTAAATTAAAAGGAGAACAAAGGAAAAATAAGACAGAGGTGTTGTAATGAAGAAACAAAACATGGGTAAAAGTCAAAACATTTATCTGCAATTCTTAAAAAAAAAAAAAAAAAAAAAATAGGTATTTAAATAAAGTTTACCAGAATTCTCCCATGATTTGGAGTTGACATAAATCCCTTAGATATGAAGGCTGCATAAATCAGCTTGAGGTTATTAATGGGAACAGTATTTGCAAGAATAAAAAACCCTCTAAAATAGCCATACATTGACTGATAGAAATCAAAATGAATAAGTACAGTTGGTTTTACTAAGGTTAGCACAAATTTTCACTAATGTTAAAAGCAAACTTTCATTTATATTGTATTTCTTGGTTATTTTGCCTTAGTTGCTTAACTAAGTAGAAGACAACTGAACTGTGGCCCAAGACACGACATATCAATAACTTGAACAAGCAAAAAATAAATACCACTTTTTTTTCTTTTTTTCTTTTTAAATATGTCCCTTCAGGATATAGGCAAATCATAACTTACATATTTCTTTTATATTGTCTGAATTACCATGCATTCATTTTTTTAAGCAAGGTAATAAAGCCACTAAGACAGAGTTATCAAGTGTTAGAGAATGAGAAAAGAAAAACATTATACAGAGAAAATACTAAAAGAAACAGGAAATAAGACAAAAAATACAATGACATTACATTTAAATTTTTTTAAGATCAAAGTTGATTAGAAGAAGCCAGTAAAAGAGTTTCACAAGTAGGAAATGTAAGAGAAGAAACTGTTAGCATAGAACTTACAGTTACATCTATTTCAACAGCAAAATGAGGAGACCTAGATGCCAATCTAGTATCGCGCTTAAATTTGTAAAGTCATACTAAAGTGAAAAGCTCATCAGAACAATTGCCATAAAAATATTTATAAAAAGAATAACTTTTTTTTAAAATCATTTCAAGGTAATAAAACCATTAAAATACACAGGGTTACTAATTGTTAATGAGTATGAGAAAAAAAAAAGGAAAAAAAAGTACTATTAAGGAAAGAGAACAATAAGAAAACAAGAATTAAGATAAATGCAATGTCAAACATTATCATCTAAATTTTTAAAGTTGTCCGAAAAGTAAGAAGCTGGAGGAGAGTTCCATGAGCAAGAATTGCAATGGAAAGTGACTGAAGATACCAGGTCAGGATCAAAAGCATTGTAGATTCTTTGGATTTTATTAAGAATCTCAAAATGCCAGTATCTGCAATGGGGATTACCTAGCCACTCTAGTAGAAAGTACAAACAAAAGTCTTATTTACATATAAATTTGTATTTCTTTATTGAATCAAAGTATTTGTTTTATTTGCTTAGAAGCAATGTATTATAACAGAAAAAAATGGGTGCAGAATTTACAATTGAATCCATAATCAGTGACAGATGGAATAGGAATCAACTTGAGAAATTGATGCAAAGTGCTTAAAAAATTCTGCTAGATAATCAGAATTTTATGTGTATATGAAAGTATTACCTGTGTGTTCCCAAAAAAAAAAAAAATAAAATAAAATAAAATAAACATTGACTTAAGATGTTTATCTGCTCATTTTTACAAAAAAGAATCAGAAAAAAAAAAGTGATTGATTTGTTTTTGTTTACGGCTTTTATCAACCTTTTACAGTTATTTAAAGCCAGAAAATACTTTAAGATTGTAAGAAATTGTAGATAATAATGATTTTGTGATACAAGTCCTACTAATTAAACTATATCTGAGAAAGATGGTTATATGTATACAAGTGAATATAACAACCCGACTGGAGTTGGAACTCTGTTTTCCGATTTCAAGGCATAATTCATTACAACACCACCTGCACATCCAAGATTACACCACCTAGTATTCCGAAGTGGACATGCCTCTAGATACTGATCAAGCTTAACATTGGCGATCATATAAGGACCAATAGAGAAAGAAGGTTTGGTTAACGCCATATCAACTCCTTATGGGTCATTTAATGTTGAAATTTAATTTTCTTGGGAGCTTTGGTAATTTTGTTTTTTCTCCTATTAAAATTTAGTACTGAAAATTTTATTATAATTTCATAGTGTTTTGACCTCTGTTTAGGTATTCACTATTTGCTTATAGCAAAGACCCTAACAGATGCTACCAGCCGAGTTAGGGTGGGTCTGAGAACAACAGCAATTAAGAGGAAGTTCCATGCTCCTCAAAACCTCCTGATCAGAGGCTTTGCTGCCAGATGTAGTTAATCATCATACCCAGGACAAAGGAGGAAAACAATTTGTGAAATATGAAAAAGTAGAGGGTTAAATAAGAAAGCTAAAAGGCTGGAGATGGAAGGTTTGCTGTCTTGAGCCTTATTACTCCTTAAACAGCTTTTCCTCTTTGTTTGAAATGAGGCACACCTTATCTAGGAAAGTAAGTCAGATACTATAGTATTAAGATTGCCAACTAAATTTTTATTGTTATCATTCTTTAGTATCAAATAAACACTGAACATCAAACCTTCATTCATACCTTAATCTCTATTCTGATGTATCATCAACTATTAATTTGGCATGTGTGCAAATTATGAAGTGATAAGATATTATCATTAGAAACCAATTCAATTTATGGAGTGGAATTTTTTTCAATACTCTTGCCAATATTGGTTCTTTTTATAAGTAAACTGGACATTAAGCCACTTCATGTACGTTCCTTTTTACATTGTTATGCTGTTGAAAGAAAGCATTATTGAATGATTTCCAATAGTAACAAAAACTTATCAATAAATATTTACAATTGATGAAGCATTAAAAACAATACTGAAACATGAGTGGTTGAAAAGTAACTTTACAGATTTGAAACCTAGCCAGAGAAGAAAGACTGAAAAAGTTCACACTGGCCAACACGTATTTGTGAGTAGATTTTCAGTTAATGTTCACTAATAAAAATTGTTAAAAAATGAACAAAATTAAGTTTAGTATAAATCAAACTTAACCTTTAGCATTCTGTAGGTGACTATTTTCACAAAAAAAAAAAAAAAAAAAAAAGAGTTAGTCCTGCCAGTTTAATTCAAATTTCTTGATTCTGCAGTCATATCCTTTTATGGCAACACCTAAGATAATCTTGACTGAAATAGAGAACCAGACTAATGCAATTTCAAATATATATATATATATATATATATATATATATATATTTTTAAAATCATTTCACCCCAAGCAAGGCATTCCATTGCCACTATTGCGAATGGGGCTACAGAGGGGAAGGTAAAGAGGAGGAGTGATTAGGTTTAGGAAATGTCAGAAGAAAGGTGATAGATGGGTAGGATGAGGGTTGATCAGATGGGAAGAGTGTTTGAAAGAATGGGAGGAGTTAGTGTGTTAGAAGGTGTCTATTGACCTTACATTTAGACTCCTGGAGATTGTATAAAAGAACGTATTTTGAGGGAATTCGATATATAGTAAAGGGGGGAAAAATATTTATAAACAAGTGGACCAAAAATGACACCCAAAAATTTATATGCAATCTAAAATGACAGATATATATATATATTGATGTACCTAAAATAAAAAAAAAATAAAAAATACAAATTTTTTTAATAAAATGTTTCTTAGGTATTTTCAAATATTTTCTGTACAGTTGTAAATACATTTTGGAAATCCCCCCCCTTTTTTAATACAGAAATATAAAAAATACTGATAACTAGTATTTAGAAAAACATTATAAAAGTCAAGAGTTTTTATTAACAGAACATTGTTTCGTAAAAACCTTGTACTTGAGATCTCTTCCCTTTTCCAGTCACTGAGATTAAGGGATAAACTCCCCATGCTGACCTGCTTGAGCTCTTAAAAAAAGACTATTGAGTGTTGTGAATGTATACATCCCTTACCATCATTCCTGAAGCAATTTTTCTGAGAAAGAATGAGGTCTGAAGAGAAAACAGTCTACTTACTGAGGAAAAAATGAAGGAATTGTAACTTAGCTTCATCAACAAAGTTTACCTGCAAAAACTGTGTACAAAAACATCTGCCAAATGGCAACTTGTGCTGAAAAATCAAGTTTTCTTTTTCTCCTTTGTTTATTGGTAGTTTTGGAATCAAGTAATATTTTAACATCTCTTGGTACTAGAGTGCTGTCAAAGTTCTGTCAACAATAAATAGACAGCAGAGCCTGCAGTCAATAAAGCAATGCCAGGCCATAATTCTTCCCCCAACAAGCAACCTTTTTTCATGTTTTTGTTATAGATCATAAAAAAAAAAAAAAAACAAAAAAAAAACTGAAAGCCTGTCAAGTGCTTTTCATCTGTCCAGGTCACGTTCTGTTCTTTGAGGACCATCTCTACCCACTGGCATCTGGCTTCTTTATGGTGTTTACACGGAGTTTTGGATAACCCTGCACTAATACGACATAAAAGTTACTAACAAAGATGTGAACAGATTTCGATACTTCCTGTTTACGCAATGTCTCAAACACCTTTTCATAGATTTTCTATAGCCTCTCTTACAATTTGTCATCTTGTCAACTCAGAAATCATTTATTGTTTCCATGTTTTGCTATAAGTGTCAGGATTCTTCAAAAAGTAACAGTGTAGAAAAGAAATGAGTCCACTTGTTTATATATATATATATATATATATATAAAAGAGGGGATATTTTTTGGAATTTATTATTTACCTATTTATGAGTAGACTCTTCTATTTTAATGACAGGAGCAGAAGGCCAATGAACCAAGATCAACTTGCAGCATTTTTAGAGAATCTTTTAGGAAGCTCTTCAGCATTAAGATTACAGAAAAGCATCACATTCACAATTTACTTTCTAATAATTTTTTTTTAATAAATTGAATAGGTTAAGAGGCTCATCCCTTGTTCCCTGTTTAGGATGTGGTTTCCGGCTTTCTCTTTTCCAATCTTTTCATTATTATGTAGCCCCCTGCACATCAGTGGCGTTACTGCCTTGCTCGGGATGATACGATTAATAAAAAAAATTTAAAAAAAAGTTTATATATTGCTGCTGGACAACAAAAACTGACAATTATAAAACTGAAGCTTTTTTGACAATCATGGAACTGAGAAGTACATTTGCAGTTCACTTACATATAGAGGATAGTCTTCTGGGCATGAAACAGTTATTCTAGGATTATTATAATTTCTGAAGAGGAGAGAAGGTAAAATATAAAATGGTTTGCCTACATTCTTTGAAACCAATATTTATTGTTTTCACTAAATTATTGCTTTCTAAATTATTTATCTATATAATATACATGTGTGTTTGTATGTCTTGACTTAATCTGAATGTCCTACTTGGAAGCAACAAGTGCCAACATTGTTCTGCTTGAGCAGTTTAATAAAACTAACCTACAAATACTTAGAATACACACATACTATACTGATCTTAAGCAGAAGGCTCGGGAACGATACTTTGATCCTATATCAAATGCACAGATACTACAGGGATCTGAAATAGAGAGTCAAAGAGCAACATTTGAATCCAGGCCATGTGAATCTAAACTTATTTATAAATGGAACTTTGTCTGTGTGTGTGTATCCATTACCTATAGACTCTGAAACAGCTGAACCGATTTTCTTGAAAATTTACACAGTTGTACTATAAGCATCTGCGAGTGTTCTTAGCTAAGTTTTGTGTTGAGGTACCCCCGATAAATATCAAAAATCAATAATCGAAAAAAATCGGGTTATACAAGAAGTGGTCTGATTTTAATCAAATTTAATACACTCATAAACAAAGACATAAGAAACGATATTCGGAAGTTTCAAGGCTGTAGTTATTACAATAGTGCAGAAAATCGATTATATATATATATATATATATATATATATATATATAAGAAAGGCAAGATGTTTGTGTGTGTGTGTGTGTGTGTGTGTGTGTGTGTGTTTATCTGTCTGTATGTCCTTTATACAAATTCACAATTTTTATCCGATTCTCACCAAACTTCACACAAATATTCTTTAGGCTGAGCTCCAGGACCATGGATTAGTTTTAAAGCTTTCATGACACCCGAGCAATGCTGGGCTATACTGCTAGTAGATACTAAATTGATCCTAGACAGAATAATTGATCCATATATAATTTGGTTATTTTGACAGATACTACACATATTTAGGTATTTCAAAAGAATCACATTTAAAAAAGAAAAGAGAATTAAAAACAAAACATGCACACACAATTAAGAGTTGGGGACTTTTATGAAAATACGCTATTTTTGGAAGCATCAATAAACTCGTATTTAATTATCTGTAAATAAGTTTTTAATACAGAAAAATTTTATCAAAGATTTTTATTAATCATTTCAAAACAAACAGGGTATTAAAGCTATTAATACACAAGAAATTACTGCAAGTGAAAAATTGTAAACATTATAAAGTAGAAAGTATAAAGAAAAAAAAATTTTTTAAATCAGTAGAATTCAAACGAAACTGACTATGACACTTGACATTCCATTTAATATTTTTGAGATTTTAGTTGACAGCAAAGCCAGAAACTGGAAAAGAATTCCATTGACGAAAAACGTGCAAGAAACTATTAAAACAAAACTCACATTAAACCTAACAAACAGTAAAATAAGTAAACAGTAAAATAAGATCTAACTGCTAATCTAGTACTACACAAATTCACAAAGTTTAGGTCCAAAAGAAGGAAGCTCATCAAAAGAAGTGCAGAAAGAAGCAATATTACAGTGACGAGAAAGTGAAGATGCCAGATCAAAGATAATATTGCAGATTCTTTAGATTTTGTCGAGAATCACTAGATAGATATAAAAACACCAGTTAAAATGTGGCAGCAATAGTCAGTGCATGAATAAATGGTAGGACTAGATAGGTTTGTCTATTGTCCGGTTCATACTCGTCCCCAGTCTTTTGAACATGATTAGAGGTTTATTCCTTCTTCCCTATTTTGGAACAGGTTTCCAGTTCCTTCTAAGGTCTTTTCATTCTCTTTCACTCTCAATAGCTCTCGTATCTTTAGTAGCACCTTGCTTGAAGTGAATTGATTTATGAAAAAAAGAAAGTGCAAGATGGATTTTGTATAATATTTGCGGATCTTCTATTTGGAGGGGAAAGAAACTGATTCTCATCAAAACAAAATATAGAAAATATTACTGCCAAGTCTCAAAAGAGAAATCAATAAGTATCTCATAGATGAAGAGATAAATAGCGAGATTATGAAATCATGTACTGACTGGAACAATTTAAGAGAAAATCACTGTTCTAAAAGAAACAAGATTACGTGAAATAGATGTTTGTATTTTGTGAGTCATGGAATTAGGAATGCCAGAGCAAAGACGTTATCAATTGAGTAGAAACAAAAGAAAAATCAAACATTTAAGAACAAAATCTAAGTTTACTGTAAATTGAGTTTCAAAATGAATCAGGATAGAATGCAGTGGGGGTGGGGTAACAATTACATATTAACCTTGGAGAAATAATCCCAATTTCTAAACAAAGAATACATTCTTTCAGTAGATATAGTTTTCTTGATGTTAATCATAAAAATTTTGGCAAATACTATTTCTTAAAATTTATTTATCAATTCATCCCAAAGTGATTGATTTGTTTTTTTATGGTCTATCAATCCTTTGCAGGTTATTTAAAGGCAAAAACTATTTTTCAATTGCAAGAATTTGGGAGAAATAATGATTTACTGATACAACTCCTATTAACTTATAGATATGGGGAAGAATTGGATTCATGCCTTTCCCAAAAGGTATTTGCACCTAAGTGAATATGACAACCCTAACAGGAATTGGAACTCAGCTTTGATCACTAATTCTAAAGCATTATCCATTAAACCACCAACACATCCAAACTTCCTGCATCTGGTATTCTCAAGCAATCTCATATCCAGGTACTGACAAAGTAAGGTGATAATGCCACTAAGATGCTACTGGAAGCAAAAGAGAATGAGAAGACTTTAGAAAGAAATGGAAACCAAATCCTGAACAGGAAACAACGGCTAAACCTCTAATGTTCAAAAGACCAGGGAGGAGTGAACCAGACAACAGACAAAACTATTTAATGAGAAAATTAAAATAGCTAATAATCTTATCCCCAAAATTTACCAATTACAAGCAATTGAAAAGTAGACATTTGGCAGGAAAACTAAACAATTTTGGGCAGATGGAGCTTAACAGCTCAAGAAAGTAGTTTATCTAGGGACTTAAATTTTAAACTCCCACTGTCTTGCAGTCATATCCAAAATATGGAAAAGCTATAAACAAATTCACACAGAAAATCAGGAGTGCCGCCCTGAAAGTGGTTGGTTGCCAACACTGACAATTTTCTAGCAACTCTTACAGCAAAGCCATCAATTGTAATGCCCTGTATTTCTCTAGATCTTGTCAGTGCAGCCGAGATATCATTGTCAGTCTAGGAGAAGAAAATTTAAACTACCTGCTGCCTTGTAGGTCTTGCCTTTAACTTCTGAGAGGAGGGATATGATAAACTCAACATACCTAGTGCAAAAGAAACAGTCAAGCCATTGTACTATTCTGCCTTGAATTGTTTAAGATATATGCTTAATACTTTGGTTTGCCTCCATACCTCATCTTGTACATGAAAAAAGAATTTCTTATTGGTTTTATGCTATTACTCACATCCAGAGGTGAGTTTTTACATCTCCCATCAGACATACCTTCCTCACGGGAGTCAATTTCATCTAGCATAGAATATTCATGAGTAACATTCTCCTCATCTACATCAATAATATTCATAGGTAGTTCTTCATCTCTAATTTTATATTCTGATCTCTTTTTGGCCTGGTACAAATTGCTACAATCTTTTTATTTCATTGATATAGATAAACCATGATAGTAAGCTCCATCGTGGCATACCAGTAGTTTGTTCTCCTTTTCCTAACACAAATACAGGAACTTTCCAACTTTTTAAATTTTCCGTGATAATAAACTTTACCATTATCATATACCTTGGTGCCTCCATTTTTGATACCTAAATCTTAATAACAATATTTAAAAATGTTTTCTTGAAGCTTTTATTTTAGTTTTAACTGAAAGCTAAATCATTAAATTTACTCTTTCCAGTAAGCAAAATATTCTGATGTATTTCAAACAGAAATTATATTAATTGGAATCTAAAATTTTTCTTTCAATTTTTTGGCTATTTTTAAGCGATCGACACATTTGTAAACAAAAGTTAATTCTCGGTTTTAAAAATCGTGCAAAAATAAAACACATCTGTAAGACATTATTTCTGGAATATTACTAAATTTAAAGTTAAATTAATCTGATTTTCACAAGTATTACTTATTTATAGCATGAAATTTAGAATAAAACTAGTTCTTAATCACAGAAAGGTTGACCTACCTTTCTCGTAAATGATAGACGCGTGATGAAGGACAGATTTGAGATAAGCTAAGTGTATGGCAACCAGAATTGACATAATTATCCAAATTTTTTTCCTGTAAAGGAAAGAAACCATGAAACACATGACCTTTTAATGTACACACAGAACATACAAAAAAAATTTAAATATTATTTAAAAAATGTAATGATTTGACCATTTCTAATAAACTTTTCAATTTTCAGAAATAAATATAGTCTTCACTTAATAACCTAACACCTACAAGTCTTTGAAGTATTTTAAAAATATTTTTGAAACTTTATAAATTATGATTATTGAAAAAAAAAAAAATTTTTTTTAATTTCATTAATTGAAAAACTTTTCAGAATATAATGCCCTTAAGATATATTATTTATTAAACCAACTAAAAGCTTATCTAATTAAATAATGTCATAGTCTTATTGCATTTTTTATTTTATTTTACTATTCAGAGACTTTCAGAAAAACGGCCAACTGTTTTTAAAAATAATAGATGATTTACATTCCCCAAGGAATCCGGCAGATAACTAATAAAAATTTAGATATAAAAATAAATTTCTTAAAATTTCATGAATTTATGTAAAGGCGAGAGTAACAGATGTTTAAAGTATATATATATATATATATATATACCAAGATTTTCTAAAAAACAATTTCATTCATTCATTCATTTGTGAACAGAATAAGTCCTAAAAGTTTTATTAAAATCCAACAATTATTTCATTTTTGCAAAAATTTACAAATTAATGTGCTTTTCACCAGGAAAAAAAACTGGGTTACACAATATTACATTATCCATTGTAAACACTCTTAACGATTTGGTTTCCAGCTAAAGAAAATCGAAACAAGATATTTTACCAAAATTTAGAACGTGTTAGAAGGAATTAAAAAAAAAAAACTAAAGTAATTAAAAAAAACTAAAGTAATTAAAAAAATGCTTTGATCTTTCCTCTTAATAATAAACAATTTGATAGAAAAACTGTTTTTATTAAGTTTGAGACCCTTTTTTCTTTCTTTATACTATACAATTTTAGTGAATTAGTGGAGGTACCAACATACACTACATCTGAAGAAATGTGCACCTTATGTCTGAGCACTTTCCTGATCTTTTCACTGCAGCAATAGTTTTTGTCTGGTCCCATGTAAAGTTTCTATGTTCTGACAATCTCCCTAGAAGAACACTCCATAGCTGGAAGTTTATCCTCTAATATGGATGGAAGGTTAGGAATACTAATTGGTATGGACTAAAATTACCATTATATTATAATGCATTCTTGGCTCTTACTGCCCATGCAAATGCAATATTTGGTTCACATTTCACATCTGTAATGGTCTTGTAAAATGCAGATACTAATATTTGATTATACTATTCCACAATCTCGTGACTAAATGGGGAGTCACCTGCTGTTGTTGCAGTTTCTATATTTAGTTTCACATTCATTTCCTGGTATCTTTCATTTGAAAATTTCCCTTCATTGTCATTCATGGATTTTCCAACTGCACCAAAATAAGCATATCCACATTTGGGAAATGTTTTGTACAATTTCATCTTGTTTAGAAAACACTAAACAGGCTGCAAAATATCTTGTGATAGAAACATTCATCTACAAAATCAATTTTTTTTTTTCAACAGAAGTGGTATGCAACACCACTGACTTTCGATTTACCCCACTTGTCAAATAAATTTTTAAGTGGAATACAGTAATAGCCTGGTGAGGTATTATTTACTACACAGGAATCAATCAACCTTTTTCTGGCAATAATTGCCGAAAATTTAATTTTCCTAGTTGCAGTAACCTTAGCTCCATCTCCAAACTTGAATGTGTTTTTTTTGTTTGTTTTTTTTTTAACCAAAACTTGGTATTACACTTGATCAGACAAAGCCACAATAAAAATGCCCAGCCATGTTTTACCAGTGACAGTTTTCGTACATGTTCTGTCTAATATGCCCATTCTGAAAGACTAACCAGGAAGCATGATGTTCCTGTGCTATATAGTGTTATCTGCATGTTTCTTGTATTTTATCATTTTCATTCACTTGAGTTTTTTGTAGAGTCATAATCAAAGCAACTCATAATTTCTTCTATCTTTGCCTATTGAATTGGAACATAAATTAATTTCATAAATCCTACTGGGAAATTTGAGAATCTCAAAAATTTACTTTTCCATGCCAACCTCGTTAGTAATATATTCTTGCCTTTGGTAAAAAAGCTGGTTCAGATTTGGCATATGGTGCTCCTATCTGGCCATTAGTTGCAGCAGGACTCCCAAAAATCTTTTTTATTGAATATTTCAGAAATCATAGACCCACATATAGCACGAGCAAGTTCATCATTTTCATCAGACACTTTTACTGCAGTCAATAGGAAAAAGACATGTACACTCTTTGGTAATTTATACAGATATTCAAATTGAATTAAAAAGTCTGTGATATTTAGGCCAGAAGAGCACCTGAGATCATAAAATTTTTTCAAGCCCTAAATAAGCCCAGTTGTTTTCATCTTTTAAAACAATGTGCTCAGTCTGTCTATTTTCTTGACTCAATTTTCTTGAGGTTTCAAGTCCTTAATACAATCTCATGCTCATCCGCTCAAACTGAACAAAACTCTTGGACCTTGTTTACATTTATTTAAGTCTGCATACATCTACCATATTGTTAAATCAATTTTCCATTCAACATAATTCTCTTTGGTTGTCAACGATGGCAGCAGTTTTAAAGCCTGTTGATTTATCTTGAGACACAGTATAGGTGGCAATGTGTACAACACAAAAAATATGAAATATCCAACAAAATTACTGGGTCTTAGACTGCTACTATTTGCTAACTTGCTTAGATAATAAACAACCTAAGTGCTGGAACCTCACTTCTTTTATAGAAATAGTTCAAGGGAAATTACTGATAATCCACATGATTTACTTCACAAATTCTCATCAAATATCAGTTAGCAAAGAGTGGTTGGACTAAAACCATTTCAATACCACCAACTGCTAGATAATATACCCAAAGATTCAGAAATAAATGTGTGGTCACTTTGGCTTCTTCATTTTGATAATGAAAGGTAAATCATGTGTTGATAAAATGGGGCAATAAATTGGATTTACAATGCCCACTTGACAGACTGCCTTTCAGGCAGACAGCAACCCAGATGGGGCTATGCCCTTGGGAGAGGAGACCTTTTTTTTTTTAGGTTTATATATAAGCCATCACTGTTCATTTCCACAACACAATTGGTAGAAACAAAAATGTTTCATAAGTGAAAGAAAAGGTGAAAAAAAAAAAAAAAAAAAAAAAAAAAAAGCAGTGTAAGAAAGCTAAAGGAAAAGAAAAGCAGATGAAAAGCAAAAAGAAAGAGATGCAGGTGAAAGAAAGATACAAATTTGCTGTATTTCGTTTAATTACTCCTTTTAACCTTTATCACTCTGTATGTAATCTCATAGATATGTTGTCATATCCTGCTATGGCAACAAGAAACAACTGAGTGAAATTAACAAGGATACTGCAATTGAGAGGCCTTGAAAAAGAATGCAGTGGATAGGGAAATAATATTAATAATGCAGAATGCTAAAGGTTAATGTAGATGAAATTATTCTCAACATCTTTTTTCTTTTGGACCATCGTAGGGAAGTCGATAGACATTATGGCATTAATATATAGAGTATGTAAATTATAAATGAATTTAGTTACATTTTCAATTGATTTTAAGCACCAGAATATTTGGATAGTTTTAATTTTCTTTTAAAATCAAAGGATAATTTATTCATGCACTTAACAGTACTATGAATAAGTTGAACAAATTTTCCTTGTGGAAATAATTAGAAAAATGACATCATTATATATATATATATATATATATATATATATGTGTGTGTGTGTGTGTGTGTGTGGAATGTAGTCATATTAAACTGGTATCATCCCATGCAAAGCACAGATTGTGGAAGAAAAAGAAACATTAAGCAGGAAAAGAAAGAGTAATCAGGACAGTAGACAGTGACTGACATTGCATTTAATTTTTTGCAGATTAAAGTTACCTGAAAAGCATAGAACTGGAAGGAAGTGCCACAAGTAAGAAATGTGAGACAAAAAAAAAAAAACTGTTAGCATAGAATTTATGGCTACACCTAGCCAACTCAACTGCAAATTGATGAGATCTTGACACTAGTCTAGTACTGTGCTTAAATTTAAAGAGTCTAGATACCATAGTGAAGAATTCATTCAAACAATTACCATGAAAGTATTTATAGAAAAGACAGAGAGGAAACCTTATGGCAATGGGAAAGTAACTGAAACCAAACTGTCAGATCAAGACCAATAATATTGCTGATTATTCTTTGGATTTTATCAAGGAGCTCAAAGTAAATAACAGGGGTACTGGGCCATATGCGGCAGCAATATTCTAGATATGAATGAATGGTAGACTTATAGATATATCAGATATTCTAGAGAGAAAAATGTCTTCTCCAACCCAGTGAACCAACTTGCTTAGCAGCTGACTTAGAAATGGATTTGACAGCATTTTAGAATAAAAGTAGTAACACTGAGCAACTTTTTTTAATCGTCATATTGCAGTCAAAGTGAAGAGAATTTTTTCTAAATATCTAATATCCTTGAACAGAGCTTAATCCCAATAATCTGTGAATCACAAGAGATTATAAGAGGAGGAAGGGGAAAATAAATTACCAAAGCCTGGGATTAAATAAAAATACTCTCACTTTATCCTAAAGCAATCACTAACAAAACGTTTTTTTTTTTCTCCCCTTACATACAAAATGGGAGAAAACTTCTTTTTTTTTTAAATTAAGATTTTGAATGCTCATCAGCATACAAGTGAGGTATCTTTCCTTGGGCATTTTTTTTTTTAATTAATTAAAGGTGTTAATTCTATGATACTTTCAGTATTAAATACGTTTATGAACATTGCTCAAACTCATTTAAAATGAATTCATCAACTTTATTCTTTTTCAAACTTATTTCTCATTTCATGGGATTTCTAGCTGTAATAAATATTTATTAAAATATCTACTCACATCTGAATATGCCAATAATATGATGTTATTTTTCAAATGTTAAAACCAACAGTCTTAAAGTTAGTAATTTCTGTGAAAAATCAAAGATCATAAAACGTCATTAATACCGAACATTGGATAAGTCTCTTTTGAATCAATGATTCATCTCTCCTTCAACACCCCATGTGTAATAGTCAAGGGGATTTGGGTCTGGTGAATTAGGTGGCCACATGCTTAGTGTGATGAAGTACTGCCGATTGGCAGTCATCCAATCTTGGGTCACCTCAGCTTTGTAAGCAGATGATGAGTCCTGCTGAAAAGTTTTAAATGGGTATTGTCACTTTAATTATATTGAAATAAATAAAAATATTTTAATTTTATTTCTTTGTAATCATTTATCTCCAAGCAATGCAACAATGTCAATAAGGTGCAAATGATTACTGAGAGTGAAAGAACAAGAAAACTCAGGAGAAAAGACAATAAAAGAACAGGTTTGGTTTGGTTTACAGCATATCAACCCCTCGGGGTCAGTTAATGCCAAAATACTAGTTCCTTCAAAAACCTAGTTTTGTTGTCAACATTTTTCATTCAAAAAAAAATTTTTTGGTAAAATTTTTCCTTCAAAAATTTTTATGTATATATCTCATAAAAGTCTATATAAACTTTCATAGTGCTTTGACCTCCACTGGGGGATTAACTATTTGCCCATACCTGGGACCCTAACAGGTGCCACCACCCCAGGCCAGGCTGGACCTGGGAAAAACAGCAATTAAGAAGGTGGTTCTATGCTCCTCACAACCTCCCAATCAGAGGCCTTGCAGCTGGATGCAGTTTACTGTCATGCCCAGGACCTAAAAGAACAGGTTTCAGGAAGACAAGATAATGAGCACTGTACTTAAATATTTGAAAATTGTAGATAAACAAGAAACTGAAAGAGTGTTCCACATGTTTGTTTGTTTTTTTTTTATTCATTTCTTGTTGTAAGACATCTCTACCTGTAATTAATATTTTTTAAATATCTACCTGCACCTGAATATACCAATAAAACCATATATATATATATTTTTTTTTTTTCCTTTTTTTTAATTTAAGACCACCATTTCTTAAATCTTTAAAGATATTAATCTGTAAAAAAAAAAATATTTCATATACTTTATGATAAACACCTAACTTTGGATAAATTTCTTTTGAACCAAGGATTTTATGAGACATGGTTGAATTAAATCAGCCATGTCACTTGACTAAAGCATCAATAATGAATTTGAAAATCGCATTAATTTAAAAAAAGAATTCAACGAAAGTAATCTGAAAACCCATTTTGAATTATTTCATAGTGAAAGCAAATTTGCAAATAGAAAATATGCAGAGGAGAATATTTCATTAGTCAGATAGCCTATCAGGATGAAGTTGCTAATATGCTAATGCTTTTAGCTGCTTTTTTTTTTTAAGAATTGAAACCAGTTCAAAAGGTCACCAACTTGTGTATTAAATAAAAACTGTAAAGAAACCAAAAAGAAACATGCATACAGAAAGAGTAAAAATCAATATTGTCAAAATAAAAGCAAACAGAGTAGAAAGAGAAGTCAGCTTGGTAACAAAAAAAAGTTTCCACAGAAAGCAGAATGTACTTTTATCACTGCTACATTTATTAATGGCATTCTTCTTCTGTGCAGTGTCCATTCAGAATCCTGGCAATCATGGCCCTCCACAATTTCCTGTCCTTTCTAGCACTTAATTTCATTTTTATTATCTCTCTTAAACCTTGTTCTATCATCCATTTACTAAAACTTTTTTTTTTCCTATGGGCTGTGTGTTTTGTTTTTTTTTTAATCATATCACCCCGAGCAAGGCGGTAATGCCACTGATGTGCAGGGGGCTACGTAAGAGTGGAAAGATTGGAAATGAGAAAGCCGGAGACCACATCCTAAACAGGGAACAAGGGATGAGCCTCTACACCTGTTCAATAGATGTGGGTGGAGTGTCAAACCAGGCGATCTGTGTCCCTTCAAAGTGTGGGCAACCATGGCTACCTACAGTTTCCTGTTCTTTGTAGCGCTTAATGAATTTAGTCTTTTCATTAGATTTTCCTAATCCCTGTTCTCTAACCATTTACATTAGGTAGATTATTTGTTTCTTTCCTGTGTCACTTGCCTTCAATTTGTCCAGTGAGTGCCAAATTTTCTAAGCCATATTTTCTCATTAAGTGCACTAGAAATTTCAACTCTTTCTGATGTTAAGAGTAAGTACTTTTCCTTATTTTTTCTCTAAAATTTTATTGCTTACATGTTTAGCCCATGGTATTCATTCTGTAGAACCACGTTTCTGTTACCTCATATCACCTCTTTATCTGAGGAGATTGCCAGCATCCACTGCCATAAGTGAAGTCCAATACTACATCATTAAGTACATTTCCTTTGTTTATGACCAGATTTATGTGTTTCTCAATAAAACTAGTTTTAAAAATCCAAACCAAATATAGAATATACTTATGTAAAACAAATGAATATACAACTTTCCTAACTCAAGAAAAAATGTTCAAAAATTTAAAATGACATGTAGAAAGAATCAAAAATTAAATAAATAGCAACCATTGAAAACAAAACAGAGAGAGAGAGAGAGAAAAGTCTAAAGAGTGAGTGTAAAGTGAAGAAAAAAAAAAAGAAAACAAGACAATCATGACACACACATCTACACAACAGGATCCACTTGTGCAAATGCACATACGTACTACAAATAAAACTGGCACCAATGATAAGTACATATAAAAACAAAAAATTACAATGTATAAGCAGTCAATTGCTGACACCACCTGACAATTAGATGGATGGCTATGAAACTCTGGAGTTGGAATGCTGAAGGTAATTTTACACTATATATATATATATATATATATAAAAATCAAAATTAAATTACTTATTGTGATTACTAGCCATGTTCCACTTTACAACCATGAATTGACTACAGATAGATTTGAGTGTCCAAAATAATACTGAATATGTTAATTATTGTTCTCAGAGTTCTAGACAAAACAGAATAACGAATATCCCTTATTCTGTATTGTTTATAATTCCGAGAAGAGTAAATGCATAGAAAGAAAGAAAAAAAAAACATCTCATTTACATTTTTACAAACAGAAATGGATATAAGCCTATCATCTTGAAATACTGGTTCTTGAACAATCATATAATTTAAGCAACACTGAACTTAGTATCTATATGGGTAACTGCTTGGAAATATCAGGTGCTGTAAGCTTGAATGTGCAGGTGATTTAATGGCTAATGGCTCAGAATTGGAAATTGTAAGAATAGAGTTTCAATTCCAGTTGAGTTTGTTATATTCATTTATACACAAAGACATTTTTGTGGTAATTTCTATGTTGATCGGAACCAACAATCTATTGGATTAAAGCAAAATGAGATAAATAATAGATTAATTTTCAATAACTGTCAAATTTTAAATACTTAACAGCAATGAACAGTTATTCTGAAAAAGCACAGATTTCATATAAAAGATATTTTCTTCAACCAACAAAACAAATTCATCAGCTTTTCTTAGAGTCATCATTAAAGAGAAAATAAAATTGTGGGACACTATAGGTTAACAATGTTGACACTCCTTGTGGCCCAAAATTCAGGGAGCTAATTGGACACAGGTGCTGCTCATTATTTATGGGCAGAGACATTCCAGAAATGCAAGATGAAAGATGGAATTTATTTTCCTAGAAAGGGCTGTAAGTAGAAGAGGAGATATCAAAGGTATGTTATTATCTATATAAATAAAAGGTCGGCTCGGCAGATAAAAAAAATTCTTTTTTCTTATAGACAGACTATTACAAAGTGTCTAATTTAAAAATTATTTTGAAATTAAAGTCAAAACTAGTGAAAGAATTCTGGCTATAAAAACATGCAATCATACATAAGATTGATCAGGTCCAAGTGAAAAGCAATATTAAACAAGTCTACAGAGAGGTAATATTGAATATTTATGTCAATTCAGACCATGAAGAGAGAGTTGAAAATTCTTGGGCAGATAATGAGGAAAGAGCTTGGAAAATTTAATGCTCACAGGACAAATTGAAGGCAAGAGGGACAGAGAAAAACAACAGATAGCCAACCTAGCAAGCTTGAGGAAAAAAAGGATGGCGAAACAAGATTGAGGAGAGATAATAAAAAGACAATTTATTAAGGGCTACAAAATAGTAAAAGGAAAATAAGAAGAAAGAGTTAAACATGAATTGCAAGAAGACAAAGTGTTAGGGTTGTTAGTAAAAGGATCAACCCAAAATGTAAATTACAAATGGGAGATAACAAAATCCAGAAAGTACAAAAATTTAAATATCTGGGAAATGTTTTAACAGAGGATGGAAAGTGTTACACTGAAATCTAAAAATGCAAAGAGATAGTGAAAGATGCCTTCTATGAGCTAAGCAAAGCATTCAGAAACAGAAAAATTTCGTTAAAAGAAAAAAAGTACCGAACTGTTAGGTAATATCAACCCTCAATATGACAGTGAATGCGGGACAACCTCCTCACAGATGAGACTTGAGGCAACAGAAATGTGATTTTACAAACAGATGCTGAAAATACTATGAATTGAACATGTGAGCAATGACTAAATTTTATAGAAAATGAAAACAAAAGAACATTTATACTTAATATTAAGAACAGTTGGAATTTCTAGGACACATTGAGGAAAGAGGGAAAATTCGATACTAACAAAACAGATTGAAAAACAGGAAAAGAATGCATAACCTACTTAATAAACTTGTGTAAATAGGTTTAAGAGCGCTAACAAAACGGCAAAATTTATTAAGAGCTACAAAGGACAGAAAATTTTGGAGAGCCATGATCATAAACATTCTGAAGAGTTATGGCACAAAGAAGATATTAATACTCATATCTGAAGTTGTAACAGAATTCTAAAAAAAAGGTTTTATTCACAGGTTAGATAAGAGGAACAAATACACTTGAAGTCAAAAAAAAAAAAAAGTTTTCAAAAAGTGAAAAAAACAAATAAAAGCAACTCTGAAATCAGATTAAGTGACTCCTACTTTAAATAAGAGAAATGTCAAGGGTCCTCCAGTGGTGTAGATGAAGTCATCAAAGTTTACATTTGTGTCATGTCAGAATTTAAAATATAAAAACTACTTTTGTTTAACTACATATTGCTCTAATTTACATAGTAATGTAACTTCCCCATACTTTTTCTAGGAATACTTTTATGGTAACACATCACTCAATAAATCCCGGGCCTAACTAATAAAACAACTTTTAGGTAAAATTAGACTTTATTCATCAACATAGTGTATCACTCTAGAAGGAGACTAATCCCAACACTTCTAACATTTCGATGCCTTTTTTGTAGAATGATTTGTCTTTTGCCTTAAATATACGCCACAGTTTTGGATATCACTTCTTCATTGGAGCCAAATCTTTCCCTGGAGCATTTTTTTGAGATCTACAAACAGCCAGTAGTCATTTGGGGCCAGCTCTGGAGAATAAGGTGAATGCAGAAGCAATTTGAAGTGCAATTAATGTAGTTTTGTCATCGTTGCGATCGACTTGTGACAGTGCGTTGTCTTAGTGAAAGATCACTTTTTCTTTATTTTGTGCCCGTTTTCTGGTGATTCTTTTCTCTAAACACACCAATAATGCGATACAATATTCACTGTTGATGATTCTTTTCTCAAAGTAAGTGATGAACAAAATACCTTGTAGATCCCAAAATACGGAGACCAAAACCTTGCTTGCTGATGTTTGCATCTTTGGTCACTTTGGATGCCTTTCACCTGCTGCTGTCCACTCACCTGACTGCAGATTTGACCCCAGAATAAAGTGGTAGATCAATGTTTTATCTGTTGTCACAGATTTACCCAAAAATCCCTTGTGCTGAACACTGAATTGTTGACACATTGTTGTTTTTCACCGACTGTGTGCAAACACAGTACCCACTTTGAACACAACTTTCTCATTAACAAATTTTTATGCAAAATGAATACACTGCCTTCTGATATGTTCCACTCCTCCGCTATCTCATGCAACTTCAATTTACAATGGGCGAAAACTAGTTTGTGCATTTTTTTTGGTGTTTTCCAAGACAAATGCCAATTTTGGGTGACCTTCGTGTCTGTACGACCACATTTAAAGTCAGCATACTACCTCTTAACCGTTGTTTCTGTTGGGGCAGAGTCCAAATAGCATCAATCCAGTGCATTACTTGAACAGTATTTTTCCCCCCCCATAAGAAAGCAATGTTTCATTAACACATGAAATTCTGATTTTTCCATTGCTTTCAAAATTTGCAACAGTAGCTTCACTTAAATAACTTTAATTTGTAAACTAATTATAATTAAAAAGTGTATGGTATTCACAAGTGACATAATTGTACAAATTTATTTTTCCTGTAAAAGGGAAGAAATCATAAAATACGTGACCTTTTAATGTACACATAGAAATTATGATACAAAAAAAAAAAAATATATGAAGGCACAACGATTTGTATTAAAATTTTCAATTAGTAAATACAATTTTCACTTAAACTAATGACAAAACTTAAGTATTTTTTAAAAATATTTTTGAAACCTTATAAATTATTATAATTAAAAAAATATGAAAACGTTTTAAATTACACTATTAAAAAGCTTATCAAATCAAATAATTTTATGGCATTTTTTTTTATTTATTTTACTAGAAGGAACAGATTTTTAAAATTCAAAAATAAAGGCAAAAATGTTTTTAAAAAATAATAGATGATTTACATTCCTCAACGAGTCTTGCATTTAACTAATAAAACTAATTTTCCCAACAAAATTTAATTTCTTAAAATTCCATGAATTTATGGGTTTTGGGTTGGGGGGATAAAAAAAATATTTTTACTAAGATTTTTTAAAAATAATAATTTCAGAAATAATTTCATTCATTTGTGAATAAGTCCTGAAAGTTTCACTAAAATCTTACAATTATTTGATTTTTGCAAGAATTTCCAAATTAATGTTTTTCATTGGAAAAAAACTGAGTTACATAATATTACATTTTCCCTTGTTAACTCTCATAACAATTTGGTTCCCTGCTAACTAAAATCAAAACAAGATTTTTTTTTTTTACTAAAATTTTGAACGTGTCAGAAGGGATTAAAAAAATTTTTTTTTAAATAATTAAAAAAATACTTTGATGCTTCATATTCATAACATATTCTAATGGGGAAAATTTAATTTTTATTAAGTTTGGGGACTTTTTCCTTCATACTATGCTGTTTTTTCAGTGATTTAGTGGAGATACTGATAATATAATTTTGAAACAAAAAGGTGAAGGTTTGAAAATATTTAAGAAATATTAATTACATTTAAAAAGGGCCATGTAACTCCCCAGATTATAGCAAGTCAACAGCAAATACCTACTTTACTAACCTCAAACTAAGAGTGTGACTTATCAGTGTGCATTTGTGTGTGTGTGTGTGTGTGTGTGTATATATATATATATATATATATCTCTAAACTTATTTATAAATGGAACTGTGCGTGTCCGTTACCTATAGACTCTGAAACGGATGAACCGATTTTCTTGAAAATTTACACAGTTGCACTATAAGTGACTGCGAGTGTTCTTAGCTAGGTTTTGTGTCAATGTACCCCCGATAAATTTGAAAAATCAATAATAAAAAAAATTGGGTTATAGAAGGTGTGGTCCGATTTTAATCAAATTTGATACACTCAGACAAAGACATAAACGATATTCAGAAGTTTCAAGGTTGCAGTTCTTACAATAGTGCAGAAAATCGATAATATACATATATCAAAGGAAAGATGTGTGTGTGTGTTTATCTGCCTGTATATCTTTTTTTTTTCAGCCCTTTTATTTTAGTTTTTGCTTCGGGTTTGGCTCTAAGTAGGTATAATGGTAGTTCTTAGTCTCAGCCATGATACCATTTACTCAAAGGATTATTTAACCTTCAAAATTCAGTTTACGACAAAAACTTATTTGATATTGATACCAGGAAATCAAAATTTGACTGACTTACATCCATTCATTTTTCTTTCAGTCTACGGTTTCACTTTAAACAACTATTGCTTATTAGTCTTTCATACCAACATCGAAAGAGTCTGAGCTCCAGGACCATGGATTAGTTTTAAAGCTTTCATTATACCCGAGCAATGCCAGGCTATACTTACTGCTAGTGTAAGTATATATATATATATATATATATATATATATATATATGTATATATACACACACACAAAGTAGTATCCTTTGTAAGGTTAATTCCACTGGGGGTTTATTTATATATAGTAAAAACAAATTATTACATTTTTTGTAAAAAAATTTCAGTCTGAAGAGTTGAATATTTATATTGTCATGATATAAATTACAACCGATGGATTTGTAAAAATTAGTTAAATTTATTTTCATTACAATACTCTTAATTTCTAACAGAATTCTCATCGGATTAATATCCTCTGCGGAATTATCCTTACCAATTACCAAGAATACTATCATGGTCTTTAAATATTTTTGAGAGGAATTCTATATAGTTTACTGGTTAGTTCGCAGGTGGAGTTTCCTTAATGAGTCATTTGACTATAATAAATTTACACAAAGCTCATTTCCTTAACTCTGTAAAAAATCTCATGAAAAAGATAGTACATACAGTCGACAGACTATATCAAGGATAGGTATCATGAGTCAATAAAAACACATTCTTTCATCAGTAATTTAACGCAGTTGCCAAGAAGCAATCATTGAAATATTAGCTACAGCTCTTCTACAGTCTCAGCATTAGTCATTTCAAAAACATTTTTCTGAGACATATCCAAGAATTATGAAATTTGTTTTTTTCAAAACCTGAGACTACCGAAATCTTTCAGCAGTTAACATCTTCAGCTTCAATATTTATTCAGAACGAGCATCCTCATCTTAGGATTACATTTCATTGATTCATTTTATACAAAATATCAACCCTTTGCAAGTTATTTACAGCCAGAAAATACTTTTAGATTTTGGAATTTTTTTTTTTTTTTAGATAAAAAACTTAAAAAAATCTTAGTGATACAAGTCTTATTAATTAACCCTTAACTGGGGGACAAGAGGTGGATGCATGCCTTTCACAAGGGTATATAACAAACCCAACTGAAATTGAAACTCAGCGCTCCAATTAACATTACTGGGTAATTATCCATTACATCACTCACACAACCAAAACTGATATTTACAAGCAGTCACCCATCTAGATACTGATCAGGCTCAACGTTGCTTAACTTTGGTGATCGTATACCCATTTAAGGTGTTCGTAAATTTTTTCAGGTAGATTGTTCTAATTCAGCTGTTTATGTCAGCGGGAGATATGAATTCTTTAACTAGTATATTTTTGGGTGCTACTGTAAGCCTGATTAACTTAGGAAATGAAAGGGCCAATTTGTTGGCCCTTTAATACAAGCTTCATGATTAGCTGGTTAGTCTTTGTACCAGCCAATCAAATTACTTCTCACATTTTTTGCACATTTGGACTTTTCAATGATGGTTTCTATCATAATTTGCCATTTTCTGTAATTTTACATCATTTTTTTTTTTTCCAGTTCCAAGTGAGAGCTTGTGAAAAGAGGTCCATCATCTTGGAACTGAAACTCCAAATGAGGGTCCATCTCGAAAGGATTAATATTGCACCAGTAATTACAAACACCCCATTTTTATCAAGAATTTCAATATTGAAACCCAATCCTAATCAGAAAACAAGGGATAGAACTTTGAAGGCCAGGGAAAATTGTGAACAGGACGATAGGTAAACCTATGTAATCCTATTTTGATTTATGATTAGCTACCCCCACCAACCACAGTGACATATGACTTCCATTGTGCTCAAAGTATCAAATAAATTCTTTTATGTATTGTGTACCTTCAGGATGTGCATTGTAGTGCATTGGATATCGGCTTGGAACGAGAAATCGGGGAGCTGAGTTCGAATTCCTGCTGAATTCATTACATTCACTTACGCGCAAATACCCTTGGGAAAGGTATTAATCTGTCTCTTCCTTCCAGTTATGGGTTAAATAACAGGACAGATTGGGTTCTATAGCCTTGGTTGGCAACCTGTCTACTGCAGAAAGCAATGGCAACCTACTGTGGGATAATATTCTGTCCAGTCAGTCATGTCTCTTTCAAGACATGATCACCCAAGCGTGTATCATGTATGGCACTCAACTGACTGAACTTCAGGATGTGGGCAATTTTGGCTCTCTGCAATGTTTGTGCTTCAAACCCATTTTCCTCATTGTATGTCACAGAAAAACATCCTCTTTGTTAACATTTTTCCTAAAGTTTTCTCATTGCTCATATGCCCTCCCATGTACTTAACACTTACCCCTTTAGATTATTGTGAAATTCTGGAACTGATAATTTAAAGTTTGATATTTTTTCATAACGATAATTGACAGAAAATATAAATAACCACGTTGCCTCTCTTGCATTATCAATTTTTCATCCAATGATAAAAATGAAAAGTATTAGAAAATTCACTTACCAATAACAATTTTACTTGAAAATAAATAGAATTATTTATACGATTTACATTCAGATTATTATCCTCATCTTTGTTATGACAACGTTGTGCCCTCCAGCCCTCATCAGGTGTATAATGATTAGCGTTTCAACTTAGTCTAAATACACACTGCCTTGCTCAGAGATTGAACTCAGTTACTATGTCACCAAATTCATGAACCAACACTAATCCAGCAGACTATTTTCCCCATGGAACAATTCTCTGTTGAGAACTGAGCGCCTTAAACCTCACCTACCTGCCCTACTGATTGTTATTACTGATCAGTACTAAAAATAAGAACTAAATGAGATATCTGTAGAAACCGTCTATCACCATAGATTAAATAGAGGGTTCAGTTCAAAATTCCTGGTAACAGAATTTATATACACCTGATGAAGGCCGGAAGGCACAACAACTGAAATGTTAAGAACAAAAGTCAGAATGTAAAGAATGATAACTCATATTTTCCACTAAAATGAAATGAAGTGGTTATATTGTATCAATTGCCAGGATGACTGCTATGAAAGGTGATTATGTCGTGACAGAATCCATATTGCACATGTATAAATCTACCATTCTTCTATGCATTGAATACTGCTGCCATATCTGATCTGATGTTCCTACAATATATCTAAAGATTCTTTAAAAAATTCCAAGAAGGGTATGTAATTTAATTGATACTGATCTGACATCTGGACTTCAGTCACTTTCTCACCAATGTGACATGGCTTCTTCTTGGTCTTGTATACAAATATTTTCATGACAATAGTTCTGAGCTTTCTTCATTGATACCTTGATTGCATGAATTTAAATGTGCTACTAGAATGACAAGTAGGTTTCACTGTTGGACTAACCAGATGCAACCATCTACTCTTCTATTCTAGTTTTTCTCTCTTGTGAGACTGCCTTCTGATTCTTTGCTTTCCAGCCACCTACAATCTTCAAAAATTTAAATGAAATACTAATCACCATCATCTGTCTTCCTAAATCTTGTTCTTTTATAGTTCTTTCTCCCCACTAAATTTTTATGCTTCAATTTCGCTCCCAGTAATCCTTGTGTTCTATTGGCATTATCGACTTCCTTGAAGTGAAATTAAAAAACAAAAAAATATAGAAATTCTGACAGAAAATATGATGATGTATATCTTTGAAATTGCATATATCTTGCTCAACAGTTATAAATTTCCTTTGCTTACAATGTCAATTTTCATAAAACCAAATTGTAAATTGCTCGCCTGTTCATGCATGTGATTTTTTTATTGGATGTTCTCTTCTAGTCATTCAAAGTCTGATAAAAAACATGGCACCAATCTACCATCAAGAAACTACATTAAATCAAAGCAAAACATACTTAAAGTATAGGTTACACTTTTATTTTACTTTTTTTTTTAATACTCAAGTGTTAACTTTATTGATTTTTATCAAAAGCAACACAAAAGTTTGAAA
This sequence comes from Ascarosepion bandense, assembly GCA_037127315.1. NCBI lineage: Eukaryota > Metazoa > Mollusca > Cephalopoda > Sepiida > Sepiidae > Ascarosepion > Ascarosepion bandense. The sequence continues at coordinate 2,609,865 of JBBBDQ010001150.1, read as the reverse complement.
AAAAAAAAAAAAAAAAAAGTGTTCAAATATCACCACCATACAGGAAGCAAGACAAAAAATGTGAATCACTTCAAATTACCAATCATCTTTCTGTCTGTACAGGAAACAATAACTTCAGTAATTTCTTTAGACCAATCCACTTGAGACTACCATATTAAAATTTAGATAAAAAAAATCATAAAAATTTTAGTTTCATCTTAAAACTTCAATGCATTGATATAATTCAAATATAAATCATTGTAGCCACAAATAAAAACTAACATTTTATTCTGCAAACATACCTTAAAAATTAATCTATCTGGGTAACTATTAATGGGTTAAAATATTTGCAGCTCCAGGTGAAAAGTAGGAACATTGTTAATAATGGGATTTGTTTCTGACTTATTTCAGAAATGTTAGTGTTGACCTTTCTTAGCTAAGTCACTTGTCAGCAAACTCTTCTTTTCCACTGGGTTATCTCAGAATTTGTGCCATTTACTTGTATGTAAAAATGAATTTTTAACTTATGGTTTTTGAATTTTTATTTTGTAATATTGAACTTAGCTAATCTTATTTAACACAAAACTATTTGCAAGAAGATTTTCCTATAAATGTATCTTAAATATTGAGAAAAATAGTTAAAATAATTCCTACAACAGGTAAATATGGAGCATCCTCTGCATCTATCGCCTTAGTGCCATCAGATTCCTCTACCCTATAGAGTTCACAATGGTAAGTGTTGTACCAGTAGTTTCTATAAGTAGTAGTATTTTATGGAGAGGGAGTGTTATCATTCCCATAACAAACTGATTTGGAATTCAGAGTTTTCTTTATCCTATACAGGCTGCCAAGCAAAACTAGTCTGCACTACAATTTAACCCATTTCTGAGAGAAAAGAAAAGTATTTTTACCTTTCCCAAGGCTATTTGTGCAAAAGCAAACGTAATGAACTCAATCAGATTTAATGACAATTTCACTTGCCATGACCATAACCACTATATTACATTTACATCTGAATCAAGCAATAATATCTTTGACAGTGGTATAGTTAAATAAAAACCATAAAAGACACAAAATAGACAAAGTCAAATGCAAAAAAAAAAAAAAAAAAAAAAAAAAACTACCTAATAATTCCACCTATTTTTTCCAGAAGGTTCTTCCTTCTGGAAAAAATAGGTGGAATTCTTCTTACTAATGATCCTAGAATGATGGTCAAAGTTTCTTTTTTTTCTTTTTTTTTTTTTAAATCAGTTTACTGCAAGCAATGTAATTATGCCACTAAGACAAGCGACTACTGAGAGTGAAAAATAAGGAACTGGAAACCCAATCTAGACGAGAAACAAGGGACAGACCTCTTGTTCAAAAGACTGGAGAAGAGCGTGATGAATTGGACAATAGGCAAACATATCTAAAAAGCAACAAAATTAAGACAAAAGAAACAATAGTGAAAAAGGATTAATCAAGTTGAAAAGTAAATTATGATAAAAAATAAATCCAATTTATAAGTTATACTTACAATAACAGGTATTATATAAGTTTAATCCTGTGCCAAAATACACATACTTTTCATGACTGTCCAAAAATAATAAGCCGTAGCATTTTGGGTAAACACAAGAGAAATTACAAACCAACAAGAATTTCATTTTGTAACAAAACACCCCATATTTTTATAAAGCAGCTGAAAAGTCTGTTAGTTTTGAGAAACCCAAACTGTAGCTACAGAACAAAATGGATCAGATGGCAGGAATTTCACTTAAGACGAACAAGTGTTAAGAGAAAGTTCTGCAGAAAAAGCATAGGAAAACAAAAAATTTTTTTTTTCGTGGGGGGTGGGGGGGTGAATTAAAAAACAAAATGGAAACAAAAAACATTTCACTGGTGGCCTATAAGGTTAGTATAGCCCTACCGAGCATTTTCTGCAAAACAAGATACTCAATATGAAAATCCTATTCAGTTAGTATTAAATATTCCCATTTTAGAAAATAGGAATGTCTGAATATCCATCATATTCATTAATCAAAATTCAACTTTTTAGTAAAAACTTATATAACTTGGTTTTATAGAAAGAAAAAAACTGCAATAGTACTTAACACTAATGAAAAATGTTTTAACTAACTAAAAATTTCAAACTTTAATCATTAAATTTGGACTATATAATTTCTGCTTTTAGTAAAATTTTAGCAAAAAATTTTTCTGAATTAAAAATAATTTTAATGTAATTAGATTACAATGATAAAGAATTTATACATTTTTCTTTGTAAATTACTGAATAGTTACAAATAATATATCATTGTCTTTTTTTCCTCAGCCAAAAACTGAATTCTTTCCAATACAATTTTCCAAGCAGGATCTTGACATTGTAGTCCAATAAGTTGTTTCCCTGGTGCCCTGATTACATGAATTTAAGTGTGCTACTAGATTGGCATCTAGGTCCCACCCGTTTACTATTAAAATAGCTAAATGCAACCGCCACTTTTTACTAGGTTCTTTTCTTGCACTTCCAATTGAGCTCCATAAATATTGAGCACAATATCCACACTCTTGAATAGGCACCTTCCTGAAGGGAGACAAAAGGAGACAGCCATGTTGAAAGGTAAGTTATTTGACTTCTATACTACCTTTGGAACTCCATTCCAATTACTTGCTTACCAGATAGCTGCAATCTTCAAAAATTTAAATGCATCATTAATTGCCATCTTCTGACCTCCTTGCATCCTGTTCACCTTTTGTTCTTTCTTCAATCCTTTTTATACTCAGTCTTTTCTCTCACCCCTGTAAAGCCCCTGTGTACTAGCGGCATTCCTTTGCTTGAAGTGAAATGATAAAAGGAGGTGGGGGATAAAAAAAAAAGAAATGTGATACAGTAATTAACTACACGTACAAATAATGAAGGATGTTTTCTACAAACTAAGCAAGGTAATAAGAAATGAGAAAATATACACTCTTCTGTATGATAGCAATTGTGGGATAATTTCCTCACAAATGAAGAGGAGACTTGAAGCAACATAGATATAGTTCTACTGCCAAATGCTAAGAATATCATAGACAAGACATGCAGGCAATAAGGAAATCTTAACGAAAACAAGAAATACCAGATAACATACTTCCTATTAAAAGAACGAAACAAAATTTTTAGAACACGAGGAAAGAAGGTCTAGGAAATTTAACACTTTTTTTTTTTTAAAGAAATCACATCACCTGATTCCAGGCAGTGAAGCCACTAAGACAAGGGGTTAATGAGTGTGAAAGAATAGGGTGCGAAAAAAAAAGAAAAAGAGAAATTGTTGAAGAGTAAGGGCAACAGAAGAGTAAGGAATCAAGAAGACAGATAATGACTGGCATTGCATTCAAATTTTTGAAGATCAAAGTTGGCTGGAAAGAGAGTTCCACAAGCGAGAAATGCAAGAAAAACTTAGTCTAGAACTTACGGATACATCTAGCAAATCCCACTGTGAATTGCCGGCAATCTAGTACTGGACTTAAATTCAAAAAATTTAGGTAGTTGTCTATATTTCCGAGATTAGGTATTGAAATTTACACTATTTACATTGTTCAGACTGCTGTCTTTATCTACCATATTCAAGATACTCCAGCGATTTTATGCTCTGGCCTTCTTCGGGTGATAGGAATTTCAAACTGAATCCTTTATTTCATTCACTAGAGTAGATTGTTCCATTACCATGTGCTATGCCTCTTCCAGATGTCTCAGTATCAGTTATCTCCCTTTAACTCAAGTTTTTGTTCACCTATATAGCTAGTTATTAAACTTACAGCTCTTTGGGTCAAGTTACTAGATTCAACGCTTTTATCCACTGGGCCTTGAGGACATCAATGTATGAATTTTTGGGAAATATAAACCTAATGTCTCAGTAAACTTTTCTTTTTTTTTTTTAAACCAGAACTCAAAAATCCAAGGCAGCTAAGCATAGAAATGAATACAATATGGGGACCATTAATACAAAGTGCTAGAGAAAAACAATCTTAACAACAAAACTGTAACATGAGCACTTAAAAAATTTGATTACTTAGATATTAGGTTTATAAATCCCAAAAAATTCATACACTGATGTCCTCAACTGACACATAATTCGATTGGTTGAATCCAGTGACTTGACCCAAAGAGTTGGGAGTTCAATACCTGGTTACAGCAAAGTTAAACAAATAACTTAGAGAGTTGAATTAAAGGATACTGATGCTGAGGCATTACAATCACCTGAAGAAAACCAGAACATACATTGTAAATATAGCAATGAAGATGGGGCGAACAGTCCAAACAATGTAAATAAGGTAAATAAGTCTAAGTATCATAGCAAAAGGTTCTAGAATATATTGAAAGTGAGAGAAACAGTCAATTTACAGATGAAATGGCTGGATGTAACAGTAAGTTCTATGCTAACAGTTTCTTCTATGCCAGTTCTTGCTTTCCAGCCGATTTTGATCTCCAAAAATTTAAATACAATGGCAACCATTGTCTTATTCTTTAACAATCAGTAATAATCCTAGTGGCTTTATTGCCTTGTTTGGAGTGAAATGTAAAAACAAATTTAGCTTAAAAATGTCTGAATAGTATAAAGAATATATAACTAATCAACATTACTTTATATTGGTCATAATTTTAAGTTTTCAATATTAAATACATTGAAAACTAAGTCACACAAATTATATATTAAGAAACATCATGATCATCATGACTGGGTATTGTTATACTGTCACTGTGCAGTTTAGAACCTCAATAGTTCCAGTCATATACCTGATGTGAAACCAAAGTAGTATCCATTCATGCATAGTATGACTTGGGCATGTATACCTGGCAGAACCAGGTCTTTTCCAGTTAAAAAAAAACACAGCTGATATCCTCCATCTTGAAAGCACACCTTTATCACAAACATGTGGCTGTTGATTCTATCAGTAAAACCTTTTGCTCTAGCCATTGGTTTCTATGCCCAGCAACGACATGTCATCACCACACTGGTTGTGTGTGTGTGTGTGTATATATATATATATATAGCAATCTACCCCATTGTACTAAATAGCTACTGACCCTACAAAGAAGGTCCATTCATCATTTGAGAGGGTTTTGTTTTAAATTTAGCAACCCTAATCAGAAAAGCCTGGTGGAGAAACTGGTTTAGTACCCAATGATCATAATTCTAATGTAACTAACTTTTTAAAGACATTCTGTACTATTTTATATACATATTCAAAAAAAAACCAAAAAAAAAAAAACTGCTTACAACCATATCATGTTGAAACCAGTTCCCGTAAAAATCACTGAAGGTATGAATCCATCTTCCCCCGCTATCTGTAGGTTAATTAGTAAAACTTGTATTACTAAAACCATTATCTCAAGAAGAAAGAAAAAGAAAATTACATACAAAATATTTAAATTTTGGCATTAAATAACTCAGAGGTTGATATGCTGCTAAAGAAAAACAAGCAAACCAATCCGAAGTAATAATACAATGAGAAAATATGATCACAAATTTAATTTCCACTTTGCCTAATGAAGCTTTTAAAAATTCACATTTGAGGAATTGTGCAGATATTCAGTGGAATTTGACATACAAATAGAATTGAATGTCTATTAAAAATGGCTACCTTTTAAGGCAGATAATTGGTATCTAACTAGCAGAAGGTGAAAGGCCAAAAAGAAAGCTTTAATGTTTTCACAGGAAAAGTGGTGTGTCAATCTACTTGACGTGAGCAACTGAAAATGCAATGGTAAATATGAGTCAGGTATTTGTGCAAAGGAAGGAAGTTGGCACTGTTTCTAGAAGTGAATCATCATTATCTTCAGAAGGAGGCCAGGCCAGTGCTTTACTCACCAAGCTGTTACCAAGTGAAAAAGCAATAAGGCCGAGTATATTGTTTCAACAATTTGTTCCATTCCAACTCTTTTCATCTCAAACATAAATGTTTATAAATGGAGGTACAGATATTTTTCTTTTGCTTCATTTCCTTTCTCTAAGAAAGGATGCATATTTTTCCAATATGTAAAATAGCAAAAACTGATAGAATTCTCCTTTATCAGCATTAATATTCATCCTAAAGTTTTACGTGTTGCTAAAACATTTTGGTGGATTCAGACAAAATTCTAAAAATAAAAACTTTCCATCTCAGATTGATTTCCAGACAGTGAAAAACTTTCACACGGAAGTATGAAAGGAAATACAAATATTCAAGCCATAATAAGTGGAAAGAAATTCTCAATATAGATTTAAAATAAAAATAAAACAAAAAAAAAAATTAAGAGAGTAAGACAAATCAAAAAGGTTCACAGAAATTAAGATACATGGTTACTATGCACAGGAAAAATCAAGAAAAATGAACAATCGCCGATTTCACCTAAAAATCAGCAAACAATTTTTTTTTTTGTTTTAACCCTCTAGGGCCATTCGTATCATATTTGATACAGTATTTCCCTATAAGGAAACATTTGGTATTCATTGACTGAGCAGTCAGTACTGCTTTCATTTGAAATTTATAAAATATTTCTCTTAAAAAATTTTTCAGGAAAATATTTCTTTCAAGGCTTGTTTTCATACTGTATCCAATATGATACGAATGGCCCTAGAGGGTTAAGATTCACATAACCAAGATTGGTACATTAAAATAATATAAACTGGTAGCACCTGTGAAAATTTAATGGTTTTGCTATTTTCTGATTAATCATAATTTTGAAGTTAATAATGACAGCATAATCTCCTTGTAAGTTCGACTATAAAATATCCATAGAAATTCCTACATATATGAGCTTAACAACTTTAACCAAATATGGCAATAACAATCACGAGTATGAATGAAGATCATTAAAGAAGAGGGTACAAATGAAAAGTTTTCCAGTCTGAAGCAATCAAACACTTCTCATTGAAACCACACCAATTCTTTGAAGTTTTTTTTTATGTCTTTCTTTGCAATAAAAAAAAAAGGAACTGTTCATTATTTATTAGGTATTGGCAGGGCATAATGGTTGTGCTAACTATACAATTTATACAGGAGGATTATTGAAAAAAGATGGCATCAAATTATATTTCTTTTTTTTTCTTTTTTTTTATTTAAGTTTTACTGGAGGTAATGAAGATAGTGGAGTAATGGGTCCAATTAGGGAATTGGAGAACAGAGTTTGAATTCCAGTCAATTTACATTAAAAATACCCTTAGGAAACATGAATTCATTACTTCTCTCCTTAGCTATGAGTTAAATAACAGGATAAACTGGGTGGAAACTAGTCTAGAAGGACAACTCTGAATTCAGAACCTCTAATGATGGTTAAAATAACCTCACCAACCAACAATTGGCCTAAAGTGATGAATATGGCTATACCTCTTGAAGACAGTCAATAAGGGAGAGATTATTCCAAGGGGTGAGAAGACTGTTCCAATAAGCTTTCATCACTGGTAATTTTTACTGGTTATCATCAATTAAAAATTAGTTTGAGAATAAAAAAGTCTTTTTCAATTGAAAGAAAAACATTTTTTTCATTTTTCAATCCAATTATTTCTGTTACATTTTCCTAATAAATGATTTATGTTTAATCAGCAATGAGTGACCAAACCACATTCTGGGCAGTACTGCATAAGTAATGGAGAAAATGCATAATCAGCGGTGGTGAGTATCTATATAAAAAAAAAAAAAAAAAAAAAAAAAAAAAAAATTGGCACTGAAAACTTGTTCATCCATCTGTGTTACTGTGCTCCATGTACCAGTTGTAGTTTGAAAATAAATGGGAGTTATTACTTTTGGACATTGACTCATACTTTTGGGACACTTCTTGCGTTCACTGTTGAAAATCTTTCAACAGTTACCAAAAACCTAATTGAAATATTATTATGCACAACTAACACAAACATAATTTGTATGGACACAACACCTATCCTGAACTCAGCCAAAACCAACACTTAACCCTAAGACCTTAAAAAGGTCAACAGAACTCAAAATACTGACCAACCCCTCTAACACCCAAAAGTAACAAATCCAACACAAATAAACTGGCTTTTCAACTAGATAATTCTCATTTCTAAAAAAAAAATCACCTGAGGAAGAAGCCAAAAACATAATGGGCTGGCTTCGAAACATGAAAAATTTTTGTGTAGTGATACTATGAATTTAAAAACATTGTAACAACCATTACAGTGTGTATATATATATATATATATATATATATATATATATTCATTCTGTTCCTTTAATTAATCTGTTGATCTATCACACCCTCTAAATTAGCTTTATGTTGACCAATTGAAACCAAACTTTAGGAAGAAGTGCAAACAAGATGGTACAAAGGACAGTTATAAAAGTACAGTTAGTGTTACTAAGGTGCATAGCTTAATACAATAAATTTCATTAATTCTTTTGAAAAATAAGTTTTATAATTTAGCATACAAGATAATCTATTTAAAAAGCAATTTAATGATTAAAATAACAAATACTTATTTAATAAGAAATAAATACAAAATTTTGCATATCATCATTTTTATAGATACAAGTATCCAGTTAACCAAACTTGCGACAACTATAAACGAAGTATAATTTGTTACATTCACTTATGCTCAAATACCCTTGGTAAAGGTATTAATCTGTCTCTTCTCTCCAGCTACAAGTCAAATAACAGGACAGATTAAGTTCTATGGCCTTGGTTGGCAACCAGTCTACAGCAGTCTAATGGCAACCTACTGCGAGAAAGTTTTCTGCCCAGTCAGTCATGTCTCTTTTGAGACATGATCGCCCAAGCATATATCACATATAACACTTAACTGATTGATAAACAAAGGCCAAAAACTTCAAAAAGTTAGAAAATAAATATTTACACATGATCAGTTGTATGTTACATGCTCAAGAGTAAGAAATCTTAATTTATGCTTTGCTGTTAAAAAGGAAGAAAAGAAATTTTCTTCAAAAATATTGTTGACTATGAAGTCCTATAAAATTAAATCAAAATTATTAAACTGCAAAGCACGGTTTTTGTCAAAGTATTCTCTTATCAAATGAATCAGCTTATTCCAATTTAAGCAATTGGACTGTGAAATTGAATGAAGGTATATTTTCTAAATCACAACAAAATTGTTAGCGATAATGTCTAAAATGCCAAATAGTACGGGGATTTGGATACCCATTAGTGAGTTGTAGAAGGAAAAAAAACAAAAATTAAAATCTAATAAATATAAAACATCACTTAGAAAAGCTTATTTTCCTAAACAATACTTTGATTCATTTTTTTCTTTGTTCATAACCCCCTGCTTCAGGATACTTACTGGCAATTCAAAAAATGTTCTTTATCTATGAATTGCAATAATTTTTGTGGAGGGATAGTAGAGTTGTATCCTGTTGCTTGCTCCACAGACGAGAACTCAGAATTATCCTTGTCTTAGACCAGTTGGTCTACCAATTCTAAAGTTAAAAAGGAAAGAATTAATAAACAAACCAAATAACCGTATTTTAGTAAATTTATATAAATATTACTTCCTCTTTTACTGTATATAGAAACCCCTCAAAATAGTTTTTTTTTTTTTTTTAATCATTTCACCCCGAGCAAGGCAGAAACGCCACTGATGTGCAGGGGGTTACATAAATGTAGAAAGATTAATTAGAAAAGAGTGAGGAGTACAAGCTAGTTAGAAAGGAACAATAGAAAGCTGAGAAAGCAGGTGCAATGACAGATACATGGGCGGAGAGAACGTGAAGATTATACAGGGGAGGGGAGAGAGCTAGAGTCCAGTGGTTAGTAGGTGAGTATTAACTTTGCTTTTAAATTTCTGGAGGTCGTAGCCGTCAGGAAAGCAAGAATACGGGAGTGAGTTCCACAGGCGGGAAGTGCGAGAGAGGAAGCTGCAGGAGTAGAATTGTCGTCTGCGTTTGGCTAACCTGACTGTGAATGGGTGGGACCCAGTTGCCAGTCTGGTTGCACGGGTAAACACCTGTTGAGGAGGCATCAGTGACTTAAGCTCATCCGAGCAGAAGCCATGAAAGTATTTATAGAAGAGACAGAGGGAGGCCACATTTCGACGATGGGAAAGTGGCTGCAGACGAGTCGCCAGATCAGTACCTATCACATTACAGACTCTCCTTTGGAGCTTGTCAAGAACACTGAGGAGAACGGCAGGGGCACCTGACCATAAATGGCAGCAGTACTCCATGCACGGACGGATGGTTGACTTGTATATATGCAGGATGGATTCAGGTGGAAAAAACATCCTGAATCGACATAGTGACCCAATCTTCTTAGCAGTAGATTTTGCTACGGATTCAATATAGTGCTTCCATTTGAGGTCTGAGGACAGGGTAAGTCCGAGGAGGCGTAGTGTATTACTCTCCGGGAGAATCATCTGGTCCATGCTTATGGGAGGCAGAAGAGGTTGCCTGTAATGGTTGACAGACAACAGCTTGGTCTTAGAGGAATTGAAGTTGACAAGCCACTTCTTGCCCCAGTTCACCACAGAGTGTAGATCCCGTTCAAGGTCAGCAGCGAGATTATGTCTGTCCGCCACGACAGGTTTCTTACTGGAGCGGGAGTATATTGTAGTGTCATCTGCGTAGATACCTACTTGGGACTTGATCTCATCTGGGAGGTCATTGATGAAAATAAGGAAGAGCGTTGGGCCCAGGATAGAGCCTTGTGGGACACCAGCATCCGTGCTGTAGGACGAAGAGGCATGCCCATTCAGAACGACCTTCATTTTGCGGTTATTTAAGAAAGATTGGATTAGGTCAAGCAGGCGACCAGTAATACCATAACCGCGTAGTTTGCATAGGAGGCCAGGGTGCCAAACCCTGTCGAAAGCCTTGGAGATATCCAGAGCAATCGCGCGAGCCTCGTCAGACTCATCAAGGGCCTGTAGCATGTACTCCGTTACAGTTGTTAGCAGGTCGGCTGTGGACCTGTCAAATCGGAATCCATATTGCCTGTCGGAGAACAGTTTGTGGGCGGTGAGATGATAGTGTTTTACATATTAGTTCTATATATTTGAAACTGCAGTAGCCTGACTCAATTTCAGTCAAGATTGTTTTGGGTGTTGCCATAGAAAGATACAACTACACAACCAAGAAATTCAAATGACATTGGCAGAATTAACATTTTGCTTGGTGCAAATAGACACCTACAGAGAGTTAGGTTTTTAAATGCTTTGGAAACAAATAAGATTGCAAGATTTCAATATATTTTTTTAATCTATTATACCTGAACTAGACTCATTATTTATGCCTACCTTTCAAAGAACCTTTTCTTAAATGAAACCACTTAAGTAAAATAAAAAAAAAAAAATGTTATTCCCATATACATTCTATTTTCTTGCCAATGTGACATTTTCAGTAGTTTGATGTCACTGACACTATTACAAATCTTCTGACATTATTCCTGAAAAGCTGGAATTTTTCCAAATAAATTCCTGACCCAAGCAATTTAATTCCAGAATTATGCCAGCAGAGACAATTAAGTCAAATGAAACAAAATGTAAAAAATCTTTTCATCCCCTTTTTGCCAAAGACAATGTAACCAGGAGGGGGGGGGGCAGTAGAGCCATAAAGACACAAGGGGTTACAGAGTGTGGAAGAATTAAGAACAGAAACATTAATAAAAAGCAAGAAAGAAAGAATAATCAGAAGCACAGTAGATAGTGATAACAACACTGCAAAATTTTATATACCAGGTTTTATAGATTCATATTAAACTGAAAATAAATGTTTATCTTAAAAAGACTGATTTTCAAAGTTTGTTAACATCCAACCAAGATCACATAATAGTATCTATACGCAAGACAAGAGAAGCTGCCTGATCATGGGAATGGAGATTGTTTAATCATGTGTACTCAAATTTTATCTTGTTCCAATAGAAGGAAAATTACAACAAATATCTCATTTCTCTCTGAATTTCTGAGATGAGTCATTCATTCATTTTATATGGCTTATCTCTTTGCAGGTTATTTAAAACCAGGAAATATTTTTAGATAGTAACATTTTTTTTTTTTGAGATAATGATTTAGTAATATAAGTTTTACTAATTAATCTATAGAATGAGTGAAAAGCGTATTCATACCTTTCCCAAAGGTATTTGTGCACAAGTGAATATAACGAACCCAATCAGAAAAGGAAATCAGCTTACTAATTAACAACTTTGAGCCATTATCTATTACACTACCTGCAGATCTAAGCTTACAGCACCTGGTATTTCCAAGCAGTTATTAATTTAGGTACTGACTAGGCTCAATGTTAAGAAACATTGAGCCTAGTCAGTACCTAAATTAATAACTTCAGTAATCATACAGGAACCCATGTTTCAACATATGAAACGGGTAAGGGTGAACAACATGGCCAATAGAATGTACACCACGTGTAGACAGTAATTTGTTATCGAAACCAATCCTGCTGTACCCTGGTCAATAAGAATAATAAAAAAACAAAAATAATAATAATAAAAAAAAAAACAATATTGTTGTGTTTCAAAATATATTTAACTGTTTGTTTGGGATTACAACAATTTTGTTCCCACCTTTGTTGTTATCCATTTCAGCTTTTGTGACCTTTGGCCTTTATCAGGTGATTGTTGAGCATAGAAATCTTCAGAGAATTTCAAACTCAACTAGACATGATACCCCTGAACAAGGATAGCACAGTTAGAACAATTTACCTCTGTAGATTGAATAAAGGGTTCAGTTCAAAATTCAATGAAGGTTGCTCAGACTGACAATCCCCTGATGAAGGCTGGATAGCACAACAGCCAAATGTTGGGACAACAAGCTGCCTGCTAAAAGTAAGGCTGGAGGAACATTGAAAAGCTATAGTGAGAGGTGAAAATGAAATTGGGCTTGGCTGATCATGTATGGAGGGAAAAGGGTGGTTGCCAGCTCCTGTGAGATTAAGTGAAAACACTTTGAAAGAATTAGCATATATGGTAGGGTATAAGAACCTTCTTAATAGGCCTAGCACAGAAATTAATACAATATTGGAGCCACTAATAAAGAAAGACAAATAACAGAAATTTCGAAATGCAACAGAGTAACAAAAAACCTGGGCAACAGTAGTGAAGATTAGGTTTAAAGTTCTAAGTTTACTCAAGAAAATTGTCCTTATTGTAAATACCAGAATTAATATACACCTGGGGAAGGCTAGAGGCACAGTAAAGATAAGGACAAGAGTCCAATATAAATAGTGTAAATAATAATTTCCTTTCTCAGGAAATCAAACAGAAGGTAATTAGGTGATAATAACAATAAAAATGAGGATAATAGTCTGAATGTAAATAATGATAACTCATTCCAGAAATTCAGAGAGAAGGTAACCTGGTGATAACAACAAATATAATAGTGTAAATAATGATAACTCTTCATGCCAGAAAATCAAACAAAAACCACAACAATGGAGATGAAAGTCTGTGCTTAAATAACTTAAATATCTACTTTTAAAAAGATTAGGCAAAAGGTTTTAAAATAAGTGTAGTAATTCTCCTGCCATCATCAAGAAAACAATGGTAAAAAGAGAGTGTCAGTAATAGCAAAACGCACAGTGGGTACAACAATGAGATCTCAAGAGACCAAAACCTTTTAATTCTCACAAAACAGACTAATCCAACTTGAGCCTTTCCTGCTGAGCTAGTTTCAAATTCCAACAGAGATAGTGTTCAAATTTATACTAATGCTCTTAGGAAAAGTATGAATCTATCTCTTCTTCCTCGCTCTCTGCTAGAAGTAAAAATAGCAAAAGTAAGGAGTGGAGCTTGTACTCCCACCCGGTAATAACCTAATGGCTAAATATGACCGTCATGCAATCAAAAAGACTGCTCAGATTTAAAAAAAAATTTAGGAAGACAAAATGACATTAAATTAATGCCAGATCATGAATATCAAACATGGAGGAAAATATGAAAGCTTATTAATGTTTTTTTTTTACAGCTTATCAACCTTTTGCAGGTTATTTAAAGCCAGAAATATTCTTAGATTGTAAAAATGTTTTGAAGAATGATGTACTAATAAAAGTGCTATTAATTAAACCATGACTGGAGGAGAATAAGTGGATTATTACCTTTTCCAAGGGTATTTGTGCCAATATGAACATAAAACACCACCGGAAAAGGAACTTGGATCTCTGATTTTCAGTTTTGAGCCATTAGCTATCACACCAACAATACATCCCCAACCTTACAACATCCGTATAATCCCAACTTTACACCACCTGGTATTCCCAACCAGTCACCCATCTGGATACTGACTAGGCTTGACATTGGTTCTTGTACAATCACTGAAGTTAAGCAATGTTTTAATATGATATGGTCATAAGCCAAAACCTCATTGATATATATTAGAGGAAAATTTACAAATAAAAACATGGCATTCTATAGTTAAGAATGGCATGGATAAAAGTTACAAAAGCAGAAAATGACAATACATTTACTCCAACAACATAGCCATTTTATGGAGCTATATGAATTATATTTATAATCTGCCATTGCATGTATTTTAGTTGTCTTATACAAAGGTGGGGTGGGTGATTCTTAATCAGAATGATGGGTCATGGAAATGTGCAATAAAAGTGCCGGAAAAGCATTTAAAAGGTCAAAAGTGCAAAATTAATAAACAGGACATTCTTAAGTTCAGAAAAGGAGGAGTTTGAAAAATTTCATTAATAAAAAAAAAAAATGTGGTTGTCTGCTAAACACCTAAGGATACAAACTAATCAGGAACACACTGCTTTACCACAATTTTTTTTTTTGCAAGGATATTTCAAAAGGAAGAGTAATAAAAATTACATTTTTTTAATACAAAAAAAAAAAAAAAAATTTTTTTTAAAAAGCTATAAAAAAATTTATTCAACATTGATTTGTACTTATTTATACTTGTTATCAGTGTTTCTTTTTGATTTTATACAAAAAATATGTTTATAAAAATAAACTGACATTCATTAATATGTACATCTATATTTTCATAAGAGAAACACAGAAATGCTTTTGAGAATACAACTGGCTCAATGATTCCATACAAAAAATATCTAATGCAATAAGAGTAAATTTTTAAAAAGTTACTAAAATTACCAATCCCATCATGAATAATTAGACCAGTGACTAGAGAGACAAGGATGTCATTGCACAAATCCAATTCTATGAAACATGAGAGCTCGACTACAAATCTCAATATAAAAAGATCAATAGAATCCATTATAATAGCGAGTAAAATTTGCTAGAGTTTAAAGATGAATGCACATGAGACAATGTAGAAAAAGCAGAAAAGAACGCAGTCATAGCAATGAACAGAAGTAATCAATAGGAAGGGTACAATACAACAGCCTATAAAAGTTACTGTATATTTGATCCACATGACTTATGACTGGGAAGTAAATTTTTACAGTGCAATGAAACTTTAGTTCAGTAGGCCAATATATAAAATCTATAACTTGAACATGACATAATAAAGGTATCAAAAGAAAAATTGGTATTTGTGTGCACACGTATCTAACTTCAAGTTAGACTAGAGGGGTCATATGTTCAGGATGAAGGACAACAGCAACCTTAAGCAGTTTCTGTACTGTGAGGGAGGGTCAAAACTCAATACACAAACCAATATTGATGGGGTGGTTTATTTTGTTTTACAGTATATCAACTACAGAATTCATTGACATTTTTGTGAAGATTTTTGTCTGGAGTATAATTTTTTTTTTTTTAACAAAAACAAAAACAAAAAAAAATTTTAATTTAAAACAAAAAATGCATTGCTGGTAATCCTCAACCCCCTAAAAAAAAATGTATTGCTGTTATATTTTTTTACTATAAAAATCTATTTTTATACTTTCATAGTGTTTTGAGCCAATTTTAGGGGGTTAACTATTTGTTTATAGTTGAGACCGTAACAGGTGATACGACTCCAGGTCAGATTGAATCTGGGAACGACAGCAATTAAGTGGTTCCATGCTCACCAAAACTTCCCAGTCAGAAGCCTTACTGCTGGATGTAGTTTATAGCCATACCCAGGACTACCAAAATTGAAGTATAAAGATTACATCAAGAACACATTGGAGAAAGACATCTTGCTGCAAAATGACTAGGGAAACCTTGCCTAAAATCATTCATGGAGGAAAGCAGTGTAGAATGCTAAGTGGGGATTGTGAAAGAAATGTCAAGCGTGAAAAAAAAGCAAAGTTTTTATATTAATTAATCTCTTTGAGAATACTGGCACAGAGTTTAATTTAACATGTAATAAATGTAGTTGCATCTGTATATATAGGGAGGGCCTCAAACAGAGAAATGTCATTCGCTACAAGTTATGTGACATTTCTACTTTTAGTAAGTGTGAAAAAGTGTGTTTCAGTGAGTGGACTAAAAACATAAGAAAGCTCACAAAAATATTGCTGTAAAACCTATTGCAAGACACATCAAAAAGTGTCACCTCTGCACAAGAGGGTGAATTCCTAGCAGGATTTATTTAAAAAAAAAAAAAATCCATACTGCCTACATTTGAGAATCAGTCTAGCAATGGCACTACTCGAAAGCAAATTGCAGCTATCACACATGCACAAATATATGTGTGTGTGTGTGTATATATATATATATATATATAGATAAGATTTTCCTGTTTCTTAATACTTTGCTTCACTGTTGGAAGGCATCTTTTACTATTGCATTTACGGCCATCTGTTAAAATGCTTCCTATTAAATCTTTATTCAAAGCAGAGTTGTGAGTAATAAAGCTTTATTAAATAACAGGTGGCCAGTGGTAAATAATGTTTCAATATTATTTTATACCTCAAAATGCTATTAAAAAAAAAAAAAAAAAAAAAATCAGCATTTTCATTAAATGATGTCACATAAAATAATCAAATAGAAACTATTTTAAAATACAACTGAAAAATAGATAAAGACCTTAGACAAAGGGAAAATGTGTTCAAAGATAAAAAAATTATAAATAATCATGACTATTTCTCTTTTGTAATCTTCTCACTGTGTTTTTTTTTTCAATTGGAGACTAAACTATCGCCCGGTTCACACTCCACCCACGTCTATTGAACAGGTGAAGAGGCTCATCCCTTGTTTCCGGTTTTCTCTTTTCTAATCTTCTCACTCTTATGTAGCCCCCTGCACATCAGTAGCGTTACTGCCTTGCTTGGAGTGATATGATTAAAAAAAAAAAAAAAGTTTTCAAATCTCCATTTCTATTGTTCAATATAGTGCCTCTCTTATAGAGGTGCTTTTGATATTGTGATTTAAACAGTATTTTTGTATTTTCAATGAAAATCTTAAGGGTTCTTGTAAGTTATAGGTTAATAAATGTTTTTTTATTGCACTACTAGCAGTATAGCCTAGCGTTGCTCGGGTGTAATGAAAGCTTTAAAACTAATCCATGGTCCTGGAGCTCAGACTCCAGGGACGTTAGCACGAAAGACTAAAAACCAATAGTTGTTTCCAGTTAAAGTGAAACCGTAGGCTGAAAGAAAAATGAATCAATGTAAGTCAAATTTGATTTCCTGGTATCGATATCAAACAAGTTTTTTTTCGTCATAAACTGAATTTTGAAGCCTAAATAAGTCCTCCGAGTAAATGGTATCATGGCTGAGACTAAGAACTACAATTATACCTACTTAAAGCTAAACCCAAAGCAAAAACTAAAATAAAAGGGCTGAAAAAAAAAAAAAAAAAAAAAAAAAAATACAAACATACAGGCAGATAAACAGATACACACACACAAACATCTTGCCTTTGTTATATGTATATTATCGATTTTCTGCACTATTGTAAGAACTGCAACCTTGAAACTTCTGAATATCATTTCTTTTGTCTTTGTCTATGAGTATCAAATTTGATTAAAATCAGACCACTCCTTCTATAACCCGATTTTTTTCGATTATTGATATTTATTGGAGGTACCTCGGCACAAAACCTAGCTAAGAACACTCGCAATCACTTACAGTACAACTGTGTAAATTTTCAAGAAAATCAGTTCAGCCGTTTGAGTCTATAGGTAACGGACACACAAAGTTTAGATTATTACTAGATAGGTGACATGTCAGGCATCTACTCAGAGAAATGGTAATATGGCCAATATAGGTAATTGATTTAGAAGAATATGGTATTTAATAATTTTTCATATAGAAAGTTTGCTCTGTTTATAATTAATATGCATTCGGCTGCAATAAAATATTGCAATGTTTTGTGTTATTTTTTATAATAATGTCATGTATTTTTTGTAAGAATAATTTTATCTGTTTATCAATGATATAGCTGGGAAAATTATTGTTGATTAATATTTGTTTTATGCTTTGGTTTGCTCAAAAATATTTTGATATGTTCTATTTAAGAAGTTCGTTATTACTGATATTTTAAAACTTTCAGGGCATTGGCTATAGTAGTTAAGAAAACTTTATCTTACTGGTGGTTGATAAATTTGTTGGTTTTTAGCTCAATATTGATGTCAAGAAACAGGATTTTGTTATTGTCCATGAGTTAATACGTAAATTTCAGCAAGAAGTTATTTTCAAAATTTAATTTTAGATTTACTTGTGTGTGTGTGTGTGTGTGTATATATATATATATATATATACATACATACACACACACACACACACACACACATAATCCCTTTCCTTGCCAATGCATGTTGTAATCCAATGCTGCTTCATTAATCACATGGATTAAATCTTCATGTAGTGAAAATTTCAGTCAAATATTCAGCTACTAACGAGATGCAAAGCAGCAGCTTCATATTTATAAATTGCTTTCTTAAAAACTGCTGATAATATGAAATTATCAATTATTAATGATCAAATATTTTATTTTCAATTTTAAAAACAAGCTAGATTTGATTCATTATATTAATAACAAGGGAGCCAGTGCCGCTTAAACTGATAGCAAAATATATTGATATGCTATCTAAAATGATGGCAGCATATATATATATTGATATACCTATTATTGAGAGTCTTACATTACAACAGTGCTGTAAGCGTATATTGACTGATGTGTGTTGTGGTGCAGTGGATATTGGCTCAGAAAGAGAAATCGGTGAGCCGAGTTCGGATTCCAGTTGAATAGCCTGCATTCACTTAAGCACTGGTACACTTGGGAAAGGTATTAATCCGTCCCTTCCCTCCAGTTATGGGTTAAATAACAGGGTAGGACTTGGGGACCCTGCCCTTAAAAAAAGATCCCAATGAATCTTGATAATCGAAAAGAAAAAAGTATTAATAGACACAAAACTTATATAAAAACAATAAAATTGTTGAAACAAAAAAGGGATTACCAGGAATAAATAAAAATTTATTTGGCAATAAATGACCTGCTGAGGTTGATATACCATAAAAACAAAACCAACCAACCAACATTACGACAAGAGAAAAAAAAAACAAAAAAAACAAAAAAGAGAAACAAATAAATGACAAATGACCCGAAGGATATATATATATATATATATATATATATATATATATATATGTGTGTGTGTGTGTGTGTATGATGATGTTCATCCTTCACAGACAAAGACCATGACTTCTGGTTACTAAGGGTTTGCATGGGTGCAGAGGTGGCTGATAAGGCCAGTCTTTGCACGAGAGAGCCTGTTGCAGCAGGGGCAGGGGATGCATGGGGCAAATTTAAGCTGATGGATAGAGCTTTTGTGCTATCTTTTCTGGCGTTTCTCTTTGAGGGCCCTGATGCAACCCTCTTCAAATTTTGTAACTCCAAATTTCACTTAGGATCTCCAGGCAGCACTATTTTTAGCAGTATATTCCCAGTAGGCGTATGGGATGTCACAGCACTTGAGGGCCTCCTTTAAAGTGTCTTTGTACCTCAACTTTGGCCAGCGAAGCGAATGTTTCCCTGTGGAGAGTTCGCCATAGAAGAGTCTCTTTGGTAGTTGGCTGTCCTCCATGTGGTGTGTATGACCAGCTCACCGAAGTTGAGAGTACAGAAGTATGGCATGAATGCTGTCACACTTCGCACGCTCCAGCACTTCTGAGTCTTTAATTTTATGGTGCCATTTGATATTGAGGAGGGCACACATATGGAAGACATTCAGTTGTTTCTCATGCCTGCTATAGACTGTCCATGTTTCACAAGCACAGAGCAGAGATGGAAGGATTACAGCATTATACACTTAGAGCTTTGTGTCTATACTCAGTCCACAGCACTGCCAGACTCTCTCTCTCTCTCTCAGTTTGCCATATGCTGTGCTGGCTCTTGCTATTCTGTGGGTGACCTCTTTGATGTTTGTGCAGTGTGATAGTATGCTGCCAAGATACACAAACTTGTATGTGGCTGTCAACCTCTGACCATTTACAAAGATGTTGGGTTCAATATAAGGGACTGTAGATGCTGGCTGGTGCAAGACCTCAGTTTTCCTAGTGAAGATAGTGAAGCCAAAATTGTGTGTGTGTATATATATATATATATATATATATATATATACACACACACACAGAGTCTTAATTATAATAGTATGTGTGCATATATATATATATTTTCTTCACTACTTGACAACAATTATTACAAAACAAAACAAGGCACTGTTAAAGAGCAAATGTAAAAATGGAGTGTCTATTCCAAATACAAAGTGGTCACTATAATAATGCTTGAAGTAATAAAAATATTGGATCGGGCATGAATATATATATATATATATATATATATATATATATTAGGTTTTGGCAAACTTTCTGTGGGTTCTACCAATGGTTTTTGTTTTTCTTTAATTGTGTGTGTGTGTGTATGCATGTAATATATATCTCCAAATGAATAAGGAATGAAGAAAATATTTACGTTCAAAACGTTAATTTAAAACCGTGCTCAATATAGAAATAGAGCAATGAATATTTATTACAAATACTTTAGAACATCTACAAACTAAAATCTACTACAAAAGTGTAGTTTGTACATGTTCTATATATATATATGTGTGTGTGTGTGTGTATGAATTCAGGCTAAGAATATGTAAACATGTAAGCAAACTAAAATAAATTGTAAATAATTCAAGTAATCTATCTCCTATAAGTTTTAAGAAAATTATACAAATTAATTTTACATTCTATTTGCATTTAATTATAAAAATAAAAGAAATATCTTACAATATCTTAGATCATAAGTTTATACTTTCAAAAGTGATTTAAATTTATTGTATTTTAAAAAAAAGTGAGTAAATAAATAGTAAAAATTTCCTGTAGTTCTATATCATCAAAATCATTTTACTGTTAGTCATTGGTAAATGTAATATACAACTGTGATAAAGATAAAATCTAGATTTCTGCAATCATAGCAAAAAAGGATGCACTGCAAATGTAGGAACCCAGTCATGAAGCAGATGACATAATCGGAGTTCTTTCTCTCTCCCTTTCCTCTTGTTTTGAATCGTCCTAACCCAGTTAACAATGTTATGCATAGAGACAATAAAATAGGCTATGAGGCCATAGAATAGTTGACGATAATGTATGCAAGGGGAAAGGCAGTAAGGGTGAAAGTGCAATTTAGAGGGATGAGAAATTTAGAACAAGGAGCCCCCACCCCGACGCCAGAAAAAGATCGTAGGCAGAATGTCAGGTGATTATATTATATATAAAAATGCCTGAAAAATTTTGCAGGAATTAGTTTTAAACTGGATTTAAAATACAAAAAAAAAAAAAAGTCATCCAGATTGAATGTTTTTTTTTTTTTAAATTTCTGAAAGACATTCACCATACATGTGAGCATTTAAAGCCTTTAATCATAAACCGCAGATTAAATATAAAAACAAAAAAAAAAAAACAAGTCTGAAATTAAATTATTAAAAATGCTATCTTACAAATACAGATGTTAATACAAGGATCATCTCTCAGTTATTATCCTTGTAAAGATTTCATATCAATTTTAAAACTGATTGAGAGAATATTGTTAACAGTATAAGGTTAATCTCAACTGTCCATGACCAGGCTGAAAGAATTTACATTCAAGCCAGTTATTTGAAAATAGAATATATCTTGAAAGGAATTAATTGGCATTATCTTTTACGACTTGAAAGAGACGTAGAGTTGCCTTAACCTACTTGACAAGTAATGAAGAAACAAATACTCTAAAGATAAAGCAAGTTCATAAAAGAGTAAGAATCAAAAAACAAGAACCCATGAAGAGCCATTATAGCCTACATCCTGAAGGGATATAGCACAGAGAAAAGTGTGTGCGTGTGCACACGCAAACACCTGGGTCAAGAGAGTGGCTGCTGAAAGACTGATTAGCAACAGGACTGTGCACCATGTCATACAAACTGAAGAATCCAGTCACAGCTGTCAGACAATTTCTGTGACCCCATTACCCCTTACATCTGGCAACCTAAATCCCCAGACTGTAAACCCCCACGATTATTATGTGTTGTGCATAGTTAAGCAAGAGACCAACAAAACTCCTTGTAACACCAAATAGGAACTGAAGGCAAAGGTTTATGGAAACATTAACCAATTTAAACATGGAGACCATCCAGAAGTGTTGCAGGAGATTCTGAAACCATCTAGAGGCCCTGGTTCAAACCAATGGAGATTTTATGGAAGAAATTTATTTTTTTAGCAATCCAAGATATTTTTTGTTTAATTTTCATAAATATACCTGTTAAAATGAGATGTCAGTGTTATTTTCAATTTTTGTGTAATTTAGATGACAATTTATCCATCACACTCTGTATGTGCAAATTACAAGAGATCTGTAAAATATATTGTACAAGTCTCATCTTTCTTTATTTGAAAAATTAAATATTTTTACTATCTTGATACAGTGTTCAATTTTTTCCATTTTATTCCTAACAAGTTTTTCACTGTATCAGTGAGAATAGCAGATACTTGTGAAACCATCAGAAGGGAGCTCTTTTACACCAAACAGATATGAGAGCTTCTGCATTTCAAATAAGTCTAATGTACTTGAGTAACATTATCCAGGCTGTTATCATTCATAACCACACTTCTGTAACTGGGTAAACATTTGAGGAATAATATGCATTTTCAATTGAAACATTTGAAATCATGTTTTCAGCATGGAATTTGAGATCATTGCTCAAAACCATATCAGTTTGATAGAAAAAATAGTCAAATAAGACTAAGACCTTTCATATACAGATCACTCGGTTTCATGGATTTACAAAATTCATTGCTATTTTCCTGGAACGAGGTAGGCTCTACGTACAATTATCAACTTCAAATCAAGGCCTATTTTTTTTTTTTTTTTTGCTACAAGACAAAGGCAGTTTGATTGTTTTTTATGGCTTAACTTTTTGTTTCTAAAGAAATTTTCCTGTTTCTTAATACTTTGCTTAGTTTCAATTTTTTTTTAAAAGGAAATCAAAATGTCTGATATGTACATCAAGATTTCTTCTAAGATAAAACTTAAGGAAAAAATATTTGTAAAGAAAATCTAATTCCAAAATTTTCTCTCCAATGAAAGACTACATACTATAAATCCATATGAAGAGTAGATTAGATGTAGCACAAGGCTGAAAATATGGAGCACTCAGTAAGGATAAACCTCACTATTCAAGTATTTGTCTATACTTCTGAGATGAAGTAGTATTTACATTGTTCAAGCTGTTGTCTTCATCTTTTTTGTCATATACACAATGCTTCGGCCATTGTACACTCCAGTCTTTTCAGGAGGATTGGAATTTCAAAACAAATCCTTTATTTCAATCACTGGAGTATACAGTTCTCGTTCTATGAGCCATGCTACTTCCATATGTCTTAGAGAATTGAACTTACAACTCTTTGGGTCAAGTAACTGAAACTAACCAACACTTTTATCAACTGGGCCACGTGTCCTTGAGGACAACAGTTCAAACAATGTAAATAGTGTATTTAGTTGTAACTGATCTAGCAAGTTAAGCTTGCTAACCATTACAGCACATTGAAATGCCCTACTCTGAAACTAATGCTTCTTATTTGTTGTTTCCATAATTGCAACACAAACAGAACAAGTTCCAACTATAAAACACTATTTTTTCTATTTATTTTTTTTTTTTTGGTTCACTCAATACAAACCCCCATATCTACTCTAGTAGACAGTTACAGATGGAGAAAGAGATGCATATTATTAGGATATGTGGGATAGATATTGGCTGACCCTAGACTTGAGGTGGTTAAGATTGTAATGCCCAGGAGTTTGTTCCCCCACAGTTGGAAAGAAGTGCTGCTTCCTCCTTCCCAAAGGAATAGATAAGGAATGAGGATGATTTCATGCTGTGTATATGACATGGCAGATCCAAACTTCAACAGTCTCTGCTCATGGAACTAAGGATTATAGCTGGTTTGAATATTTGTCATAGTAATAAAAATGGAGGCGTGATGAGCTTGCAACATTTTATCTGTGGGAGAAAAGAGCTGCAAGAAGAAATTCACCCAAAAGTCCACATAATTGTTTAAACTGTTAAAACTAGATATTGAAGACAGGATTAGCAGCAGCACAGATTTACTAAGCATTTTCAGGAATGTTCTTCATTTTGTAAGTTGACAGCTTGTCTCACTGCTGAAACTTTACCCACCACCCAAACTATGCTTACATCCACTGTTTGGTTTTCAAAAATGTCTTGTAACAAGAAGTCCGTTAACAACAGTGGGTGTATTTTTTCTGAAAAAAAAAAAAAATTCAATGACACCCATCTTTATACGTGCTTTCATATCAGATGCCATCTTGCCAGACTACTATCTATAACACGGCCAAAAAAAGAATATATATATATAGTTATTGGTGGAAAGGTTTATTTTCTACTGCCAACATTCACCTCTAATGTTGTGACTGATTGATTTTGTTTAGCAGTATATCAATTTCTATAGGTTATTTAATGCTGAACTCTAAATATTTTGAACGATTGAAATTTTACTATAAATACATATTACTAGTATTTTTACACTTTCATAGAGTTGTTTTTCTTTGGGAGAATTCACTATTTGCCAACATCTGGAACACTAACAGGTGCTCCCTTCGATGTTGTGGGCTAATTTAAAATAAGCATTAATTTTGGAGCAAACCTTGTAGCAATAAATGCCCAATATGTGTGATTACTTTTGTTGTTTTTAATTAAAAATAAATCTTGTTAATACATAAAAATGGCTGGATTTTACTGCACAAGATCACCATTCATTACAATATAAAGTTACTTTATATGAGAAGAAAAAAAAAAAAAAAAAAATGAATCATGTGATTAATTCATCATCGACAAAATATTCTATACTATTCAACTGCATAGGCCAAACACATCCAAACTAGAGAAATTAATATGTTAACAATCAATAGAAATGATTTGTTCCATGCATGCATCAAACTAAGGAGGCCCAATCTGTATAAGGGTAAGAATAGAGAGAAGAAAAAAAATTATATTGAAACAGAAATAAAAACAACTACAAAATAAATATAATCAAATGGGGTTAATGAATTAATCTAAATGAAAAAAATGAATTTTTATGACAGAAATTGTCTTTGAAGTCAGACATCTGGCATGTATAGAAGATTGTGAAGGCAGCAGTGGTGTCCATTTAAGCACTGCGTTTCCAACAATGAATCATAGAATGAATGTGAAAGCATTGATTGTCTTCATCACCCTACAGACAATATCTCCCAATCTCTATTTACTTGCTTGACCACCATCCAATAATGCTGTCACTTCAACCATTATACAAATATTCTATCAACTTTTATGATGCTAGGCAAAGCATTTGTCAGTATCACTGATTATTGAATAGTAATCAGATATTATATCCAAGTTTCTTGCCTTCAATAAATATATATATATATATATATATATATATATACACACACACACACGTGCAAATTAATTGAAACAAAATAACATCTTCCTGGGGAGCTTTCAGTTTTTCTGATCGTGTATACATCATCTCATGGCGTTGTTTCTCTCTTCTAATCACATTTTCCCTTATCGTTTGGGCTAATGAATCCAGTTTGTTTCTCTGCCTTGATGACACTAATGACAGTTAAAAGGCTGACACCAACAATATCTGCAATCTCTTTATATAAGGCATGCTAGCGAGGATGTGTTGTGGTGCAGTGGATATCAACTGAAAAGACAAATCAAGGAGCCAAGTTCAAATTTCAGTCAAATTCATGGCATTCACTTGCACACAAATACCCTTGGGAAAGGTATTAATCTGTCTTTTCCCTCCAGTTATGGGTTAAATAATAGGACAGATTGGGTTCTATAGCCTTGGCTGGCAACCAGTCTTCCACATAAAGCAATGGCAATGAGATAATCTTCTGCTCAGTCAGTCATGTCTCTTTCGAGACATTATCGCCCAAAACATGTATCACGTATGACACTTAACTGACAGTGTGTTTGTGCAGCATTATGCCTTTTGCATGCTTTCTTGGACAATGACTATATGACAACTAATTGACAGGTGAGACAATAGAATCTGGGTGTGATAAAAATCTGATGCAATCACAGATGACGCAATATTTTTCAAGGCCAAACAAATTTCATCATATTCCCCAAAAATAGATTCATATTACTTCTCACCATCACAAATGATCTCATCTGAGAAAAGAAAAAAAAAAAAATCAATTACACCCTGTCACTCCACTGGGTCTAAAACTGACCATGGTGAAAGAAAGGAAATTAAAGCAGTTCTTTCAATTAATTTGCACAAGGATATACACATATATTAATATTAATCAAGTTCAGCCCATGCAAGGCAGTGAAGCCACTAAGACAAAGTAGAAAAATTAGAAACAGAAAACTTACTAAGGAGCAAGAAACAACAACAAAAAAAAAGTAATCAGTAGATAGCAATAGAAATTGCATTTAAATTTTGGCAGCTTAAAGTTGATTGGAAAGCAAAAAGCCAGAAGGGAGTTCTACAAGTGAGAAGAAAATAGAAATGTATACCAATGGGACTTTGTCAGCAGCAGTTTAATACTGGTGTCTATGGTGTCCCAGCAC
This sequence comes from Ascarosepion bandense, assembly GCA_037127315.1. Classification (NCBI taxonomy): domain Eukaryota; kingdom Metazoa; phylum Mollusca; class Cephalopoda; order Sepiida; family Sepiidae; genus Ascarosepion; species Ascarosepion bandense. The sequence continues at coordinate 2,583,022 of JBBBDQ010001150.1, read as the reverse complement.
TAGAAGAAAGAGTGCTCTCAGTTGATTAAAACAGAGCAGTTTCATTTTCGGGGGGGGGGGGGGGAATGTTCAAAATTAACAAGCCATTCCTTGCGCCAATTAATCACAGAAAATAGGTCATTTGTGAGATCAGCTGCCAATTTGACATAATCGATAATTGGTGAGACTTGCTATTAAGTCACGAGTAAATAATTGTGTCATGTGAATAGAAACTGAGCTGAGAAGTGATGATTTCAGGAAGTCATGGCATGAAAAGAGAAACATGCAACTCTTATTAGTCATTCTGGACAAATATTTATATTTCATCTTGGATATTTAGCTTCCTTTTATTCAGTCCATTATTTCTAGGGCCGTGAGTAGATTTCATGAATGAGAAATGAATGATAAAATATTGGTGAGGTTCAAATTCATGTTTGTCTTGCTTCAGAGCTGCCTCCTAAATAAATGCCCAGCTTGTTTACCACTAACCTACAAAAAAGATAATGACTGCAAAATCTAGCCTATTACTTGATGCATCATTTCAATTGAATAACACTTCTATCAACGTATAAACAAAGCGCAATAGATTTATTAACATTTTCAAGGTCATGATTTATATTTAGAAAACGACTTTTGTAAGTTGAATATCTACATTTTATATTGAAGGTAAAATGAAAGATGTTTTTAAATGTCTTGTCCCTTTAAGACATAGGTGATCATTGCTCTCCACATTCTTTTTCTTGATTATCTACAAATTAACACGTATACTTAAGAAAGAGTGGTTTCCTGTTGCCTTTTCTAGAAAAGAGAAACAAGGAACTTATGAGTCATTTTGGACAAATATCTACATTTCATCTTTTGATTTTTTTTTCAGCTGCTTTTTATTTGGATCATTACTTCTATGGCTAAGAATGTGCATTGTGGTGCAGTGGATATCAACTTGGAGCAACAAATCGGGCAGCCGAGCCTGAATTCTAGTTGAATTCCTTGTATTCACTTATGCGTAAATACCCTTGGGGAAAAGTATTAATCCATCTCTTCCCGCTAGTTATGAGTTAAATAATAGGACAGATTGGGTTCTATAGCCTTGGCTGGCAACCAGTCTATCGCAGAAAGCAATGGCAAGCTACTGCAGGATAATCTTCTACCCAAGTCAGTCATGTCTCTTTTGAGATATGATTACCCAAAGCGTGTATCATGTATTGCACTTAACTGACTTCTATGGCCCTGAGTAAATTTCATGGATGAGAAATGAGTAAAACTATTGGTGAGGTTCAAACTTGTGTCTGTCTGTCACTTTGGAGCAGCCTTCTAAATAAATGCCCCGCTTCTTTACCACTAACCTTTAAAAGCTTAATGGCTATTTAAAAAGTATAAATCTAACCCAATACTCATCAATTCATTCTACAACCTCCAATAAGTCAAATACATTTTTTATTTGGAGTTCCATTTTAGATTAAGATTTTATATTAAGGAGATTATCCATGAGATTATCAATTAATCTGAAGTACGCTTTTGAAATTAAGAATCTTTAAAAATGTATCTTTCCCCCCTCACCGAGATTATAACCTGTGGTATTTATATTTGCCTGCAATTACCACATGATAGTAATTCTACTACTTGTATTTTAATTTAACATCTGACAAGATAACAAATGGAACTGGTAAATATAATGAGTAAAATTTGGCTTCTTTTATGCTCTTGAACAAAAAGTAATTTTTCAATAAGTGTCAAGTGTCTCAACATCCTTAAAGTGATTCATCCTGATACAAATTTTCTTTAACAAATTCTTGGATAATTAAAAAAAAAAAAAGTCAGAATTAATGAAATCAATCATGTTAACATTAAAAAATGACATTTGTGTAAATATCATTACATTAGCTACTGAAGCCAAAACAATTTATTGGGCCATAATGTTATAATACCTCATCACTCTACAGGTATATAAATTTGCTGACATAAAACTGAATTGTCAATTTAAGAAATAATTTTTATGCAAACAAACATTTTTTTAACATGGTGATTGCATGTTTGAATTAATATCCCTTCAGAATATTAATTAAGTTTTCTTTCTCATGTTTTTAACTCCTTTCTCTTTCTGGTTATTATTTTGTTCATTTGCATAAACCTATTTAGCATCATAGTTGAGGTTTTCCTTTTCATCTACTTTCAAAGTGTCTTGTGAGTATTAAATTCACCAAGCTTGCTTTCCTTGTGTTCCAAAAGTTTTAGCTCTCTTTCTGTTAAAGTAACAGTTTCTATTTTCTATCCTTAGAACTTCCTAATTTATTACATGCTCTGGTGATAGTATTCTCAATATTCATTGCTAAAACCGTATCTTCAAGCCTTTTTTAATTTGTGACAAAATCGTCTAGATTTTAATATATCAAGAAAAGACATTACAGTCAAGCTCTATTTCATTATAACACACCACTCAATAAGTCCCAGGCCTGACATATAGATGGCGCCATTAATAAAAAATCCATATTTATGATCCATATGATTTTTATGAAATACTAACCTTCAAATGGCATATGAAAAATTTTGGCCCAATCGGATTATTAGTTTACAAATTACAGTTATTTAAGTGAAGCTCTGTTGCAAATTTTGAAGAAAACAATGAAAAAATCTGAATTTCATGTATTGATAAAGCATTGCTTTCTGATGGGTAAAAAGACTGTTCAAGCAAAGTATTGGATTGATAAGTGTTATTTGGACACTGCTCTATCAAAAACAATGGTTAAGAGGTGGTATGCTGACTTTAAACCTGGTTGTACAGACACAAATGATGCTGAACTCTCAAGTTGCTCAAAATCTGCAGTTATGCCGGAAAACATCAAGAAAAAAAAAATCCACAAACCCATTTTGGCTGATCGTAAATTGAAGTTGCATGATATAGAGCAGAGGAGTAGAACATATTAGAAAGCAGTGTATTCACCATTTTGCATGAACATTTGTTAATGAGAAAGCTATGTACAATGTGCCACATTTGCCACAGTTGATCAAAAGTAATGTGTCGACAATTCAAAGAGTTGTTTGCAACTGTTTCAACACAAGGAGTTTTTGCATGAATATGACAATGGATGAAACATAGATCCACCACTTTACTCCAGAGTTAAATCAGCAGTCAGGTGAGTGGACAGCAGCAGGTGAAAGGCATCCAAAGTAATCAAAGATGCAATCATCAGTAGGCAAGGTTTTGGCCTCTGTATTTTGGGATGCGCAAGGTATTTTGTTCATCAATTACCTTGAGAGAGAAAGAACCAGCAATAGAGAATATTATATAGCATTACTGGTGCATTTGAAGGAAGAAATTGACAAAAAAACAGCTACAAACAAAGGAGAAAAAGTGATTTTTCACCAAGACAACATATCATGTCACAAGTCGATCATAAATGCTTCTACATCCACCCTATTCTCCAGATCTGGCCCTCAGCCACTACCGGCTGTTTGCAGACCTCAAAAGAATGCTCCAGAGAAAGAGATTTGACTCCAATAATGAAGTGATATTGAAAACTGAGGCATATTTTGAAGCCAACGACAAATCATTCTACAAAAAATGCATTGAATTGTTAGAAGCGTTAGAATCAGTGTATCACCCTAGAAAAAGACTATGTTGATGAATAAAGCTGAATTTTGTCTAAAAGTTGTTTTATTAGTTAGGCCCAGGATTTATTGAGTGATGTGAAAATGTTAATTTTTCATTCTTTAGTATGTTACTCAGTTTCTAAAAAGTTTTTAGTTATTCTTTATACATCTTCAAATTTTTGTGATACACTTTTTATCATTGTCCAGAGTTTAATTTTATTCTGATATTCCCAATAAATCATATTTTAGGGTGTCCCTTTTGCTCACCACCATGTATACCTTAGCAACAGACAGTCCTTCCCTCCTATTCTTGTTCAGTAAGTCCTCCCCAACCTCTTGTTAACAGTCAGTCTTTTTCTTCTACCTTGTCTAATATTCCTTTCATCTTTCCTTTAGAATCTGCTGTCAACCCAATGCCATCTACATAGCATATGTTGCTATACGGGCCAATAATAAATAAATTATGGCAGGTTTTATAATGCCCTTAAATCATTTCTTAGTTTTGGTGAAATAAATCCTGAAAAAAAAAAAAAAAAAAAAAAAAATTACATTCTTGTCAGACTATTTTGGTTTATTTGATAATTTTGGAGATGATGAAAACAATCTGTTCACATACAAACTGGAGATTATTTATATATTCTTTTTGTATTTGATAAGCCTATTTGACATTTCAAGAAATTTGTTGTAATTTACCAAATACTATTGTGTATTCTATAAGATATAGGTCTTCTTGCATTTCAATTGCACATTGTTATAGCAGTTTGACCATGAAAAGAACATTTCATGATCCAGTGTCTTGCACAAAACCACATCGTTTTTCCTTTATTTCATGTCAAATCTAAACTTATATAATAAATGGAACTTTCTCTGTGTGTGTGTGTGTGTGTGTGTGTGTGTGTGTGTGTATCCGTTACCTATAGACTCCAAAACGGCTGAACCGATTTTTTTGAAAATTTACACAGTTATACTATAAGTGTCTGCGAGTGTTCTTAGCTAGGTTTTGTGTTGAGGTACCCCCAATGAAAATCGATAATCGAAAAAAATCAAGTTATAGAAGGAGTGGTCCGATTTTAATCAAATTTGATACACTCAGAGACAAAAACATAAGAAACGATATTCAGAAGTTTCAAGGTTGCAGTTCTTACAATAGTGCAGAAAATCGATAATATATATAAAAGTTTTCATTACACCCGAGCAACACCGGGCTATACTGCTAGTTCTACTATAAACTATTTATTAAAAGTATAATTTTTAGTTTTGTTATGGGATTTATTCAAGCCAATTGTTCTGTGAAATTCAATTTTTTTTTTTTTTGGAATGTCATGGAAAGGAATCTACTTCGATCAGGTCAGTCAGTTAATTGCCATACATGCTTGGGCGATCATGTCTTGAAAGAGGTAGGTTGCCATTGCTTTCTGCAGTAGACTGGTTGCCGACAAAGGCTATAGAACCCAATCTGTCCTGTTATTTAACCCATAACTGGAAGGAAGAGACGGATTAATACCTTTCCCAAGGGTATTTGCGCGTAAGTAAATTGCAATGAATTTAGCTGGAATTTGAATTTGGCTCCCCAATTTCTCATTCCGAGCCGATATCCAATGCACATCGATCAGGTACATTGCTATAATCATAAATTTCAAAATATTCCACTTAACAAATCCCCAATCTCCTTTAGATAAAAAAAAAAATATCTCAACACAACTTGTTAAAAGCAGAGACATTTCATTTGTTTTTTTGTTTTTTTTATAAATAATCACTTCACCCCAAGCAAGGCAGTGTTGCTGCTGGTGCACAGGGGTTTACAGTGAGGGGTGGGAAACAAGGTATAGAGGATATCAAAGAAAGAATAAGCGTAACATAGGAAGATAGATGTTCTGCTTAAACTTTTGGGGATTGTAATTATCAGGAAAGCAAGCATACAGAAAGGGAGTTCCACAGGCTGGAAGTGTGAGAAAAGAAACTAATATAGTAGAAGTGACAGTAAAAGGTGGGATCTAGTCACCAATCTAGTAGTACGAGTAAATTCATGTGGTCAGAGCACTAGGTGAAGAAGCTCATTAAAAGTAATGTTAAAAGATGTTAGAAAAAAAGGAAGGAAGGAAGGAGTGTTCTCTTCCTTATCACAATTTAGTAAGACATTCTGCTCAGTTTATTTTATTTATAGTAGTTTCTTAAAGAGCAAAGTTACAAGCATTTTAACAAAGCCTGTTTGCCAATAATTTAGAAGTGTTAAAATGTTTTTTAATAATCATTTCTAATGATAATAATAATAATCATTTCTAATAATAATAATCACCATCATTTCTAATAATAATAATCACCATCATTTCTAATAATAATAATCACCATCATTTCTAATAATATTAATCACCATCATTTCTAATACTACTATTGCTAAGTTTCTTCTCTCAAACTTCTCATTTGCTTCTTGCTCTTCATTCTACTTTGCATTTGAATTTTTGAAGCGCAATGTTAATCATTCAGGTTTCCTTAATTTCAGTTCTTTTGTTGTTTTCTCTCCTTAATGCTTATTTTTTTTTTATATTTTTCTCATTCTTTCACTCAGTAATGCCTTGCAATTTAGTGGCTTTGTTGCCATGCTTCAGGCCTAAGGATTAAAAAAGACAGGATATAAAATAATTTGCTTTAAGCCAATAAAAAATTCTTCAAAAATTTCATGAAGAATAACTTATTCAAGAATTCGTAGAGTCATTTGCTAGGGTTAAGCGTAATTAGGAGAAATTACCCAACAGAATCGACAAAGTTTGGAAAAAACAAAAAAATGAACAGGGCAACAACAATACTAAGCAAACAATACGTGCAAGACAAAAGTAACGAGTAATTAATGTATCTGCCCCATATTTTAACATTGCCATGTTAAAACCTTTAAAAACGCACAGCATTATTAATATTACTTCCCTATCCCTTGTGTTCTTTTTCAAGGCCTCTCAGTTTCAGTATCCTTACATTTTTGGAAAAGTCGTTAGGATAATCAAGAATCTATATTGGCAGCAAAACGCTTGTGTACGGATAGGAAGTGAACTCAGCAGAAATAGAAAGGAGCATAAGACAAGGATGTGTTTTTTTCACCAGATCTTTTCAACCTGTACAGCAAAGTAATTATGAGAGAAATAAAAGCCTTGTCAGGATTCGTCATTGGTGGCCAGAATTTCGACAATATCAAATACGCAGTTGACATAGTGCTGACAACAGACACGGAAAGGAAAATGCAAATTCTTCTACATAAGGTAGCAAAAGAAAATGAGGAAAACTGCACATAAACTTCAAGAGAAACTAAAATAAAACAAGGAAAAAAAATTTAAATACCTGGGAAGTGTTTTGACAGACGATGGAAAGTGCGACATGGAGATTCAAAGATGCATTTCAGAAACTAACCAGACTAGTGAAAGATGAAAATCTCATTGAAAACAAAGAAAAGGAGTGCTAGATTGCTTTGTGATATCTGTCCTTCTGTATGGAAGTCAATGTTGGACAATCTTATCAAGGATGAAGGAGAGGTTTGAGGCAGCAGAAATGTGATTTTACAGAAGGATGCTAAGAATACCATAGACAAAACACGTGTGCAATGATGAGGTGTTGGAAAGGATGCAAACGAGAAGAAAAATTATGATTAATATCAGGATGAGACAAATGTGTTCCTGGGACATATAATGACGAAGGGAGGGAGGGAGGGCCTGGAGAATTTAATACTCACAGGTCAGATAAAGGGGAAGAGAGACAGGAGAAAACAGTGCCAGACATGCTTGTTAGGTCTGAGCAAATGGATGGCAGAGCGGGGTTTAGAAGAGATATGAGAAAAAAATATTGAGAGCGACAAGAGACAGAGTCAAGTGGAAGTCCATAATCACATACGTCCTGAAGGGACACAGCTCATGAAGAAGTGTTGTTTTTTGTTGCTATAGCAGATGGCAACAATGAACAAGGCAACTATGAAATTTGAACACTATTATTCAGGGATTAGAGTTATCTTCAATGGCAGGATAAACTATTTGTATCATAAACAAAGTGACATACAGAGTGATAAAAACTTCAAGGAATTCCAAAATATTTAATAATTGCTAAGGAAAAAAATTTGGTGGTAATGAGAAACCTGAAAATGTCCCCCTTCAAACATTTTTTTTCTGTACTTAACAAGGAAATTATATATATATATATATATATATATATATATATATATAAGAAGTGTGTTATGATTTATGTGGATGGTTTCATTTAGTGCTTCTTTTATTATTTTTATTGGGTATTTACATTTTAGAAATTGCTTTGTTAGGTTGTTAATGTTGTTTAGAAAATCTGGATGGTCTGAGCATATGCATTTGATTCTTAGAAATGAGCTGTATACGATAGATTTTTTTAATTTAAGGGAATGACAACTATTAAAGTGTAGGAATTTATGTTGGTTTGTGGGTTTGTTGTATAGACTGGTAGAAAGTGTATGTTTGTTTAATTTTATCATGACATCTAAGAAAGGGACAGATGTGTATGAGTACTCCATGTGTCATGTGATGTAAACAATCTCTCTCCACGGACGTTCTCGCGAAATACGTTTCTAATTTAAATTTTAAAATCATTTGTTTCTGATGAAGGACCGAGGACGGTCTGAAAAAATATAATAGAAATAAAATACTGTCAAAAAAATACATTTTTAAACTTACAACTTTTAATAGTTTTTTTCTATACATATTAAGACAGTATACATGGATCATCATTACGTTTTATATATATATATATATATATATATCGTAGGCAGAGTTAAAATTAAATCATTCATTTATCACCCTCATATGGGTTCCATGATTAAAGAAAAAAAAGAAATGGTCTAGTGAGGACTTTACTTAATAAATAAATTTATAATCAATAAATAATTGCTTGGGAAAAAAAATTGGTGGTAATGAGAAACCTGAAAATGTCCCCCTTCAAACATTTTTCTGTACTTAACAAGGAAATTATACATACATACACACACACACATATATATATATATATATAGTAGGCAGAGTTAAAATTAAATCATTTATCACCCTAATATGGGTTCCGTGATTAAAAGAAAAAGAATAGTGAGGACTTTACTAAATAAAGGACCCATTGAATGATACTGATAATAACTGAAATCTTAGAATCTACACATATTCATTATGTTCGTTTCTATGGTTTCATTGAAAGGCTTATATTTTTGTAGAGATTTCAAACTTGCCTTGGAGGTTGAACCACTACAGCCTTCATATAAGATTTGGTATTTGCCAGTTGAAATATAATGGTAGGATCATAAAAGAAAAAAAAAGAAAAAATTGCCAAATTCAATTGTTTTCAACTAGGTTTAAAACACCCACTGAGGATGTCAAACCAGAGTCATTCTTAAATGCTAATTGGAGGAGATAGGCTAAACTATCGCCCGGTTCACACTCCACCCACATCTATTGAACAGGTGAAGAGGCTCATCCCTTGTTCCCTGTTTAGGATATGGTTTCTGGTTTTCTCTTTTCCAATCTTTTATGTAGCCCCCTGCACATCAGTGGCGTTACCGCCTTGCTCGGGGTGACATGATTAAAAAAAAAAAAATTCAATGTGACTCCATTAAAAGACTAAGAGATTTGGCTGCAAGTGTCATGAAACATAAGAATGCATCATATGAAAAATTTTTCCACATTGTCATAGGTTTTCAAAAAATATATATATATATATATATATATATATATATATATATATAAATTAAACTAAAAGTAGCATAAGAGTTATTTGATAATAATGACAATACTCACGCCTATAATCAACAAATTTTGTTTCTCATATGAGTAATTATGGGACTGTCCAGAAAGTTCTTGCAGTTTTTAGTCATTCATATTCGAACATATTAGAACACAAATTTATCAACAAATATGCTTATATTAACAATTACAGCACACTTCAAACTATCTCCTGAGAAAGCAAATTTAAAATGTGTCAATTTTGCATCCTTATGAAAATGAAAATTTTGAGGTGCATTTTAGACACTTGATACCTTTTTATTACCATAAAGGCAAAAATATCTTGCAAGCAAAAAAGATGTGTTGTGTACAGTGAAGGTGATTTAGCTGACAGAACTGCATGAAACTGCTTTGCTAAGTTGGTGATTGTAGCATTATTGATGAAGAATGGTCAGGCAGATCCCACACTAGAGATGACAAATCAAAACATTGATTGAGAATAACCCACATTTAAACAGTGTAAGAATTAACAAGAACACTGAATTTATTAAAATCTACCATCTATGTATACTTAGCAAATCTTGGGTATTCAAACTGCTACAATGTTTGGGTATCACATGATTAAAGTGAAATCCATCATTTGCTGTATAAACGCAATGAAAATGCACCCTACTTTTTGAAGCAAATTGATGGGCGATGAAAAATGAATCATTTGCAACAATGCTCAGCAAAAAAAAAAAAAAGATCCTGGGATAAGCAGCATGAGCCAATTTTAGCCATCCCAAAAGCAGGTCTTCATCTTAAGAAATTGGAAAGGAATCCTGTACCATGAGCTTCTGCCAAGTAACCAGTCAATTGTTTCTTAAAAGTACTGCTTGCAACTGAATGAATTAAAAGGCAGCAATTCAAGAAAAAAACAGAATTGGTGAACAGAAAAGGAGTTGTTTTCCTTAGGATAATGCCAGATGTCATTTCTTTGGTAAGCTGGCAACAATTGTTACAGCTTTACCCCACCTGCCATATTCACCAGACATTGCTCCTTCAGATTTTCATTTATTCAGGTCCTTGTAAAATAATTTCAATGGTAAAAATTCTTTGGATGACATAAAAATCCACTGAAATTCTGGTAAAACAAAATCTAAGTAAAAAAAAAAAAAAAAAAAAAAAAATAGGGAAATGTTGTGCAAGAAAATAGTTCATATTTTGATCTGTCCAGACAACCTGATACATCAAAACAATGTTTATTAATGTATTGAGCAATCTATAAATGTTCTTAAAACAATAAGTTTTCTTTTAAACAATAAGTGTAGTTTTATGAAAAACATTCCCATAATTTTCAGCTACATTTTTAGCAACAGTGCAAATCAAAGTTGATTTGATATAAAGAGCCCAGAACCTTCCAGCTGAGCCGGTTTTCCTTCTCTTAGACTGGTTACTACCCAAGGGTAAAGTTTGCTTAATAATTATGCTTAAGCTCATTACTTCCCAAAAGAAACAAAGTACAAACTGAGCATATTTATAAAATGAATTTTTAAAAAATTTGTCTTTTCAGAATTTTTTTTTTAATGTCTGTAAACCATGTATTCATTATTGCTCTGAGAGAAGATAGTTCCTCATTGACTTATTCATCATTTGAATTTGTCATCCTATATTGGTTAGCACCAAAAAGCTAGAAAGGTCAATCTGCTCAGCTATTTTGTCTATAGCAAGGGCAAGAAGATTTGCCACTATTAACCATTAGTCTGTCAAGCTTCATATTAGAAATTGCAGCACTTCAGTTCATTTTCAACTCATTATTTCACAAAAGGCGGGAAGATTTTCAGGGTCAATGTCCTGTTGGAGATAAGCATTAATTCTCATTTGCTTATTAGATTATAACCATTTGAGAAATTCCAGATACTCCAAAACAGTAGTTCTCAACCGTTTTCCCCCCCTTAAGGCACTGTTCTCCCTATACCAAAAAGAGTGTCCGGCTCAAAAGGCTCATTCTAAATATGTGTATATTATTGAGTCTTCATTCTTTTCCCTATTAGTATATTTATATAGATTATTTTTATAGAGGACTTTTACAAATATAATAGCAATAGAAAATATTGAAGAATTTTTAAACTTGAGTAAATTGTAGATTAAATTTATAATTATAAAATAAACTAAAGTGTAGTTCAATAAACCAAATGTTCAAAAGACTGCCAGATGATTATAATTCAATGAACAAAAAGTTCAATAAAAGGTCAGGGTATTTAAATTTATTTTATAAAAATTACAGTCAATAAGAAAGTAAGATTTTTCTTTCTCTGAAACCCTGAAATTACCCCCTGGTTGAGAACCCCTACTCTAAGAGGAAAGATAAAACTTACTTCAAATCCAGTAAATCTTCAATACCTCAGGCAGTGATAATGATGCACAGCTTCATTGATAGGAAGCTACAGAAGATTAGGATCTCAAAAATCCTTAAGAGGATATAGATATCAAAATTATTCTAATTTATTGAGACAGAATAAAATGCATTCAAAATTTAGTACACATATAATCAATAAAGAAACTATCCTTTAAAAATGAACATATACATCTTACATTAGATTGAAATAATCTATATTTCCCTTTCATCATCCAATCTCATAAAATGCAAAGATGCTCTAGGGTGAATCATCAGTGATTAAAATACTGAATTTATTTTTAGATTGAAGTCTTTCAACAACATTTTTGACCTGATTCAATTTGTATCAAATCACAAAATGAAAGTGGTCTTAAATGGCCACTTTTTCAGATAACCTTGCATTAAGTGCAGATGTCACCCAGCACCTATGTGGTTCCTAATTTTCATCACTGACATTTCTGATCTGATCAGTTATCAACTCAGTAAATGGTTGTCCCATCAGCATAGATACTATGTCCTAATGAAAAGTTTGATGAGGTCAAATGGGCAGCTAAACTCAAAATTTACCTTCAATCTAGAGCAAAAAGCAACTTAATTTTAATGCCTCCAAAATAAAGAAACTTTTTGCATTTTATTTGCATGGCTAATGCTAACCTCCAGAAGATTAACTCCTTGCAACTTCTCAAGCTAACATTTTTCACTGACATGAAATGGAAAGATTATGGTGGTGTTATTTTCGCCCCTCTCCCTATTCTAATCAAACTTTACTCTTGGGGAGTAAGCAGTCTAAAAGAAGGAAAAATTTAGGATTGATTGATTGATTTGTTTGTTTTTATCATTTATCAAGCCTTTGTGGGCTGAAGCCTATTTTAGATTATAGTTTGTTTTGGGGTTTTTTTTTTACATTTTTATTGGAAATCATTTTTTTTTCTTCTCTTGGTGGGGTAGAGATCTTATGATATCAAATATGGTAAATTTGTATCAAATAAAAATTAAACTCAAAAAAGAAAATTCTAAATGTGCTGAACATTTGGGTTATTTTTAGTTTCAATGATACTAAGAAATGTTTTAAATGACCCATGAGTAGCTGATAAGGATGAAACCAACTACGAAATATTTATTTTACAATTAAATTTACATTTAAAAATTTGTACATCAATTTGGATAAATAATACTTTAGACTAAAAGTTTCAAGAAAAGCAGGTCAAATGCACTTGTAGTAAAAGGCAAAAAACAGACATTTTTTTCAAAGCAGTCACTTCATTGCGATGAGTGAAAAAAATCAAATGGTTGCAGAAAACTGGCCTCAATATCCATTGCTTCTTGGGAAAGAAGTTATATTTTCCTGTTGTAAAGTTCCAATGTTAAACTTAGTAAACCTTAACATAACAAAAGATCAATGCATTAACAAGTGATCTTGGTTCTGAGCCAGACAGTATGTCATGTCTGTCATAGTAAAAGTGCAGTAGAAACTTAGACTATAAGCTTGAATCCACACCGCACGCACTTCTGCCGGACGGTTTTTACCAATACCGCACGCACTTCTGCCGGACGGTTTTTACCAATACCGCACGCACTTCTGCCGGACGGTTTTTACCAATATTGCATACACTTAAGTGCCTATCAAAACTAAAGATTATCATTAAAAACCATGCTTTCTGCAACAAGCCAATGAGTGTTCTTCTAATATTAAAGAATCCTCATATATACATACAGACAATATAGCTAATAGTAATTTTTCTTTTTTGCGTCATCTTCCTTCAGGTCATGGATCATCAAGGATCCTTTTTAACCTTTCCAATCCAAAAACAAGTTTTAATAAAGTAATATTAGGTAAGCTTGTGTGGTTGATGATTACTACAAAGAAGTGGGATTGAGCCTCACCAAATGCCCCTTGCAGATAATAACTATGGAACAGAGAGGATAATGGTTTAATACTGGGTCCCAGCATACAAGTTAAAAGAAAAAAAATTAACTGTAGTCAGAAGAGGTTCTTGACCCCCAACCAGTAAAGGAGAAAGTTTCTCTCCAACGCACCAGTGCCAAGTGACTCTTGGCCAGTTGCCAATCTGAGCATAGGAGCTGTGCCTCATAGTTCAACAGCTTTTACCAGTGGGCAGAACCTCTGATAGGAGGGACGCGGTAACCACAACATCCTCAGTACAAAAGAACATTGCACTATTTTGCCTTGAATGTCACCATGAACCACAATTACAACAGAAATGAGTGAACTGAATAAAGGATGAAAATAAGAAAAATGACGAAATTAGCAATCAAATGCTGGAAACTCCTGATGAGTGGACTAAACAATTATAAAAAAAAGTTTATGAAAATTTTGTAGTCAAATTACTGAATATGACATCCATCAGCTAAATGACCAATTTTATATTTGTATTAAGCCTTAAAAAATAAATACAAAAAAAGAAGTGTTTGTTCAACACCCACAGAGACCACATGTTCATACTGCAAATGTGATGAGTTACAGTTCCTGAGAGAGAGAGAGCACATCATCTAGCATGATCAACAGTCTGAACAAGGCCAGTACACTACTCAAACCCTCGGTTACGATGACCTGTAACTTCCTGCTAGCACAACTATCAACATCTTTCATGTTGTTTCATGTACCCAATTTCACTCACAAAATTTGGGTTAACCTGTGGTGCAGTTTTCAGGCACTTTCCAAAGGTGCCACATGCTGGGATAGCCTACTTAGGCTGATAACATCAACAAGTTTCAAATCCTGACAAATTGACCAGAGTGAGAATTGAACCTGAGTCTCATGGTCGAAAAGTGAACGTTCTAACCACTTGGTCATGTACCTACACCTTTATTAATAATGAATATATTTTACTATACATTAATAATATAAATTTTAGCTGTTATTTTACATCAAGCACTGTTTTATTACCACCAGTACTCACTGTATCCTGTACTATTCTAGAAATTTATTCTTAATCTGACATATTGTTCAAATAATTATTTTAATGTAAGTACCTCCACTAATTTGGTGTAAAAACAGCATAACATGACGTAAAAAGGCCCCAAACTTAGAAAACAAACTATAATTGTCAAAATGTTTATGTCATTAATATGAAAGATCAAAGTATCTATTTTCTTTAATCCTTTCTAACGCATCCAAAATTTTGGTCAAAAATCTTTTTTCTGCATCAGTGTAAGACCTTAGTTTACTATGAGAATTTTAGCTTCTTTGTTTCTAGAGAAAAACATTTGTAAATTCCTGCAAAAAAAATTTAAAAAAAATAAATAAAAAAAAATAATTGTCTGATTTTAATGAAACTTTCAGAACTTATTCACAAATGAATAAAATTATTTTTGAAATTTTTAGATTTTTTTTTTGCATGTTATCCCTCCCACTTAATTTTATGAAATTTCTAGAAATATGCAGCAGAACTTCTTAGGGAATGTAAGTCATCTATATTTTTTTTTTTTTCAAATAGTAACCCTTTTCCTGGAAAGAAAAAAAAAAGTCAGCGTGAAGAAAAAAATTTTTCAATAAATAATGAATTTTTATACAAGAATTGTTTTCATTTATTCTTTTCTTAATTATAATTTAAAAAGTTTTGAAAATCTTAAAATTTCTTCAAAACTTTACCTACATGAGGTTAAGTGAAGACTATATTTACTAATCAAAAATTGGAAAGCTTTATGCACTAAGATTTTCTAAATATTTTTTTTTTAAGGTATGGTTATTTCATTTGTGACATTGTTAAAGGATTATATATTTCAAGGATTGTTCCCTTAGCAGGGAAAAATTTTGAACAATTGATTGTGTAAACCGTGATTATGTCAGCTGCACCACAAGTTTTGAAAATCAATTTTATAGGATTTCCGATCTCAATGATATAGTTCCAGCACCACAAAACATGCCCAAAACACCCCTTTATTTTTTGTTACAGATTGTAGTATTTTTTCTTTATATATTGTTGAGGGTATTGGATTATAACTAAAAATAATAAGTAAAAAAATATGTAATTAATAAGAAAATGTGAAGTACTATAAAAATTTACTAAAACTAACATGTCAATCATCAGGATAACAATTATTAATAAAGAATGAAAATTACAACATTAAAAAATACCATAAAATTGAATAAATTATGAGGTTACTTTTATCATAGTTTTCCATTACTATAGTTAATAAATGTCTAAATTTAAGAAATTTAGATTTTACTTTAAAGCTAAAGTAACTAAAACTTAATATTACATAATCACTGAAAATATTGTTAATTATTATTTTTTTTTTTAATTACTAGATCGTTAAAATCCAAAAACAAAATGTTCACTTAGGTCTCATAACTTTATCAATGTTAGTCAACCATACTTAGCTTTAAAACACGTTTGGCAGTCAGTAATCAATCAACATGGACAAACAAAACCTCAATGATTAAGAAATGCTTGTTACCAAGTTCCGTATTATAAAGTAATACTTGTTTCAAATCATACTAATCTA
Organism: Ascarosepion bandense; assembly: GCA_037127315.1. Classification (NCBI taxonomy): domain Eukaryota; kingdom Metazoa; phylum Mollusca; class Cephalopoda; order Sepiida; family Sepiidae; genus Ascarosepion; species Ascarosepion bandense. The sequence goes on along the minus strand of JBBBDQ010001150.1, from coordinate 2,566,903 downwards.
ATCTTAAATTTGCTAATTTTCCTCAAATAATGTGTCAGACATATTTTATTTTTGCAAGATTTTTAAAACTGAGAATTAACTTTTGTTTACAAATGTGTCACTAGATTAAAAATGGCTGATTAACTGAAAACACTGAAAAAAAAAAAAAAAAAAAAAAAAGTTGACATTCTAATCAATTTCTACTTGAAATACACCAGAATATTTTACTTAGAGAAAAAAGTAAATTTAATCATTTATCTTTCAATTAAAGCTAAAATGAAAACTTCAAGAAATCTTTTTTATTTTTAAAAATTCATTTTAAAACTAAGGTATTGAAAATTAGTGGTGGTACCTATTTTAGTGGATACCCTTGTTTGAAATAGACACCATTTTTATTTTAAATATTGCACATTGTTAGCCTGCACAGTGGATAAATCTGAATACAGAAAATGCCTAAGAGCACATTTTCATTAAAATTTCTAGAGTAGAGACTTATGAAAAATATTTGCCTTTAAAATCATTTTGTTACAAATTCAAATCACACCTCTTAGGCTAATGATGTTAAAAGAAAAAGGGGAACAGAGAGGGAGGAATAAAATCCAGACATTGAAACAACTTTTATATAAAAGCCTAGCATTTCATGAAAATTCTTAATATTAAAAAACACACTGTCAGACTGACTTTTGAATAATACATAAGACAGAGATGGGGAGGTGGGGTCTATCATTCACCATGCAATTAGACACTTTTCCAAAAGATGCAATATATTGTGTTATAAAAGAACTTGGATATGTTAGACTTTCAACCAATATGAGCATTACCATCTCTATCCTATGGAGAAAGCATTTCATTTGAAATCTAGATTAGTCTACTTTACAAATGTAAAATTTGCAATGCCCTATTTAAAATCTCACTGAATATTTAAACTAATTTAATTCTTTGCAGAGGAAATTATTGTTAGCATTATTTTAAATAAGTGGATGGATCTGAAATTCAATAGTGTGCGTTGTAGATGGAGGTGAAATTGATCATGTCAGTCACATATCTCTTTATTGAAGCTGAAAATGTGCATTCTCACTAAACTGTATAACTTTTTGAAAGTGTGACTCATCCTTCCATTGATGCTGAATATCTATTGTACCATTCATTATTGACCAGCATTTTGCCATCTTCCTTGCAATTTCAAGTCCTCAAAAGGGCAGTGGTGATTACATGCAATTTACTTGCTTAAAACAATAAACACAATGGTAATAGTAATATGAGCAGTTTCCTGACAAGGAAACATTTGGCATTCATTGATTGATCTTCTAATACTGCAGTACTAAAATATTTTCTTCAAATAGTTTTTTCAGGAGTACAGGTTTCTCAAGACCAGTAATTGTTATTGCTCTTTCCAGTATCAATCAGGGTAGGGGGTGGGGTTCTTCTTAACCTTTTATTTTAAGTAGTGTGGAATGTCAACATCTTGATTGTGTCATTATTTTATCTTAAGTTATATATGCTATTAATTTTAGTTGTTACTGCTGTTGGTAGTCCTTAAGTGATGTGGTTTCTGTTATTTGGTACAGTTCTTTGTAATTCTGTAGCATCAGTCCACAATGTTCAAAAAGTGGGGGATGATCTTTGCCAAGACCCTCAGGATCAAAGCTTTTTTTTTTTTTTTTTTCACCATTGATTTTAAAGAGTGGTTGTATACAGCTGACAGTTTATATATTTCTGAAAGGGGTTTAGTGCCATGCATAACATCCATACGAAAGTGATGAAGATCGATAAGAACATGACTCAAGTGAGGTGTTGGGTGAAACTAACTCTGGCATAGCCTATTTTATCTTCAATTTCCTTTTCTCCCAGACTAAATTTGTTATAACTGATCCATACTCCAAGTTATTTGAAGTGCTTAGAATTTACTAATTCCACGTCCTGAATTTTTACAGATTCAGGGTACATTTCATCATGTGGTTTGATTTGGTATGTAATGAAATACAAAAAATATCAACTCCTTATTTAAAGTAATCAAGTAACTTTACACAAACTGCATTAGTTTAATGAAGAGACCTATTATATTGTCCAAAATTATTCACTCAAAATGCAAACAAATAAAAATGGTGTCGTTTCATAAAGGGCAAACCTGATGAAAATGCAATGTTAGCAAAAGGTTACAGATAGTATCAAGCAAATAGTTGCAGCCAACAAAGACATAATATTTCCACAGTCAGAAAAAAAAAGTGTTTTTTTTGCTTATATTTTCAACATTTGTGTCCTTCCTCGCCCCCAACAATTATGCTCATATAAATTGGCAGGGGTAAAGGCTAAAAACACAGAGAAACAGTGCTAATTTTCATCTCCCTTATCAATTATTCCAATCTAATTAACCCAGCTGTAGCTGGGCAACATCATTATTTTAGTAGCTGTTTCTCTTTATTTTTCAACACAACTTTCAGGATTTCTCTTTTCTCTTCACCATCCCAGAGTTAATTTGATCCCAACAGCTGTTATGCAGAATGAACAACAATGACAAAAAAAAAGCCACTTTTCTCAACTACATAAATAGATGTTCACAGAGAGGATGAAAGTTAAGCCCCCTTTCCCTGATTATGTGCACTTACAGCCAAACAGAGAGAGAGAGACAAATATATACAGAGAAAAAGTGAGATATATACAGAGACAGGCAGAGAGAGAGAGAGAGAAGTTTATGGAATGAAGAGTAATTATTTACACTATTTACATGCAAATTATTGTATTCAAATTTGATGTTGTAATGTTTCAGCCATTGTGCCCTCTAGCTTTCAACAGGTGAACTAAGATCTAAGCAACCTGCATGGAATTCTTAACTGAACCCTTTATTAAATCTACTTGGGTAGACTTCTTGTTTAACTGCCTGTGTCTAGGGATATCTCATTTAGTTCTTATTTTTAGTACTGCTTAGTTATAAGAGATAAACATGGACAGAGGAACAAGAACATCTGTGGATTAAATATAGGATTCAGTTCACAATTCCCTGTACATTACTCAGATTGACATAAATCTGATGAAAATCGGTGGCACAACAGCCAAAATGGTGATAACAAGAAAGATGAGGATAATAGTCTACATGTAAAATAGTGTAAATAAAACAAATTGCTTACCCTATAGAAAGTATTCTATACAAAATTAAACATATTTCTAAGTTTAACATTATTTCAATTATATCATAAGGCACACTGAATTGTAACAAGCACATCTGAAATCTGCAAACATTCACATTTTGAAATCTGTATCTCTAATATCCAAAATTCAATTTCAATCTATTTCTACAATAAAATTCATGACATTTCCAGACTAAACATCAAGTAAATTTGAGGAAACACTAACGTCAGGCAGTACACAATGCCTAGAAGGAAGGTAGTAGTAGATGCTGCTGATTTGGTCAAAGGTGCCTATATCATTTTCTCACTGAAGTGGCTTAAGATGTTAATTTTATATTACAGCTTACCTTTTGTTAAATTAATAAAAAGCACTTATTTTCATCCAAGATCATAACTTATTTGCTTTCTGCATCACAATTTTCAGGACACAAAAATAATGCCTACTTTATAACATTCTTCAAAGCATTGTATTTATACAATCAATTTACAGTTTGAGAAATGATTTAATAAGGAAAACATTTTGTCAGGTTTATTTTCAACAGTGTTACAAGTTATTAAAGAAATTCATAGCATGAAACTTTATGCAACATCTTTTCAGATTCAACTTGAAAGACAAAGAAAGCTATTGTAAATAATACTATCTGTCCCATAATTGTTGATATATTTTCATGCTTCTTACATTAGATGTAACAGTAATGATGGAACAATTATTTTCTTGCAAAACGGACAAATAAAAGTTTAATATTAAACACAAAGGGGATTAAAACAAAGTACTTACCAAAGTAATTCCTTAAATTAACATACACACAAATTAAAAAGGAAAAGAAAATTAAATTGTAATAAAAAAAATTAATAAAAAGTAAACTTAAGCTATGCTAGATATAAGGTGCTGATTGGACCAGAAGATGGTAGATCAAAAAAGTGCTCAATGCACAATCAAAACAAAAGAATTGAATATGAAGAGCCAACAATATGTCAGAACAAAATACATACGACTTACTACCTAGGTTTCAATCACACTAGTCTTCTAAAGGGAAGTGTGTGTGCATGTCCATTTGTAAATATGTATTTAGAAAAAAAATAGGCCCATGTTTTTAAAAACATTTTAGTTTCAACAAATAGCATCAAGAAAAAAAAACAAAAAAAAACTATGTCTATAGTGATTACTTATCCATTTCCTGTAAAGAAATTATTTAAAAAATTCATTAGTTAACAGCTCTAAATAAAAAACAAAAAGAAAGCAAAATAATCCACTAGTCTTTATCAACTTTAAAAAAAAAAAAAAAAAAAAAAAAAAAACACATGATCCACTGGATTTAATCTTATTTGTAGACTCAAAGGGAAGACCAATAAAAATACTGATTCTTAATAAATGATTATATTATTTACAATGTCAACTCAAGTTCTCTTTCATGCTTAGGGGTTTTAACTGTTTTTTTTAAGGGGTTTTTAAAAACAAATGAAAAATAAATATGACTAACTTTAATGTTATAACAGTGAATAGATTTCTATATTTACTTTATCACAATTCATATCCTGGAAGAAAAAAATCTTGTAAAATTCCAATTAACAAAAGTAATTATTGAATAACCTCATCTTAAAATTGTTTATAAGAAATTATCAGTAAATATCAATTTACAACATAGGGCTGTGTGTATTTTTTTTTTTAAATGATTAAATGTAAACATGGAAAAATAAATCCAACAGTTTTAAAGCCCAAAAAGTCAATACTTTTAACATTTAGCATTCTGCATCATTTATAAATATTACTACTGCATATGGAATCCCCTCAAAATATCGTAATATAACTTTTTTACATATTAGTTCTAGATCTTTAAAATTGTAGTAGCCTGCATCTTAATTTCAGTCAAGATATTTTTAGGTCTTCATCTTTATTGCCATTATTACAACATTTCGTCCATTTTACACTCCTGCCTTCTTCAGGTGCTAGGATAACAACTCTCAGAAAACAACCTCGGTATGTCTACCCTATGTGAAAGGATTATTGGAGAAAATACAAAGGATGTGTTGTCCATATAACATCAGGACAACCTTTGGTAGTGGTTGTACACTTCACAGATACCTCTCCCAAGTAAGAGCCATAATAGAAGAGAACATGAGTAAGGACGGTGTATGACATTCCATGTAGCTGTAGAAAGAAATATAAAGGCGAAATGAGCAGCCCATTTAGGTCAGGCTGCAAAAACCTCACAAAGCCATAACACAGGGAGAGATAGAGAAATCAGGCGTAGCTGACCACATATAGAGGAAGAAAAGGAAACATGTCCCCCACCCCAGGGGATGAAGTTGAAATAACAGAGAGAACACCACTGGAAATTACATAAACTTAAGGAATCAGCAAAAATCTCCTAAGCCAACCAACCATAGAAATGAATACAATATGAAAACAGGTAATACGGAGTGCTAGAGAAAATTATTAGCATCAAAGATTGCAATATGAGCTCTGGTTAAAAAAAAAAAAAAAGAAAAAAAGGTTACCAAGACATTAAGTTTATAAGTACAAGAAATTCAAACACTGATGTCCTCAAGGACATCTGGCCCAATGGATATAGATGTTAGATAGTTCCAGTGACTTGACCCAACGAGTTGTGAGTTCAATACAGCAATGGTGAAATAACTTAGAAAAGTAAAGGGAGGTAACTACGTAACTGCCAAAAGTGGCATTGCACATGAAATGAGGATGATATACTTCAGTGATCATAATAAAGGGTTCAGTACAATAGACAAAACGTCATAATAATAGCAATAAATGCGAGGGCAAAAGTTCACACAATGTAAATAGAGTAAATACTATCCCATCTCAGAAAACAGAAGTATAGACAAACATTGTTTTAGGTGTTGCCATAGAAGGATATGACAACACAACCATGAAATTCAAATTCAACTAATATTTTGTTTGATGAAAATAGACACCTACAGTGAGCGAAATGTTAAAAAGACAGTGTCGAATAATAAAAAAGGCTGAACATAATTTATGTCAAAATCATATTGTTTTCACACTAGAAGCGATCCATGAAGGAATTGGATAATGGTATTATATATGTAAAGAACCTGCAAACAACACTACATTTTCTTACCAAGGATACTTCGACCTTACAGTATATAATGAATTGGGATTGCCAATTGTGCAGTATGCTTCAATTTGAACCTGATGTGCGTTGTGGTGCAGTGGATATTGGCTTGGAATGAGAAATCAGGGAGCCGAGTTCAAATTCCAATTGAATTCATTGCATTCACTTACGTACAAATACCCTTGGGAAAGGTATTAATCCGTATCTTCCTTCCAATTATGGGTTAGATAATAGGACAGATTGGGTTCTATAGCCTTGGCTGGCAACCAGTCTACCACAGAAAGCAATGGCAACCTACTGCGGGATAATCTTCTGCCCAGTCAGTCATGTCTCTTTTGAGACATTATCACCCAAGTGTGTTTCACGTATGGCACTTAACTGACTGACTTCTCAAAAAAGCAAAATTCTTTTGCATGACTGAAACGGCACAGCCATTACCCAGAAAGTGTCTCAAAAGCATCCAAAGCCTCTGGTACCTCAGATGTTGACCATCTTGGACACTTCTGGAGATGATAAAGATAGCAGCTTTTTTTTCTTTTTAGTAAGCAGAACTACCTATGAAAGAGGGGAACCTTTGACATAATACCAAGAGAAAATCCAACTAAAGTCATTTACCCTAACTTATCTTATGAGTGCAAGACACAGATGTTAGTCAAACAAAATAGTTATCTTTATTGCTATATTCACGTTTTGCCCATATCCGTATACCACCTGAAGAAGGCCAAAGCATACGATGGCCGAAATATCACGAACATGACAAAAATAAAACAACAGTTCAAATAATGTAAATAGTGTAGTTACAACTCATCTCAGAAATATAGACAAAGAAAAAGATGATACCAATGCAAATGATCGCAAATATAGGTGAGGAATCATGTTGATCAAATGTCAGAATAAGTTGCCAAACCAAAATTCAGCAGCACTTCTTTCATTCAGTAGAGTTTTCACCAGAAAAAGACTTGAAAGGCCATCATATTCTGTGTTAGTGTTATGTGTGAGGCTTCCTTACATAACTCAGAAGAGTTCTTGCTGTTTTTTAACAGATGGCATTTCCAAAACTGCCTGCATGTAGTTTCAGATGGTGACGCATCTACAAGCAAGTACTACAAGCAAGTACTACAAGCAAGTTCAGTGGATGTCATTTCACCAAAGTGTAAACAACTGTATTTTTATAGTGTTAGACATGTGAGATTTTGTGCCAAAGAAAATTTGACAAATTTTACTGCACTACTTTATTCAAAAGAAATCTGCAGCTGAAGCACACAAAATTCTTGTTGAGACTTATGGCAACCCTGCTCCATCAGAAACAATAGGCAGAGTTTGGTTTAGACACTTCAAAAATAATGATTTTGATGTTTAAGATAAAGAATGCACAGGGGCACCAGAAAAGTTTGAAGATGAAGAATTGGAGAAATTACTCCATGAAGATTCATGTCAGGAGCAAACTGAACTTTCATAATCATTAAGAGTTGGTCACACAACAGTTTTGAAATGTTTGAAAGCATTAGGAATGATTCAAAAGCAAGGACATTGGATGCCATACAAGCTGAAGCCAAGAAGCATCAAACAGTGTCTTGTCACATGTGAACGGCTGCTTTAACAGCAGAAAAGGGAAGGTTTTTTGCATCGTATGATGACTAGTAATAAAAACTAAATACACTACAATACCCTAAGTGTACAAGATTGTAGAGTAAACACAGCCATGCATCAACACTGACAGCAAGGTTCAAAGCTTCTGCTTTGCATTTGGTAGGATCAGCTGGTTGTAGTTTATTATGAACTGATCAAACTGACCAAAACCATTATTCACTACAATTGATGCATTTGAGCCAAGCACTGACCAAAAAAAAAAAAAAAAAAAAAAAAAAAAAAAATTGGCCGCTATACAAGCAGAGACATGACAAAGTGACTTTTTAATAAGAAAATGCTAGGCCACATTACAAAATGGATGAAAACCCTTAAAACCCTTGGAAACACTTAAATGGGAAATCATACCCCATCTGCCATATTCACTAGACATTGTCCCATCCAATTATCCCTCATTTTAATCAATAGCACATTGCCAGGCTGAGCAGTACTTTCATTCTTATGAAGATACCAAAAAACAGGTCGATTCATCATTAGTCTCAAAAGATGTGTCATTTTTCCAACATGCAATTCAAATGCTGCCAGAAAGATGAGAAAAGTAGTGGCTAGCAGTGAGAACAATACTTTCAGTGACATATTCCTTACTAGTTTTGTAAATAAAACATTACCTGAAAGGTTCTAATACTTTTTTCACTTTGCTATTGTCCATGACAAATGTTTCAGCTGGCTGGGGACAAAAAGAACCCAACTACTGAGCTGATAAACTTTAAACAATCTGACTAGAACCTAACACACCCCAATGCAAACCACACATTTGAAAGATGCTGGTAACCAGGGCTGTAGAGTCAGAAGCAATTAAGGGGTCACTGGAGTCAGTAAAAGAAATCATGGTTTTATATTTAGAATTGTAATAAATCTTATCCATTTATTTTACATTATAGCATTTTTATTTTTTTCTTCTATATCCTTTCAAAGATTTTGTTTAATTCTGTTAGAAAATATTAAATAATGAATAGGTACAATATAATAACATAATATATTTTTATTCTTTGATATAAACCAGTTATGATGATATAAACCTACTCAAGTCAAGAGTGTATGAATAGGCTTTACAAGATATGTAGGCCATAATCACTTAATTACACAAAGAAGAGCTGGAGTCAGAGGTGCCAAAAATAGAGGAGTGAGTCAGAATCAAAGGTTTTTTTTTAGGTTTTGTGTTCCAACTCTACAGCCCTGCTTGGCAACAGTAATCAGTAATGACCAGCCTGATGTTGAAAAACGACACTGTACAAGACTTGATGACTGAATACTGTTGATGTAGCATGAGGTTAAACAGATTTCCTCACAAATGAAGGGTTTGATTGATTGATTGGTTGTTTAATGGCATATCAACTATTGGTTATTTAATGCCAAAAAAGATTTGTTTTTTGGTTTGTAAACAATCCTTTGGGTTGTTGGGTCCAGTTATGCCTCTAGAACAAAGTTATTTAGTACCATAATTTGTGGTACAGACCAACCACTTTCAAGTAGGTGAGGATAATCTTTTTTATTTTCTTGAAAAGCCCTCTAGACTAATTGTCGCAGCATAGGGGCCAAAATGACTACAACTGGATAGAATATGTTTTAGGGTATATGCTTCCAGACATATTGTGCATTTAAGAGGATGCTCATTTAACAAAAAAAAAAAAAAAAAAAAAAAAAAAAGTGAATGATCCAGCTGTGTCCTATTCTGTTTTTTGATAAGACAACTTCCTTCTGAGAAAGTGACCATGATGCTATTCTCGTAGAATGGGCTTAATTTTATTTTAATTTTGTAAAGTTTGTTGTTTGAAAGACACATAGGATATTTCCAAATTTAAAATGTTCATTTTTAGGGATTACTTTGCTGCTATGTCAACTGTTCCATTTCAGCAGATAACTGACATAGCTAGATACCCAAAAAAAAGAGGGATACCCCATCTAGTTACTATTTTAGTCCTACTTTCAGTTATTGTTCACCCTGCTTCCACAAAGTCCAAGTACACACTGACTGGGCAAGGGATTGTACTCAGTGGAAATAGAATGAGTATTAACTAAATAAAAAAAATTTAAATAAATAAGAACCCTACGAGACAGCTATAGGCAAAAATATTACTTCCCAAAAAACGTACAGGGGATGTTGAAAAAAAGATTAAAGATTGATGGAAATCAAGTAGATAAGAGATAGCAATGGACGTTACATTTAACTCTTTCAACAGTAAAAGGGTGGGACCTAGATGCCAATCTAGTAGCATAGGTAAATATATGTGATCAGGGTACAAGTGAGAAAAGTTCGTCAGAGCAGTTGCCATGAAAATACTTCTAGAAAAGACAGAGGGAAGCCACATCACTAAATAACTAATCACAATGAGGAATCTATCAAGGTATTCAAGTGAAGGTCATAAACTACAAGATGGAATTACTTTGTTGGGGGCAAATAAAGCACTTTTGAAGATACCCTTTGCTTTCTGAATTAGTTGAACTCTTCTAATGATACCTCTGCACTGTCAATGAATCATGAAAGAACAGTATAAAAATACTTTGACATCTCCAAAAGCAGTTTTTTTTTGTTTTTTGTTTTTAAATGACTAACATACCATGTGGAGAAGATTGCACGATTTTCTGATTTAGTATATTATCAGATGTGCACTGTGGTGCAATGGATATTGGCTGGGAACAAGAAAATCCAAGAACCAAGTACGAATTCCAGTTGAATTCGTTGCATTCTTAGGAAAAGTATTAATCTGTCTTTCCTCCCTCCAGCTATGGAGTAAATAGCAAGACACATTGGATTTTATAGCCTTGGTTGGCAACCATTCTACTACAGAAAGTTATGGCAGCCTACTGCTAGAAAATATTCTGCCCACTTAGTCATGTCTCTTTCAAGATATGATTGCCCAAGTGTGTATTACATATGACACTAAACTGACTGATCTTATCAGAAGTTGCTACTTTAAATAAAATTGAAGAGTCTCTCAAAATATTAATAATTCCCACCTACCCAGCAAATAGAAAATTAGATTAATGTTGCATTTTGCCAGAGAAACATATGCTCTATTGGCTTCTTCAGGTTAAAATGAAAGACAAATTTATATATGTATATATATATATATATATATATATATATATATATTATTTGGACAACAATCTCTCTTTTATACATGTTTAATTAAAAATGAAAGACAAGGTATTATTAAGTTTTTTATAATTTTTCATGTGTTCATATAATTTTTTTTTCTTTTCAAACAAAATTAATTCTTGATAATGGCTAAAAGTACAGCCAAAAGCACTCGAAAGTATAAAACCTTTGGAAAATTCTTATATAATTTGGAGTTTTGAAAAAAATAAAAATTTTACAAGCACATGAAAAATTATATAAAAACCTTGTCTGTCATTTTTAATGAAACTTGTACACACACACATCTAAACTTATCTATAAATGGAACTTTGTCTGTGTGTGTGTATCCATTACCTATAGACTCCAAAATGGCTGAACTGATTTTCTTGAAAATTTACAGTTGTACTATAAGCGTCTGCAAGTGTTCTTAGCTAGGTTTTGTGTTGAGGTACCCCCGATAAATATCGAAAATGGATAATCGAACAAAATCAGGTTATAGAAGGAGTGGTCCGATTTTAATCAAATTTGATACACTCATAGACAAAGACATAAGAAACGATATTCAGAAGTTTCAAGGTTGCAGTTCTTACAATAGTGCAGAAAATTTGATATCGATACCAGGAAGTCAAAATTTGACTTACATCCATTTATTTTTCTTTCAGTCTATGGTTTCATTTTAACTGGAAACAACTACTGCTTTTTAGTCTTTCATGCCAACGTCCAAAGAGTGAGCTCCAGGACTATGGATTAGTTTTAAAGCTTTCATTACACCCGAGCAACACCGGGCTATACTGCTAGAACAGACATATATACAAAATAGTTGTATGTATGAATGAATCTGTTGAACAGGCATGCATAAAAAAATAAAATTTATGTTGCATATGTATATATTTATGTTGCGTATGTATATATGTATGCACATACATTCCATCAATATGCATACATATTGATGGAATGTATGTGTACATGTATGTACAAGTAAGCAAATAAAAGGCTCTAATATGTATGTGCCTGGGTGGATGTGTATGATAATTTTCTATGCATAGCTTATATGTGGCACAAAGCCGAAACTATGAGGCACCCAGTGAGGATTGAACTTAGTATTTGGTTGTAACTGATCTAGCAAGTCAAGCTTGCTAACCATTGCATCAGCCACTAAATACCCAATAAATGAAACACTAAGATAAGCCTAATAATGAATTAACTAATTAATCAATCTTTCCTTTAAAAAAAAAAAAAAAAAAAAAAAAAGAATAAGAAAATAAAATAGAAAAAAAAAAACCTAAACCCAACTAATTCCCTCAGTTAACCTTGGGAAATTATTTTGATTTAATCCAGTAGTTTGAAAGACAAGTTAATAGATAAATGTAACTTTAATGGTTAACGGAAATTGACAGTACATTTGAACTGCATACTGATCTCCTTAGATGTTCGTTGTGGTGCAGTTAATATAGGCTTGGAACAAAAAATCTGAGTTCTAATTCCATTTTAATTCATTGCATTCACTTACATCTCTTCTCCCTCCAGTCAAATAGTAAAATAGATTTGGTTCTGTAGCTTTGGTTGGCAACCAGTTTAATGCAGGAAAAATCTTCTGCCCAGTCAGTCATGTCTCATTCAAGACATCATCACCCAAGCATATATCACATATAGCACTTAACTGACTGATTTTTTTTTTTACAAAAAGCAAGCATTTACCTTTTAAGAATTCACATATAATTAGAAAGTTTTGTTTTTTAATATTTTACTTACTGATTTCCCAACACAAAGGCCCAAAAGCCACTCAAGGTAGAGGGTTACCGAATGAGATTACTGTTAGAATGTAAGAGGAGGTGGTAAGAAGTGCCAGTTACAAGAATATGTAAGAAAGAAATGATTGACCTGACACTTGTAGATTAAAATTACAGCGATTGGAAAAGCATTCCCTTGTGAATCTATTCCACAAAATAGTGGTTCTTGAGAAGAAGTTGTTTGAGTAGAATTTCTTTTTTCACTAATGAAATACAAAGAGAATGAGAATGAATTGTCCCAGTGAATATAGCATGGTACATGTCGGCTCGGAACGAGAAACCAGGGAGTCGAGTTCAAATTCCAACTGAAGTCATTGCATTCACTTACGTGCAAATACCCTTGGGAAAGGTATTAATCCATCTCATCCCTCCAGTTGTGGGTTAAATAACAGGACAGATTGGGTTCTATAGCCTTGGTTGGCAACCAGTCTACCACAGAAAGCAATGGCAACCTACTGCGGGATAATATTCTGCCCAGTCAGTCATGTCTCGAAAGAGACATGATCACCCAAGCGTGTATCACGTATGGCACTTAACTGACTGACATCTTGGATGTGAAGGTCAAAACTGGTGGAAGTAATATAGCTCACCAGAACAATCTTTTTGTCTCCCTGAATTCTGATCTTTTAATAACCTCTGTATTTCTTTCACTTTCAGTGTCCACTCACACCCTAGTGGCTTTATTTCCATCATTTAAGATGAAATGATTAAAACAAAAAAAAAATGAAGTTACCTGATTATACTACACAGTGAGGTCAGCTATAATGAAAAACCTTTCCTTTCAGAAAAAGTGAATGTCTCTTCCCCTTCCCTCACACACACTGATATCTGACTTTTTCTAAGTCCACTGCAGAGAAAACTTCAAAAAAAAAAATTCTCTAAAGATATGAAGAGTAATGGATTCTACCTTACCATGCTAGTAAATAATATTTTGGCAGGGGATTTTGTATTCAGAATTGTCCTCCTTGATTGACTGATTATTTGATTTCTCACTATCAAGGCTAAAGAACTTGGTTTGCCCTACTAAATAATTTTTTTTTTTTAATCATATCACCCCGAGCAAGGAGGTAACGCCACTGATGCGGAGGGGGCTACGTAAGAGTGAAAAGATTGGAAAAGAGAAAGCCGGAAACCACATCCTAAACAGGGAACAAGGAGTGAGCCTCTTCACCTGTTCAATAGACGCGGGTGGAGCATGAACCGGGCGATAGTTTAGTCTGTCTACTCCAATTGAAAAAAAAAAGAAAAAAAGAAAAGAGTGAAAAGATTGGAAGGGAGAAAGCCGGAAACCATATCCTGAACAGGGAACAAGAGATGAGCCTCTTCACCTGTTCAATAGACATGGGTAGAGTATGAACCGGGCAATAGTTTAGTCTATCTACTCCCAAACTGGGGTCAAAACACTATGAAAGTATAAAAATAGGCTTTTATAGAAAAATATACATTTTTGAAGGAAAAATAATTACATAACATTTTTGAAGAAAAATATTATTCTCAGCAAAACATTTTTGAATATAAAATTAGAAGACATTTTCAGTTTCCTAAGTTAAAGAATAATCTACCACAGAAAGTAATGGCAACCCACCACAGGGCAATCCTCCCACCACGGGGCAATCCTCCGCCCAGTCAATCAAGTTCTTAAAGATTTATAAGCAAAGATGTAAAAATTTCTGTATTCTTATAACCAGAATTCAAGAAATTAAACTTTATACTTTTATGGGTTTCTTCCATAATGAGCTTTTCAAAGTTGCATTTTTGAAAATGTTCAAATCATTTTGGGAACACATTATTGCATAATAAGTGGAAAGAAATATTTCTAGACTATTTTTAATAAGGTCAGGGCCATGTGCATTTGTTGATAAAGGTCACATTAAAATGTGCTTTTAAGTATAAATGATGTCAACTAAAACGTATCAGTTTCTTGCTATAAGATTTAAAAAAAAAAAAAAAAAAGTTTCCAGTCTTTGAAAAAGAAATAATTTCAAAATTTCAATGTTTATCGGGCATTCACTTTACTTTCTGGAATAGAATACATAAATGGACTAAATAGTACTTCCCCTGCTCCCTCTCGCTGCATTGATGAAATTCATCAAGACACTGATTAGACAAATGAAAAGGATCAGTCTAAAATTAGACACAATATGTCTATATTCTTCAATTTTATATATATATATATATATATATATATATATATATATATTTTTTTTTTTTTTTTTTTTTAATCATATCACCCCGAGCAAGGCGGTAATGCCACTGATGCGCAAGGGGCTACGTAAGGGTAAAAAGAACGGAAAAGAGAAAGCCGGAAACCGCATCCTAAACAGGAAACAAGGGATGAGCCTCTTCACCTGTTCAATAGATGTGGGTGGAGTGTGAACCGGGCGATAGTTTAGTCTATCTACTCCAATTGAAAAAAAAAATAAATAAATAAAATAAAATAATAAAAGAAAAGAGTGAAAAGATTGGAAAAGAGAAAACCGGGAACCGCATCCTAATCAGGAAACAAGGGATGAGCCTCTTCACCTGTTCAATAGATGTGGGTGGAGTGTGAACCGGGCGATAGTTTAGTCTATCTACTCCAATCGAAAAAAAAAATAAATAAATAAATAAAATAAAATAATAAAGGAAAAGAGTGAAAAGATTGGAAAAGAGAAAACCGGGAACCGCATCCTAAACAGGAAACAAGGGATGAGCCTCTTCACCTGTTCAATAGATGTGGGTGGAGTGTGAACCGGGCGATAGTTTAGTCTATCTACTCCAATTGAAAAAAAAAATAAATAAATAAATAAATAAAATAAAATAATAAAAGAAAAGAGAAAAGATTGGAAAAGAGAAAACCGGGAACCGCATCCTAAACAGGAAACAAGGGATGAGCCTCTTCACCTGTTCAATAGATGTGGGTGGAGTGTGAACCGGGCGATAGTTTAGTCTATCTACTCCAATTGAAAAAAATAAAATAAAATAATAAAGGAAAAGAGTGAAAAGATTGGAAAAGGAAAAGAAAACCGGGAACCGCATCCTAAACAGGAAACAAGGGATGAGCCTCTTCACCTGTTCAATAGATGTGGGTGGAGTGTGAACCGGGCGATAGTTTAGTCTATCTACTCCAATTGAAAAAAAAAAAAATAAATAAATAAAATAATAAAGGAAAAGAGTGAAAAGATTGGAAAAGAGAAAACCGGGAACCGCATCCTAAACAGGAAACAAGGGATGAGCCTCTTCACCTGTTCAATAGATGTGGGTGGAGTGTGAACCGGGCGATAGTTTAGTCTATCTACTCCAATTAATATATATATTAAACATATACTGTTAAATATAACAGACAATGAATGTATTTTTTTTTTTTTGTTTAATTATAAGCCGTTCTAAACATCGGATTTTAGCTTTAATTTCAGGTGAAAATAAAGACAAAAATTGTCCAACATTTGAATTTTTTTTTCATGCTGGTTCTAAGCTTTCGACTTACATGAGTCATCTTCAGAGAAGTTACAGGGACATAAACATAAAGACATCCACCATCAAAGATGATTTTATCTTGTGTTGACAAAGCATTGCTTAGAACCAGCATAATTAAAAAAAAAAAAAAAAAAAAAAAAAAAAAAAAAATATCCAAATGTTGAACAATTTTTGTCTTTATTTTCACCTGAAATTAAAGCCAAAATACGATGTTTAGCATTCATTGTCTGTTATATTTAACAGTATATACTTAGAAAATTATCTGTTGCCTCGACACACTATTAAATATATATGGTGGGTCACAAAAAGAGGGACAAGTAAATGCTCATCTTTTCTTTTTTTCCAACTGAATTGTATACCATACCTGTAGGTTTTATCTGATACCAAGACGGACCACTAGGAGGAGTTTTTGGTTGAGCAGAGGACAAAGATTGTAAAACTGTATTTTGCAACTAAGTCATTGACACTTAATCAGGGACAATTTCGATGTGAATATTCTTGGAGAAAAATTCTCCATTGCCATGTCTAGTAGAAAAGTTTCAAAACACTAGAAGTGTGGTTTGGTTAATAACGAAGGCCATTGTAGCCCAAAGTTCACAGTGAGGATGTCAGGGAGCAATTGGAACAGTCCCCCAGCAAATCCACTAGACAGCTGTCATAGCAAGTGGGCATTTTTAGGAGATCTGTGCACCAAATTATTCAGTGATTTGAAAATGTTTCTCTTCATAGTGCAGATTCAAGTGCAAACTCAAACCAACAAAACCAAACATTACGAGTGTGGCCAAATAATATATTTTGTGCCCCACCACATATCTGTGTGTGTGTATGTGTGTGTGTCAGATTAATAAATTGCAAAGATTGTGTTTGCTTATTAAAATCCAATCAAGCTCACAAATAATCTTTCGTGTATTAAAAATTGTAAGAAATTAGCTGTAACTTTGGCAGATGATTTTATGATTCATTTCTCAATGTTCCCATGTGTTTTCAATCTCCTTCGAAGATCATCTTTAGGGGTATAAGTTGTGGTAAGTACTTGGGAACATCAAGAAATGAATAATAAAATCATATGTCAAAGTTAAAGCTCATTTCTCACATCTTTCAATTACAATACACAAAAGATTATCCATGAGTATGAACAGATCTTATTAAAAATAGGCAGAGACAATGTTTGCAACAATGCAACAATTTAATATGACATGTCAAAAAAAAAAAAAAAAAAAAAATTTGCTGCCCAAATACACATAAAATATATATATATATTACATACATATACACACACACAAAAAAAAAAAATAATATATATATATATATATATATATATATATATATATATACACATTTTTTTTTTCCTCCTTTTTACATATATGGATTAATAAGATTAATAGATAAAATAACAATTGATTAATAGTTTACCAAATTATTCTCATGGTGACATGGTTCAACAGTTCAGGATTATTATACATTTATGTTATAATAAAACAAAAATCAGTCCTAAGTAGTCAATCCCTTGTTACGTTACACATGAGCGAGAAGTTTTAAAATATAACCAATATTATAATGAATGAGCCAAATTACTACGATTAATATCAACTTTCAATGCAGTTACACTTTATAAGTTTAGAACAAGTAAAAGTTTGTGGCTCATTAATACATTTAAGTTCTTTCGAAAAATTTCAAAATAATATAATAATGGGTATTAATTTTTAAAATTTCTGTAAGTATTATTTTCTAATATTTTTTACTTTCAAAATAATCGGAAAAATAAACTCAAAATTACAAGCATTTTTTCTTTTCGATCAAAGATTTCCATTGTATTGAATCAATTGTCAAATCTGCTTTTAGAAAAATTGGTTCAGTGTGTCATGCTAGACAATTTTTCTCACCAGAATCTATCTTACACATTCATAAATCTACTATTCATACATGCTTTGAATATTGCTGCCATATCTGGTCTGGTGATTCTGCTATGTATTTAGAGATTCTTGATAAAATCCAAAGAAGAATCTACATTATTGGTCCTGACATGGCATCTCAGCTTTAGTCACTTTCATATAGCTTCCTTGTGCCTTTTCTATAAATATTTTCATGGTAATTATTCTGATAATTTTTTTAAAAATCTAAGTAATCTAAGTATAAAAAAAAGCTTAAGTGCTGTACTAGATTGGCAATAAGGTCTCATCATTTAACTGTAAGTCTATTGTTTTTCTTAACTTACAGCTGTAATTTCTTTACAAACTTCAATCACTGGAACAAAAGGCAAATATATATTGCGAAGTTCTAAATACTTCACTTTATCCCAGGCATAACTAATTATCGTGACCAAAAAGGTCACAAGACACATTTTTTATGAAACAAGTAAAATGAAAATCCCCATTTAAATAAACCACACAGAAAATTCACTTTATAGTGGTTTTAACAATATTCTCAAATAGAAACATTTCTTTACTGAAGATTGATTTATAATTAATGAATCATTTATGTGGCATGTCTCTTCAGAACATTGGCAATCACAGCTTTCCACAATTTCCTCTCCTTTGTAGCCCTTAATTTTTTTTCTATATTTCCTAAACCTTTCTCCACCATCCATTTACTCAAGCTCAAAAGGTCATATTGTTTTCCTGTCTCTTTCCTTCAATTTATCCTGTGAGTATCAAATTTTTCAAGCCCTCTTTCCTCATTATGTGCTCTCGAAATTCCAACTCTTTTGACGCAAAGTATAAGTATACTTTTTGTTTCCATTTTCAATAAAATCTAATCTTTGCTTACATGGACAGTATTCATGAATACAACTTTGTTAAAAACCAAGCGAGGTTCCTAGACAATGTTCTGTAATATTTGATACAATGTTTGTAAAGGAACAAAGGTAAATGATAGAAATATATTTTACAAGTGTTTCTAAAAATAAAGTCGATTGTTTGCGCAATAAAACATCAGATGTACCATAATTATTGACACTATTTACATTGTTCAGACAGTTGTCTGCATCTCCATTGCCATATTCATGACATTTTGCAAGAAGGCTGGAATGTACAACAGCCATGAATATAGCAATAAATATGATTAAAGTCTGAACAATATAGTGTAAATAATAACAATACCTCATCTCAGAAATATAGACAAATACATACGATAATGTGTAATATACGAAATTACTTTTCTTAATTTATCTAAGAGAATATAATTTAAAGTAGGTACTTCCACTTTTTATTTTTTTAGCATAAAATGGCATGATGAAAAAATGCTCCATACTTAGTAAAAAAAAAAAAAAAAAAAAAGTTTTATCATCAAAATGTTTGTTATTAAAAGGAAAAACCAAAGTATATATTTTTTTTTTAAATTATATTTTTCAATCCTTTCTAACATGTTTGAAATTTTAGCTAACCCCAATCAGTTTGGGACCAAAACTGACTGGGAATTTTTCTGGTGAAAAAAGATTTAAAAATTCTTGCAAAAATCAAATAATTGTCAGATTTTAATGAAACTTTCAGGACTTATTTCCAAATAAATGAATTTATTTATATCACCCCTCCCACAAAATTTCATAAAATTTCTACAAATTAAGTTCTGTCTAAACTGTTTTAGCAATTAAACTCGGGTCTTTTTGGGGAATGTAAATCATCTATTCATTTTCATTATTTTCAAACAATTGCCACTTTCCTGAAAATCTGCTCTGAATAGTAACATAAAAAGTGCAATAAAACAATCTAATTGTTTAATTAAATAAACTTAATTCCTTTTATAAATATTAAGAACATTATTGCCTGATAAAATTTTTGCTATCAATAATGAATTTTTACAAGAATTTTCATTTTTTTCTTTTCTTAAAATATAATAATAGTTTCAAAAATCTTAAAACTTCCTCAAAACTTTGTCTGGGTTATTAAGTTATTAAATGATGACTATATTTATTAATCAAAAATTGAAAAGCTTAGTACAAATTATCATGCTCTAAAATTTTTTGAATAATTTTTTTTCCATGTATATAAAACGTGCCCATTTTGAAAGTATGGGTTACTATACACAACATTATCAGATAAGATCAATGACTATAGTAAATTTCAAGTCAATATTCCTAAAATTAGATTGAGTACTTAAAAATTATATGAGAAAGCATTCACCCAGCATTTTTTTAAATTGTTATAAAAGATTAAATCTCTATAGGGCAGCAATAAACATGTAAATAGCTTATCAGTGCTTGACAAGTACCTGTCGGGTGTTAAAAGATATGTAAAAATTACTAAAAAGTATGCTAATCAGCTATTTTTTTTAGAGTGGGGGGTGAATTTCAATCAATATAATTTGTTTGAAAAATACACTATGAAGTATTTTGCTTAATTTAATCCTTTAGCTTTCAATTAAAGCTAAAAATGAAAGTTTCAAAAAACTTTTCCATTCATAAAAATTCATTTTAAAACTTACGAATTTTTAGAGAAAAAGTAGAGCTATCTAAAAGTAGGTACCTCTACTCTTTTTCGATAGCTATATTTTAAAATTAATTTTTAAAATAAAAAATTTTTTGGAACTTTTATTTTAACTTTAATTGAAAGCTAAATGATTAAATTTACTTCCAATAAGCAATACACACTTATTTCAACTAGAAATTACATTAATTGGAATTTCAGATTTGTTTAAAGTTTTCAAAAATTACTTTTTGTCCATTTTGACAAATTTGCAAACAAAGGTTAATGCTCAGTAACTCGGTTTTAAAAATGTAGCAAACATAAAATACACATCAATAACATTTTTAGAAAATTAGCAAATTTAAAGTTAAATTAATCTGATTTGAAACAAGTATTACTTGTTTATAGGATGAAATTAAGAATGAAAATACTTCTTAATCACCGAAGTCATATTTCTGATGAGTGAAATAATTGATCACAGCCAGATGTGGTGATAAGCAAAATATGGTTGACCAGAAATGACATAATTATCCAAATGTTTCCAGTGAGGGGGAGAAACTGCGGAAAACGTGGACTTTTAATGTCACACATGAATTATACTTATAAAAATCTTCCTACACACAAAGATTATTTCAAATATCTTTTGACTCAAAGATTTCTATTAAAGCTTTTCAATTTTTGATAAGTAAATATAGCCTTTGCTTAATAACTGCCACAAGGATTTGAAAAATTTTAAAAGCTTGGAAACTTTAAAAATTTAATTAGGGAAGAAAATGAAAACAATTCTTGCAAAAATTTATTATTCATTGAAAAAAAAAAAAAATTTTCTCTTCAGTCTATAATGTCTTTAATATTTTTAAAAGCAATTAAAAGCTTATCTAATTAAATAATGTCAGTTTTATTGCATTTTATTTTACTATTTGAAGCAGATTTTCAGAAAAAAGTCATTTAAAAAATTTATATATATATATATATATATATATATATATATATATATAGACAATTTACCTTCAAGAAATTCTGCGTTAAACTAATAAAACAAACTTTCAAAACAGAATTTAATTTCTTGAAATTTTATGAAGAGGGTGCAACAAATGTCAAAAAAAAAAAAAAAAAAAAAAAAAATATATATATATATATATATATATATATATATATATATATATTTACCAAGGTTTTCTAAAAAACAATTTCCCTGATGTAATTAGTTCCCAAGTAAGCATCTAGAGATGACACCACCATTTACTCCAGTCTCAATAAGAAATCCGCTGACAAAGTAAATCGCTCTGTTTCTCTTGGAAAAGATCTCCACTCTATGATGGATTGGAGTAAGAAATGGCTTGTAAATTTTAAATCTTCCAAAACAAAACTGTTCTCCTTTAACCATCATAGATAAACTTTCCTACCTTCTATAAGTATGGATGATGCTAGTCTCCCAGAAAACAATACACTGTCTCCTTGGCCCCAGTCTCTCAGCCAATCTCAGGTGGAGCAACTACATTGAATCAATAACTACATCTACTGCTAAGAAGATTGGGTCACTGTGTCAGGCCACAAAGTCCCCCCCACCCCGTCAGAATCCATCTTGCACATCTATAAATCTACCATTCGTCTGTGCATTGATTACTGTTGCCACATCTGGTCAGGTGCTCCTGCTTATCTCAGGGTTCTCAACAAAACCCAAAGGAGCTTCTGCAATGTAATCAATCCTGATTTGGCAGCTTAACTTCAGTCAATTTTTCACTGATGAGAAGTGGCTTCCCTCTGTCTTTTCTAAAAATATTTCCATGGCTTTTGCTCTGACAAGCTTATTTCCTTGGTGTCCTGACAACATGAATTTACACATGTTACTAGATTGGCAACTAGGTTCCACCATTTTATGACCAATTCAGAGTAGAAGTGGTGGATTCATTTGACTAAGTTGCTTTTCTCACACTTCCCACCTGTAGAACTCTTCCGTATAATTGCTTCCCTGATAGTTACCATCTCTAAAAGTTCAAATGCAACATCAACTGCCGTCTTCTATCTCCTTGACTTTATCTAATCCTTTCGACATTCTCTGTACCTTGTTCTTTCCTCTCTATAAACACCCTGCACACCAGTGGCAATACTGTGTCTTGGGGTAAAATGATTATAATAAAAGAAAAAGCATTCATTTGTAAATAAGTCATGAAAGTTTCATTAAATCTGACAATTATTTGATTTAAGCAAGACTTTCTAAATTAATGTGTTTTTCACCAGAAAAAAATTGTAATATTACATTATCCATAGCAAACTCTGGTAAAAGATTTGGTCAACTGCTGTCAAAAAACATTTTTTACAAAACTTTTTAACATTATAGAATGAAGAAATGTTTTAAAATAATTAAAAAATGCCTTGATCTTTCCTCTTAATAACATTTTGACAGAAAAACTGTTTTTATTAAGTTTGGGACCCTTTTTACCATATTATGCTGTTTTTTTTTTCAGCAAATTAGTGGAGGTACCTATCTAAATGGTAATAATGAAAATGAACATGCTTTAAAAGGAATAGAAAAAACAAAAAACTACTGTAGCTAACAACTCTAAAAAAGACAACTGCAATTCATTGGAAAAAGGCAAAAGGCAATGTTATGAGAAACTCACCAACAAATAGTTTCTATTTCTTGTAAATGGTGAACGCTTGCAACTGCATGACAAACAATGATAATAATAGGTCAATCATGAATGAACAAACAACATAGTAGAGAACAGCACTTTACTGTCCCAATTCCAAGGTAATACAACTGGAAATGTATCATGAAAGGCAAGACAATTTCAACAAGTTCATCACACTTGACTCAACAATTCTTAACCTTCACGGTTCATTCAATTCAAAATTCTCTCACAACCCTTGATCTTAATAAAACAAATTAAATTTAAAAACCAAAATTGTCAGATTTACTATTAAAAAGTAAATTACTTTTTCTTTTACACTAATGTTTATCTAATACATGGTTCAAGAGCCACTCGAGGTAGAGTTACTGAAGGAGATATGTAATAAGAGTAAAGAGTAGAAAGTGAGTATTATGTGGGTGTAGAGGATAAATAATTACTGACCCTTGACTTGAAATTCATCATTGTGGGAGTCTGTTCCACAAAGAAGTGGCTTTTGATAAATAAATTTTTAGAATTCATAAGATGTCAAAACGAAAAAAGTTTATATGAAAATATTATCGATAAAACCATTTAATGCACTGGCGGCTTGCTTTTTCTCAAAAGTTTAAAACATTTTACATATTTTGTTTTTAGGGTCTTTTCTGTGAATTCACTTATCGCAAATATTTATATTATAAATTTTCAAATCAAAGCTTATTTTTTGGCACTATTTAGAAATTTAAAAATAAAAAAATAAAAATAAAAAAAATTGTTTAACATGCCTTGCAACAGCTCCAATCCTCAGAATTAAAAATTACCAAAAATCAAGAAGTTATTCCCATTTCATAAGTGCAGCTAATATTCAAAGTACTTGCAAGAATTTTTTTTTTTTTACAAAAAAAAAAAAAAAAAATAGAAACTGTTTTTAGCTTGTTTATCAGGGTGAGTGTGAATGTAGACCCCACGCTTAGAATTAGCGCACACCAGTCGCTCTATTTGGGGTGACCGTAAAGGTTAGCCCAACCCAAATGAATGGGCCTCAGTCTGGGAGAATTGTGTGAATTTTAGGAAATTCAATTTATTTTGTGGTGAATTAACAGAAAAGATTCCTTGTTTTTTGAATACCACATGAATAAATTAAAAAAAATAAAAACACAGATGAATGATTTGTTGATTTGGGAAAAAATAAGGAGAGGATTTCTAGCATCCCCACCCCATATATAGTGTGTGTGGGTGAGTGTGTGCGCAGGTTCGTTATAAAATTTATGATGCCTACATATAAATAAGGGTCAAGTACAAAACATTGCTTAATCCCTGCAACCACTGTCAGGCTGGTGCTGGTATCCACCAACCAACAAGGGATGTGCTGTCATAGGATGGATTTGACAGACCTCTGCTTTACCCTTGTTGTTTATTTACACTTAAAAATACACTGCACAAAAGCCAAAACATGGCACAGTGAAATTGGAACAGATACGACACTTTAAATCCCAACCCAAATGATGTCGTTCATGG
Source organism: Ascarosepion bandense (assembly GCA_037127315.1). Lineage (NCBI taxonomy): Eukaryota > Metazoa > Mollusca > Cephalopoda > Sepiida > Sepiidae > Ascarosepion > Ascarosepion bandense. The sequence continues at coordinate 2,542,205 of JBBBDQ010001150.1, read as the reverse complement.
GTACTGATTCTAGACAAAAAAGCATCAATTCATAAATAGTCCGTTGATTTTTATATGATAGTTCAGATTCAGAGCTTAAGAGTCCTGCGTAAAAACAATTATGACCATTCTATATAACAAAGAAAATTATTTTTAATTTTATTGATTAATTCAAACTGATTCTCAAACCACAAATTGATGAAATCTGGTATATTTTCTGTCGTAGTTTATGAGTGAAACAAAAAATATAACGAATTAAGTAAGAAGGGTTAAATAATAAAAAATATAAAACAAAAAAAGATTGATTAATAAAAAATTGTTTAGAACTTCCAACAAAATTTTAACTTTTCAAAAAACATTCAGGCTCTGAATTTCAGGGACTTGTCGAGTTAAAGGCAAGACTTTAATTAAAAAATAATTTTTGAATAAACCACTGCTTGAATCTTAAATCTGATTGTTCGAGAAAACAAAAACCATAAAAGTATTTCTACTCTATTATATACATTTTTTTCTGTTTTTTTTTTTAGACCTGACAAAAATGAAACTGCTCCAAACAAATCAATTCACAATAGCAGAATGTTTTGAAGAACACATTCTGCTATAATGTATATTTTTAAAAAAAAATAAACAGGGGTAGGCAATTTCCTAAATAAATATCTGCTCTGTAAGTTAAATTAATTTACATTAAGCTCTCTATTGGATCAGCTTATAATATTTTAACGATATTATTAGGATCCTCCTGGATTATTTACCAACCTTATACCAGGTTAATTATCAATCTTATCCTGGATTTTTACTGCATATATATATATATGTGTGTGTGTGTGTGTGTGTGTGTGTGTGTGTGTGTGTGTAAATTTAAAATGCATAGTTTTAAGCTAACTCCAGGCTTGTTTTGAAAAACAAAATCAAGTCATTTTTAGTATTGCTAAATATGGTTATCAATGTTTCAGCCAATCCATTACAGCCTTATTCAGAAATATAATCCATAAGGAAATAGCAGCTTTTTTTTTTTTTTTTTTTTGTTAACACAAATCATAACTGAAGAAGGCTGTACAACAGATCAACCGAAACACTAACATCATTACAAAAAGAAAAATTGTTCAATTGTTGAAACAAATACTGGAATATTAAGTTATTAGACAATAATACACAGCTTCAATTTTGTCTGAATTTCTGGTATGAGGGGTTATCTATGCTATTTACATGTGAACTAGTCTCATCATTATTTAAAAAAAAAAAAAAATATGACAATAGTCAGCAATAGTGTGAATTTTAAACAATGTAGCTTCAATTTTGAATATAGAGCAAGGTGTTTTTTTTTAACTTTGTTATAAGTTATTTCAAAAATATTTTCCCATTGAAAATACTGCATCATAAAATATGCAATCTTTATATCTCCTTACAATCACTAAAAGTAACCTTTAAATTCAAACATGTAAGCATGGGTATCCAGCCTAAAAACAAATGAAATAAAAGCTTTAAGGGATGTACACAAACTAAAAATGCAATAATAATTACATTATGACTGCTGAGTTAGCAAACTTAACAGACCATAATTGCTTAAGAAACAAATCAAAATCTTAACACACACAAATCAATAAAAAGAAGCAATTTTCTGTGTGCCTTTTTCTGTAAAAATTTGTATTACTTACAGAAAGGTGTATAGAGGAAGAAATTACATATGGCATGCTGAAAGAAAATGAATTTTTTTAAAGTACTATTATTATTAGGAAACTTGTAATTTTATCTAAAGTGAGATATAACTACAACATGCATTTAAAGTTTCGAACAAGTTCTTAAATTAAGATCATTTATTTCAGCCAACCAGTTTCTACTTGGAGTATCATTTTAAAAACCTACAAAACCTCAAAAACATCAAATAAATTACATTAAGATTAAGATACAATAAAAATTAAGAAAACTATGTTATTTATGTGAATTACTTAAAGGTAAGATAAAGAAATTCATTGCTAAAAGTCCCAAATTCAAAATAACAGAAATTTAAAAAAAAAAAACAAAACAGTAGTGGCAATTTTTAACTGAAAGAACTCATTCTTACATAATCAACAAGCAATAGCAAGTGCTGATAAGGTGTTGAAATGTTTGTGGTTGTTATGGAGATTTCATTTTAAAGAAAAAAATGATGGGTAAGACCCCTATTTACATAATTTTTAAGTACTCAATCTAAAATGTTAGAAAATGTTATCCAGAATCTAATTTTTTTTTACTAATGTTGCCATTAAATTTGTTGTAGTCATCACTCTTATTTTCTGATAATGCCGTGTATGGTTTACCATACTTTCAAAAATCAATACATTACATAATATTTTATATACATAAAAAATAAAAAAAACATTCTAAAATCTTTGTGCAAAATGATTTGTATTAAGCTTTTTAATTTTTCATTAGTAAATAATTCTCGATCACTTAACCGGAAAAGTAATTTTTTTTTTTTTTTTAAATCATAGCTAAAATGAAAACAATTCTTGTAAAAATTACTCATAAAAAAAATTCTTTAGACAAAAGTAAAAGTGTCTTAATAAAAATCTTATTTAAAAGCAATTAAAAGCTTTTCTAATCAAATAAGATTTTTTAATTTTTAATAGCATTTTTATTTTACGAGACTGAGCAGATTTTCGAAAAATAAGTAATAGTTAAAAAGAAAATCATTTTATTCTCCAAGAAGTCTTTCAAGTTAAATCAATAAAATTTCAAAAATAATTTAATGCATTTGTGAACAAGTCCTGTAAGTGTGATTAAAATCCGACAATTCTTTGATTTTTGCAAGAATTCACAAAATGTGTATTTTTTTTTTTTTTCCCAGTAAATTAAAAAAAAAAATAAATACAAATAGAAAATTAAACCGCTGACGCAAAAAATAAATAAAAATAAAAAATATTTTCAACCAAAATTTCGAACATGCTAGAGATGGATTAAAAAAATTTATACTTTGGTTTTTCCTTTTTCAAAACTTTGTTTTTAAAGTTGGGGTCTTTTTCATCATGCTATACTGATTTTTCAGCGACAAAGTGGAGTGGAGGTACCTGCTTCAACTTATTGCAACATTAGCATTTAATTGGGAATTCTTCTTGGAATGTGATTAAGTTTGTTTATAAATTTACAATTGTTAACTTTTAAACTTTTACTTAATTATAAAAAAATTCCAAGATGATTGAAGTTTTTACACTACACAACTGAATTGAATTTATTTGAATATTATTGTTTCTTCTATTCCATTTCAAAATCCTCATTAATTTCAGATTTCATTATAAATCATAATATTCATTGCAGTATTCAACTGTTTATTTATGGCTGAGTATTATACCATTATGGTATTACCATCAACAATATCGTTTGAAAATGTTTTTGCTTTAAATAAAAAAAAAAAAAATGATGAATTGTGCTACAGCGCTCCTAAATGTTATCTTTGTAAGTCAATGATCAGAATTTAAAAAGGGATCTATGAGGGGTTTTTATGCAATGGTTGGATGATAAACCCTAAATTAAATAAAGGGAGTTTTTTGGGAGGTTGAAAAGAGACGAATAAAGAGAATTTGTTAAATAATTAAAAAATGACAAGGAATTCAGAAATAATTTTAGAAACTGATGGATAGTAACGTAATTGATAGACTTAATAGCGCGTGGTACCTGCAAAAATGAAAAAGGAAGTGAAATGGATGAGGTGGTTTCAAGAAAGAGTCTGCTTAGAGAGATACTAAAAGAGTGAAGAAGACTAAAATTGAAACCTCAGAAAAAGAGGAGAGAAAGAAAAGGCGAAGCTTTCCTTTTTCGACAAGCAGTAGTAAGCACTTTCAAGAGTAGTGGAAGCAGAAGCATCACATTCCTAGTTCGCTCTCAACATGACACAGTAGCAGGGCAACTTCGAAATAAATGGTAGCGACCAGAGAGAAAGAGAAAACGTAGAAAAAGATTTACACAGGCGGTTACTACTACTAACTGAAGAGGAAAAAAAAAGAAAATTGCGCTCATCTACACAAAATTTAAAACCTGCTTTCTAAAGGAAATCATTTTTTCTTTGCTCATCGCAACTTAAAATGTAAATCTTCGTATTTTTCTTTTATCATTTATTATTCAACAAAATGAACTGAAGAAGAGTGTTCATTGCGCTTCCTGGCGCAGTAGCCATATTGACACAATGGTAGTGCATAAAGGACCCCCATTTTTATTCAAATGATTCTCGTGGACAATCAAATTAAAAATACATCCTATCTTGTATAGATGAAAATAAATAAAACTACCCTAGGCTAATGAATACCATAGTTAACTGAGTAGAGAAAAAAAAGTAACCATTTTGATTTACAATTTGATTTTGAAATAAAAGATGTCTCTTAGTCTTAGAGAATCAATCGCCCAAAAAGGGGACACATATTTTTCACAGTGACGAGAAATAAAATTTAGCATAAATTCATTCTTTTTACAGTCAACAAAACACAATAGTTAATTTGCATTTTCAATAGGTATAAGATTTTAAAAATGTAGCTTAAAAAATGGTTTTTAAACAATTCTTAAAATTATTTATCTAAAAAGTTCGGGCATTTGAAACATCATTTTTTTTTTTTTTTGCCATTTACCAGTAATAAATACTTTTTATGCGAAAGGTTAATAACTTTAAATTTTATAAAATTATAATAATAAAAATAAATATAGGAAGCAAAAAATAGCTTTTTCACCGAACTGGAAAAAAAAAAATAAAAAAGATGCCCCTATTTTTTGCAAAATTCAAATGATATGGTTTTAGAACTTTGGACTCAGACTTTAAATGCAAGATGATGAAATGAAAAAGGTTTAAAAACATAGAAGAGAACTGGCTTAGTTTCACACATGCGAGAAGGAAGATATGAGGAAATCCAGAATTTAAAAGTTCGTTCTTAGAAATCTGCACCAAGATGACACCATTTCTAATTGGTGTTGAAAATGTTTACTGACAACCGATTATTTAAATTGTCATTCAATATAAAAAGTTAACAATGGATTTCATTGTAAACAAGACAAAAATACACTTGTGTATTTAACATTTCAGGTTTCATTTTGTTGTTAATGTTACAACACAAAGCACACGAACATGAAAGGTTTTTTGAATTTTCAATAATTCCATTTTTAGTAACCAGCCGAGAATTTTCAATATTTGAACACAAAACTGCATTTATTTTTATCGACGAACTGGAATAGTCAATTCTTAAATGTGGATATTAGAGAAAAAGTGTTACCAATAAATTCAAATTTTTATTTTAGCATTTTTTTTTTCAGTTTTCTTTAAATTTCATTTCATTTTCCTGCAAGTACTCAGCACCTCACTAAAAATAAAACGTGAATTTGCGAAATTGCAAAAAATATATTCCAATATTGGGAATATTTTTTAAAATTTCATATGCTCTACATCTCAAATAATAAATCTTATTTGAAAAATTAATTGTACGGATAAATCTTAGATTTGGAATTGGACAGCTGAAGTGAAAAGATGAAGAAAAAAACGGTTTTAAAAATCGCGGAAAACTACCTTACTTCTCTTTTACAGCTTTACCACAAAAAGCACACCTTCTGTCCAGACATTTACTCAGTTTTTTTTAAAGGAAGATTCTGAAGCTGATGGAAGCTTTTAAATCACATTCTTAAAGAAGGAAAGAGACAAAAAAAACAGTTCCAGTTCTTGTGGAAAATTCTATAACAATAGAATTGGTATCTCTTCAAGAACTTTCCGATGAAAATGATCGATACATGAATTGAATAATTGGTCAGTACAAAAAGAAAAAGAAAGAACATTGTCCCGGTTGGTAAAATGTCGAGTTAAAGTTTAAACTTGAAAAAGAAAACAATTTTAAAATATTTTTAAAGTCTTACGCTTCTGGTACTTTTTTTTTTTTTTTTAAATAGAGAAACTAAAATTAAATTTTTTTGTAAAATAAAAGAAGCATCAGATTCTTGGAACTAAAAACAGATGAATGTTTTTGTTGTTTTTTAACTGCTATGAAAAAAAAAATTTAAGTTTATGATCCATTAAATTTTAAAAAGAAAGGAATATTGCCAATGATTCTCTATCGTAAAAATCCAATTATTTTCTGTGGAAAATAACCGAGTGTTATTGTATATAGAAATACAAATTAACAAATCTCAGAGAAAATAATAGTATCAAATGATAAAAAGGACAATTTCGATAATTAATTTAAAAATAAAAAAATGATTGATCTTTTAAGAGCCGAGATAAATTAAAATTTAAAGTTCAACTAAAGAAATCAGATTTTCTTTATTTGGTTATCCCATATAATTACTGAAAAGAAACTTTAAATTAATCCACACATTAACTCAACCGAATATAATCAGTAAAAAGAAAAATAACAAGTAAAAAATATTTTTTGTAACAAACGAATGAATGAAGTGCTGAATTTACTACTACTACTACTAAACAAAGCACCGACTTTGAAAAGGCAGAATTGTTAAGGAGAAAAATGGATAATAGCGCTTCTTAAACAACAGGAACAAATAATTAAGAATCCTTCAATCTAAAAGCCAATCTTTTTTTTTCTTGAAAGATAAGAATGCCTACAAAGTCAAACGTAAGCGAGAAACACATTTTATTCCTTTCACACTCGTCTTCCTTTCAGTCACATCAAGGTACCAAAGCAGCGTATATTTAAAATCGCAATTATTGTTTAGCGCCTTTGTTTCAAAAGATAAATTTACTTACAGGAGTCACGAGTAGAAATTTACAGGTGATCCTTACCTTTAATAATAAGTGGTATGTAAATCCATTGGCCTACATACAAGCCATGCATGGCAAAAACAACGCGATACACTCCTCCTACATCTTACATACATCCGCCATCTTCCAGGGAGCTACTTCCGGTTTCTTTGAGACGCCGACCGATGTGGTGGTGGTAGGAGGTAAAGCAATAATTAAAGAGGAGAATGTAGACTAGCAATAGAGGGAGGAGGAGGAATGAACTAACGTTCAGGAGAGGAGGAGGAGGGGTACATTACATTACAATGGAAGGAAGAGAAGAAAGATTTCTACTATTGTTTTCCTGGGTCTGAGTAGGTTATGAAGAAATTGATTTACGGCGAACTTTTGGTGTGAACGAGTTATCCACAGACTCAGACTAGATGCCAACACATTTCATTTAGCCCAAACACAAATCAACGATATTTAATAAGACGGTTAATTAAAGAAAACAACGTCCTTACAGTACGAGTGTGATACTAACCCCGGGAGGATGAGGTACACTTTTAATTAAAAAAAAGTGGGGGGTATAGTTTTTGAGTAGGAGGTAAAAAATAAAGCACGAAGAGGAAAGTGTTGGTTTATAATGAAAGTAGGAGTGCGACGAAGATGTATTGTCGAAAAGAAGACAAGATTCTAATAGAAGTAGGAGAAAAAGGAGGCGGTTACCGTGGCAACAGCAGTCTGTCTCTTTCTCTTTAATAAAAGAACTACAACATCTAAGAAGATGAAGAAAAACAAAAACGTACAAGGAACAGAATAATTATTATAACGAACCGCCGTACTAAGCGCTTACTTGCTACAATCTCCTTCTTCAATCATTCAGTAATAATTAACAACCTGTATTAATTTTCCGAGAAAATTCTGTTAACAGAAGCTTTTTTTTCTGCAAGTGCTCGTTTTTTATCTTTATTTATTTATTGTTACATTTAATCGATTTCATGTGGTAAATTTCATGTATTATAAAAAGACTAAAAACAGTAACGCTGCATTTTTTTCTGCAACTTAAAACATGCAGTGAACGATTTATGAACTCTGTGATAACCAAAAAATCGGAATATTCTTCTATTTTTTTAGCAAATTGTGTAATTGTTAAGTAGTTATCGGATTAGTTCGAAAAATACCAATAAGTAGTAGTAAATGTTGCTTTTACTTTTATGAAAATTCCTAGGGAAAACATTTTTTTCTTCAAATTTATTATTACTTTTTTTCTTACTGACTCCAAAGAAAAACTAAATTCATACATGCCTGTTCTTGAACTACAAGGCTGTATTTTTAAAAAATAAAAATAAAAATGCTAGTTAGTAGAACTCGAATCTACCTGATGAAAAAAAAGTCCTTTTTTTCTCTTTTTTTTTCATCAGTAGGTTTGAGGTTTACTAGTCATTTTAAAAGACTGAGCCAATAATTCAAACTTATCGTTCCAAGCAAAGCTAGATTAATTTATGAGTATTGAATACATTTTTTATTTCAAAATTATTACTCTATTGAATACAAGACAATGTAAGTTCTATTACCAAAAAGGTTTGAATGAACCATAGCCATATCTTCTGTTGTTTTGGAAAAGGAATTAAATGTCTTTTCTAAAATGTTGATAATCACTCACATTCCAACAGTCTTTAGGGATTATTAGTAACTGCAATGAAAAATGGGATTCATTAATTAAGTGGTAATTTGTTACAAGAACTAAAAGATATGTTACCTACAGTAAAAAGTGTACTGTATGTGCATTATTTTTTTTAACCAAACTGGCAGTCGAATTCATAGTGAACTTAAACTCAAAGACGGCTTAAATAAGCACTGAACCAAAAAGTCTATTACACACAGTACTGGAACGACAACCTAGATTTTACCTACAAATCTTCGATTAGTAGTAGTCGTCATAGTGAGTGACAATCATCATCTTTTAAATAAAATGTGTTAATGGGCCAAATGGATAACTTGTGCTTTTCCTTTTAATTGTCATTGACCGTGAGAAACGTTTCCACTACTAATAAATTTTGATTACTAGTTAATAATAATAGTAATACAATTCAGAAAATAGTATTTTTGAGGTAGTAAGTATGTGGTAGTAATTTTGTTGATTGTGTAGTTTTTTAACCTTATTTTTTTAGTGCATTTTGTTTTGTAACAATAAAAATGCAGTCGATTGTTAAAATCTTTTTAAAAAAGTGTGTAAAAAACATTTTTTCTAACTACTCGTTCATTTGTTATTGTTAGTAGACTGCTAAAGCAAAAATTGTTACAAAGTATGAATAAACAAGGAGTCATTTTTTTTTTCGATCATAAAATTAAAATATTTTCTTCTTACTTTGCGGTTAGGGTACTAAAAATAATGAATTCCTCGGCTGTGACATTTTCCACAACAGAAATAGATTATAAAAATAACCAAGAGACACGGTGTAATTTTATCAATGAAATGAATGAATGAATGGAAACTAATTTGCATTTCTAGACGCTACAGGCACCAACATAAAATATACCACTTTTTAAATTCACTCAACAAACAAGACTAAGAGAGTTTTTTTTTAGTATTCAATTTGAATTAAAAATGTTATTTAATAACATAATTGCATTTTTCTTGTTCGTTGACTACAATTAAATTAATAAATGTTATTTTTATTGATAAATTCACGTAAATTACATTACTGCTGTATTAAAGAATTAAAAGGATAATTATAAAAATATTTTTTCGTCTCAGCATCACAAAATATTTTATTTTTATTTCAGAAAAATAATTATTAAGTAAAAAACACAGAAAAAACTGAAATACGAATCATTCAAAAAATTACTGCTACTATGATAGCGGCACTGGGAATTAGTCATAAATTAATAATAGTCAATAAACTTCCACTAATTGTGGTAAATTTTTAAAACAGCAATTTATTGACATTTTTTTTTTACAAGGTACTTTACGCCCATGTTGATTTTTGTGAATGTTTTTTTTTTGCTTGTTTTTTGTTTTTTCTTCATAGTAAAAATAAAAAAAAACAGTCCTATTATTCGGCATGGGATTAAGAGACAATTCATACGTTGCTCGCGGTTTACATAAGACGAAAAATGTACAAACGTATTGACTTCGAAAAGCTGTCATGTAGTTTGAGTTTCCGGAAAGTCTTTTGATCTTTTAACGCTTCGCTTCTCTCTTTTTGGAGGGTGGTGAGACGCTTCCCGCTAATTAATGTTGAAGAGGTTGACTATAACCTGTTGCGAATTTGCATATTTATCTGCTTTTCAGAATATGCGAACTCAAAAGGGTTTTCGTTTAAATTTAATTAAAAAAAAAAACAACAATTGGCTAAATATTCTCTTTTTATAAATCCTGATCTGTTCTGTTTTCTACAAAATCCAACAAACTTCTTGTTTTAATTCGGACGTTCTTTACATTTTTTTGTGTGACTTTTTAAATATGCTTCTGTAATCTTTATATTTTTTTTAATCATATCACCCCAAGCAAGGCGGTAACGCCACTGATGTGCAAGGGGCTACATAAGAGTGAGAAGATTAGAAAAGAGAAAACCGAAAACCGCATCCTAAACAAGAAACAAGGGATGAGCCTCTTCACCTGTTCAATAGATGTGGGTGGAGTGTGAACCGGGCGATAGTTTAGTATATATAATAATATATTTAATCGTATCACCCCGAGCAATGCGGTAACGCCACTGATGTGCAGGGGGCTACGTAATAGTGAAAAGATAGGAAAAGAGAAAGCCGGAAACCACATCCTAAACAGGGAACAAGGGATGAGCCTCTTAACCTGTTCAATAGACGTGGGTGGAGTGTGAACCGGGCGATAGATAGATCTATCTACTCCAATTAATCTATTGGGTATTTTAATTTTTACATTGTAAATATTATCAAAATAGTTTCCACTGAAATTACAACGTAATTTTCATATATATTTTTAAGAGTAAAAAAAAAATCATTATATTTTTCACAAGACATTCGACTTCCTAAAAATGTTTTCTTTAAAAACTTCTGTTCATTTGGTTAAAATTACTGGAAATACTAAAATCCGTTTAAGTTAGAATAACATCTTTTTGCCTTTGATCACAGGTATCAATTTTAAATGGGTGGGGTAACGCAACTGTTAGCGGTACAGAAAAAGAAATCGACACTACAAAAAAAGAATTCGACTTCACTTTCACACTTTAGGAAAAGCATGACTCTTTCTTCCCCTGCCAGCTATGGGTTAAACAGCAATGCAATCTGGGCTCTCTGATTGTCAACCATTCTAGTAGAAGAGCAACTCTGAATCCAAAACCTGGTATATTTACCCGGCCTCCCTATCTAAGCTGGATGTAATACTAGGTCGTTTTGACCTGGGGAGTGCCATACACATACTTATGCACATGGGCCAATGACAGTAATTGATTTTTGCCCTGTCCCCGCGACCGCTGGCATCGGCATTACACCGATCCAGCTTTTTTTGTAATGCTATGGGGAAGGTACTGCCGCAGGGTTGGGATCCCCGGGGCTCAGCAACTTCTCCCATCAAAAATGAGAAAAATCATAGCTCCAGTACAGGGAGGTTAAACACGCCACCTCAGTAAACCCTCATTGGCAATAGTTAACTCCTGGGTTAGTTATCTAATTTTTTTTTTTCTAGCGAGACGTTTGCTACATAGTCATTAAAAAGATTATGGAATGTACAACTAATTGCGAAACCGGATTGTGAACTTTATAATCTTGACGAATGTCGAATTAAAAAAATCACTCCATAACCACTGAAACAAATTCTCACACTCACATTGAGAATCGGTGGTTTTCTGTGTCACCAATGGCAATAGAAAATGGCAGAAAACATTTACAAAAGTCTATGTTTATGTATTCTTTCTTCGATATTCCCTGTACATTTTTCTTTTACTGTAACCCACTGTGCACCAGTGGCGGACCTGCCTTGTTTCGAGTGAAAGGATTATAAAACAATCAAATTCATCATTGCATCCTCCCAGAATATGACATCTTTCTGTGTGATGAATTGTATGAATCGATATAATTGGTAATCCGAAGGTACAAAATCAGGTAAGTATAGCGAGTGGAGTAGGACAACCCCAGCCAATCGTTAACAATTTCTGCTGGGTCTGCAAGTAAACGTAATGTCTGGCGTTTTCCTGAATGAAGGCGACATCTTTCCAATTGGCTAAATCCGCGTGCTTTTCAAAGATGGCTGCCTTCAGCTGTTCAGACTGAGAGGAAAAATAGATTGACGCTTCTCTCCGAGGAACAGGAGTAGAAAAGTTTATCCCTTGTTCCTTGTTTAGAATTGGGTTTCTAATTCCTTCTAAAAACTACGTCCACAACATACAGGTTGCGATCGGTAAATTGTCGCCACATCTCGCGCATGCGCTTTGTCTATTTTTATTTTGTTGATTGCACATTACAGTAGGGTCAGTTGGGCACCATCTGTGAGAAAAAGAGCGCCATGATGCAAATAACCCTGCCAGAAATTTGGAAATAACATGCTGCACTGCTTGGCATTCGCTCCGGAAGCAACAATACGAACGTTTCAGAGTGTTTGGGTGTTAATCCTAGGACAGTGAAGAAGATTCGGAAAGAGTTGGATAAGTATAATGGTGATTACGAAAGTGTTTGGAGTGATCACTTATGATGGCGATGTTATCCCTCTATTCATCCTCCCTCAGTGCCTCGGACTAAACACGGAGGCCTACATCAAGTGTCTTGAGAAGATAGCACTGTTCTAGGTCAAGAGGGTGACTGCTGGAAGAATCTATGTTCAGCAACAGGACTCTGCACCATGCCACGCAAGCAGTAGAATCCAGTCATGATTTCTGCAACCACATCACCCCTTACATCTGGACACCTTACTCCCCAGACTACAACTCCCTTGATTATTATGTGTGGAGTGCAGTTAAGCAAGAGCCCAACAAAACACATTGTAACCAAGGAGTATGGCAACATTCACGAACTTATGTGACACTATCTCACGCAGTGATGCTTTCCCTTCTCCCGCGGGGATACTTTCCTTTGGCTGGTTTAAAACAACGGAGAGAGAAGTTGATATTGGTGAAATTATTAGTGTTTTATTGCGTCACGCGATGTGAGCTTAAGGAAAAAATAATAATTTTAGTACCATCAAGTGCTTCTAAAAGCACGGAAATATAAAATAAAGTTATTTTGGATAAATATAAATTTCTCGTCTTTCATGAGTTTCACCTCTTTTATGTTCAATATGGATTTCTCTTAGATCTGGAATGTATTCCGCTAATCTGAAGACGCGTTGACAAAACAAGTGTTAGAGTGATTTGATAAGGTCACCCAAGGTCAGGGCCGCTGGTGAGTACATTCGGGTCCGTGCGAATTTAAAATAGAATCAAGCTCCGATGTGAGTTGGCAAAATCTCATTCATCCGCAAATCGAGTGGGCGAAGACCGATTTTCATTGGCCGAAGACTGTGGACCGGCCGGATCCCCAGAGAGGATCGAAATTGGTTATAAAAATAGATGCTCGACACGAAAAATTGAGTTGGAGAGATAATTGTTCAGACTTTGGGCAGAGTGCCACCGCCGTCAGTACCCACACACACTCCGCCAGCGGCCGCTCAGATTCGGCACATTCCGTCAGATTCCGTCAGATTCCGTCAAGAACCCGAAAGAACTTTGCTGTTTTAGAAGTACATTTCAACGCTAACATTTCAATTAACGATTAGAAGCTTTGATGCTTTTGGCGAACTTTCTCTCTCCGTTACAACCAGCATTTTAAACAACTGTATATCATTTCCGACGATTGTATATCATTTTCGACAACTGTATTCTTGGGATAAAAACAGACATTGTTTTTTTGTTTTTTTTCTTTATATAAAGACATTCTACGTAGCTCTCCAGGTGTGTTCGACTTCGTTCATTTATTTTATTAATTTTTTTTTTTTTTTTTTTTGGTGCCGTATTTATTTATTTTTTTTTTTTTCAACTCATATGTGTACACCAGTGTCCGGACTGGCTAAAAGGGACGACTATTGAAATTGCACGACGAGACTTCTGGGATCTAATCACAACGTGGGACAGTGGCCCGTTGTTGCAAAAGACGTCCTGTAGTCCAGCTTTTGTGGCGACATCATCGGGCGGAATCGTCGCGACCGGGTGGCAGTGTCACAACTGGAATCGTCACGACCGTCATCGAGAACGAGCGTCGCATAAGGGCTACAGTGCCCTGTGCGGTATCACAACTGGTTGCCGCCGGGCGAATTGAGGGCCAGCCGCACTGCAATATCATATCTGGTGCCGTTTCGACCAGGATCTGGCTTGAGGGCAGTCCGGTCACACTTAAACAAGGAGACAGTTCAAAAGAGATGCAGGAGATTCCGAAATCGTACGGGAGCCGTGGCTGAAACCAATGCCGATTTTATTGAATAAATGTACTCTTTAGTATTTTAAGATATTTTTGTCATTTTGGTAAATATATTTGTTAAAATGCAAAGTGTTAAAGTGTTATTTTCATTTTTGCGTAATGTAGACGACAATTTATCCATTGCACTGTATACTTTTAACGTCCCCGATTGAACTCTGAAATGTTACCTCGTAATTAAATCTATACTTTTTCAAATCAAGAGTTAGCCGTTGTCTTTCTTGCATTGCTCCAAGAACTTCATTCCTTGCCCTTTCGTACGCTCATACACAGTAATCCTCTAACACGAGAGGCTATTGGGCCTTGTAATGGATTAAAATTAGTGAAAATTAAATGTTTTGTGAGTTAAATTGTCCAAGCCCACTTTTCTCATTATCTAACCTGTAAATTTTCCCTATCTTTTTACTTGCTATTTGTACTTTTCTACAAGTTTAAAATTATCTGTTTTATAACAAATCATTTGCAATGAAAATGTTTTTATCAAAAGATTATTATTTGAAAATATTTCTGCAAATCAATAACTTTCATTTTCTTCTCAAACAATTCATATTTAAGTGTAAAATCATGTTTTCCTGGTGCAATTATATCTGGGGGGGGGGGGAACAAAACCAAAAGAAAAAAACAAACACATAACCTGTAAAAACAATGTAAAAATATGAAAATAACTAAATGTACTTCGTTGAACAATCGACATTATTAACAATTTTTTTTACTAGTGTTGTGGCCTGAACGTTGAAGGTTGTTTGTTGTATCCGAACGTCGGGTGTCATCAAAATGTTGTGGCCTGAATGTTGACTGACCATCTATCTTCGATACGGAGTCACCAGATAAAAAGAAGGAAGAATGGTCATCCAACCACCACATAAAGAACAACTCAAATAAGATTAAACAACAACAATAACATTGTATTGACTGTTGGTTACAAAGTGGTAATTATCTTGAATGCAAGAGAGTTGAATTAATGTTCTCTCTGGAAACATGATGTAAAATGTCTTAAATGTTCTTGGTTGAGGAATTCCTGAAAAAGAGTTGTATACATATTGCTCGTGCTAGTTTGTAAAAGTGTATTGTTTGTTTGTAGAGATATTTTTGTTGTAATAGAGAGAAGGTATATTTTAAAGAATATTTGAGAGCAACTAATTACGGGCATAATTAGCGCAATGTGTGAGTTGGAAAGAAGCAGCATCATTCGTTCTATGCTTCTGAAAAGTGAGTCCTAAGGCTTATCTACTTTAAATCTAAGCGCGGGAAATAAATGTCACGTGTGATGAATTAACCAACCAGGGCTTGCCATGTTGGTTAAGACGTGTAACAGATATGTAATATATGTATGTACATTCGTACGTAATTAAGTATACAGAAGTATGTATGTAAGTGTGTGGTAATGGTTACTACACTAGTTTTTCTTTTATCTTATTTCTGTTGCTTTTAAATGCAACATTCAAGTCGATTTATTAACCATCCATGCTGCTTATTTAACAGTCGTAGAAATAGAATCGCATAGACGTGAAAGTTTTATGTTGTCCGAATTTCTGTTTCTTTATGACCCGCTTGCTTTACTTGTGTCCTGTTAGTGGCAAATTCTCCAAGCCCTCTTTCCTCATTAAGTGTTCTAGACAGATAAAAAGCTACGCCCAATTATTTTATTTTATTTTTTGCTGCTTTTTTTTTTTGTTTGTTTGTTTGTTTGTTTGTTTGTTTGTTAAATAAAAGGCTTTTTCTCGGAAAGGTTGCATTAAAAACAACTTTACGTAATTACTCTTCATCATTATATTAATATTTTATCACAATTAATATCGTCAATAAATCCCCAATTCTTTTTTTTTTTTATGTGAAATGACTTTTCAGGACGTTGGCGATCAAGGCTCTCCACAATTTCCTGTCTTTTGTAGTCAGTCAGTTAGTTAAGTGCCATACGTGATACACGCTTGGGCGATCATGTCTCGAAAGAGACATGACTGACTGGGCAGAAGATTATCTCGCAGTAGGTTGCCATTGCTTTCTGTGGTAGACTGGTTGCCAACCAAGGCTATAGAACCCAATTTGTCCTATTATTTAACCCACAACTGGAGGGATGAGATGGATTAATACCTTTCCCAAGGGTATTTGCGCGTAAGTGAATACAATAAATTTGGGTGGAATTCAAACTCGGCTCCCCGATTTCTCGTTCCGAGCCGATATCCAATGCATCACAACGGACATAAACTTTGTCCCTTCATCCATTTACTCAAGCTCATTCTTCTTCTTCTATGTGTCGTGACCCTTCAAGACGTTGGTGATCATGACTCTCCTTAATTTCCTGTCCTTTCTAGCTCTTAATAAATTTTGTGTTTTACCAATCTCTCCTAAATCCTGTTCTACCAACCATTTACATGAGCTCATTAGGTAGGTTATACATTGATTTTTCTCTGCCATCAATACGTCCTTTGAGTGTCAAATTTTTCAAGCACTCTTTCCTCATTATGTACCATAGAAATGTCAACTGACTTTAACTGTTGTTAAGTATGTTTCCTTTTTGTTTCCATTTTCTCTAAAACTTCGTCGTTGCTCACACGTTAGGTCCATGGTATTCTCAGCGTCCGTCCATAAAACCACAAGTGAGGAGATTGTCCAGCATTCACTGCCATATTAGAGGACTGACGTTATAGGGTTTGTAAGATGGAAAATAATTTGTCATCTACAAGAGTGCGGAGACGTTCCTGGGCTCTATTGAGACTGGGATATTTTACCCAAATATGACAGCAGTACTTCACTTTAGGCCAGATCTGGCTCTTGTAACAGTAGAGGATAGCACGTGGAGTGACGTACTTGCTGGGGCGGTACAGGTAACCGATCGTTTTTCCTGCATCTTTAGCGATGGGTCGTATATACGAATTCTACTTGAAAACAGGGCTGAGATTAAGGCCCAATGAACGCTCAAGGAACGGGGCCTACCTGAGGAAACATCTGATCATTTTGATTGGTGATGGAATAAATTTTAACAAGTCGATATTTAATTAACAATTGACTGATTAAAAAGGGGAGAAAATACACTAGCATGTCTTAAAAATATAACGGAAAAGAAACAAGTGATTAAAAGAGGCATTTATTTTATTCTAGACAGTGCTCAATATTATAGGGCTATATATATATATATATATATATATATATAGTCGATATTTAATCAGATTTTGTTACACAAGGAATTAACATTACTATTATTATTGTTATTGTTTCCCTTTTCTATTTTTACCAAAGAACTCAAAAGAAATAATAATAATTATTATAATAATTCCTTATATGAAAAAAATTCTGATTTAAATTGCTTTTCATTATTGTAACCCAGAGTTTTCCACGACAAAAATTAGCAAAAATATAATGGGATGGGGATGTTTTTTAATTTCTGAACACGGTGAGCACGTTGTGGATGAATACGGCCACATTCTGACCGTGTTCAGAAAGTGAAAAAATGCACCCCCATCCGTAATATATATATATATATATATATATATATATATATATATATTTGCTCTGTAATATTTTATTACATGGAGCTCTCTTCCTGTATCATTTTTTAATATTAAAATAAAATTTTTAATATTAATTAGGATCGGTTTTTTGGAATTTACCTTCCTGCTTTTTTCCCTTGGATTGAAGTATCTGAATTAAAATATATATATATATATATATATATATATATATATATATTGTTAGATATAAATATATATATTGTTACACACACACACACACACACACACACACACACACACACACACACACACATATATATATATATATATATATTGTTAGATATAAATATATATATTGTTACACACACACACACACACATACACACACACACACACACACACACACACATATATATATATATATATATATATATATATATATATAACTAAAAACATCTTTGATAATGGTTAAATAATAGAATAATAGATTTGTCGAAAGAGCTGGTAACCAGATCATTTGAACAGTGTTAGTTATAAACACTCTTTGTTCAGAAAAATATTGTCCGAATGCATGAAAAAAGATGATAAAAAACTAAAAAAGGCTTAAATCGCTGTGCCTTGTCAATTGTTTTTAATAGAACCAAAATAAAAGAGGGTTTTCTGCCCAAACGCACAATTTTTATATTTATATCCAGACCACCCACCGTATTTATTTGTCCATGGTTCCTACACTATCTTTTTCACATACATGGCACTTGAGTTTCGAATCGTAAACCCATACTTCTCGTAGAAGAATGAAAGCCTTGTTGGTGATAATCTGTTTGCTGCTATCAATATAATTACAATTTTTAACATTAGTAGAGCACTTTTCACAGTTGCCATGGAAACCACAACATCGATAGATGGCAGCATCAGGGAAGAAATTATTTTCCAATAACTAGAGACTCTAGCCTTTATCAGTTTTATTGCATTTTTATTTTCGTGTTTCTTTTTGGGAGGTGGGCATTAAATTTACTGAATAATATATTTAAAAATTTAAAAATTCTATAAAGTATCTTAAATTTAAAAAATAATAATACTATTAGATTTTTATTTTTTTTTATTTTGAAAAATAAATTAAATTGATTTGGTGCCGATCCAGTTTTCAGGGTCCTGGCATTTTTAAAATTGATATACGTAAATCATTTTTTCGCTTGTACTATTCTATATTAGCTCGGCAAGTAAACATTAAATTAATCGCAAACAATTGATGAAAACTACATCTAAAAAAATTATTGTGACAATAATACAACCACCACGAAGTATCTACTTACTACTACTACTGCTATTATTATTACTTACTAAAAGTAGTTATAACATCATAGAATTTTCTTATTTACAAAAATATTACTGGCACTGGATGTTCACACAATGTACATTTGCTTCCTTCCTCATTCTATTAAACGGTAATGAGCCCCCGTATTTAAAACCAAGCCTCAAATTTTTCAACAGTCTGTTCTCATTTCAATCTTTGAGCTTGAACCTTTTACTGCTACTATCAAAAGGTAGCAGCGCGCGTGTGATTTTAAGAGGAACTGTCCGGATGTGCGTTGTGGTGCTGTGGATATCGGCTCGGAACGAGAAATCAGATTAACGAGTTCGAATTCCAGTTGAATTTTTTATTTATTTATTTATTTATTTATTTATAATCATATTGCCCCAAGCAAGGCATTTTACTGCCACTGTTTTGCAGGGGGTTACATAGGAGGAAAGGTTATAGGGGGTGTCAGGACGTGGGTAAGAGAAGGATGAGAATACTGATGAGAGTGGAGTAGACGGAGAAAGGAGCCTGAGAAAGAGGATGCAGGTTAGTGAGATAGAAGATGACTATTGACTTTGCATTTAAATTCTTAGAGATTATAGCTGTCGGGAAAGCAAGTAAATGGAAAGGAATTCCACAGGCGGGAAGTGCGAGAAAAGAAGCTGCTTGAGTAGAAATTGCGTTTTCAATTTATTGGTTTCACAGTAAAAGGGTGGAATCCAGTTGCTAATCTTGTGGCTCGAGTAAATTTATATATAAGGAACACCAGTGAGCTAAGTTCATCGGAGCAGAAGCCGTGAGAGTATTTGTAGAAGAGACACAGGGAAGCCACATTGCGCCGGTGAGAAAGTGACTGTATCCGAACTGCCAAGTCGGGATGGATCACATTACAGATTCTCCGTTGGATTTTGTCAAGGACACCTAAGTGGATAGCAGAAGCACCGGACCAGATATGGCAGCAATACTCAATGCACGGGCGGATGGTAGATTTATATATGTGCAGGATTGTTTCAGGCGGAAAAAAAAACTTCCTGGCCCTACACAGAGAACCGACTTTCTTAGCAGCGGATTTAGCTGTGGATTCTATATAGTCCTTCACTTGAGGTCTGTAGTGAGAGTTAAGCCGACGAGGCACAGTGTTTTGCTTTCAGGGAGACTAGCCTGATCCATGCTAATGGGGGGTAGGAGCGATTGTTGGTGATGGTTAATAGATAGCAGCTACGTTTTGGAAGCATTCAAATTCACAAGCCATTTCTTACTCCAGTC
This sequence comes from Ascarosepion bandense, assembly GCA_037127315.1. Taxonomy (NCBI): domain Eukaryota; kingdom Metazoa; phylum Mollusca; class Cephalopoda; order Sepiida; family Sepiidae; genus Ascarosepion; species Ascarosepion bandense. The sequence goes on along the minus strand of JBBBDQ010001150.1, from coordinate 2,522,107 downwards.
CTCGCAAATACCCTTGGGAAAGGTATTAATCCGTCTCTTCCCTCCAGTTATGGGATGAATAACAGAACAGATTGGGTTTTATAGCCTTGGCTGGCAACAAGTCTACTGCAGAAAGTAATGGCAACCTACTGCGAGATAATCATGTCAGTAATGGCAACCTACTGCTAGATAATCAGTCAGTCATGTCACTTTTTAGACATGATCGCCCTAGCGTGTATCACGTATGGCACTTAACTGACTGATCCGAAATCACCCAGCTCAACAATTGGACTCAGATACATTTCAACTCAGTGGAACCTCTGCTTAACCAACTAAGGAACTAAGATTGGTTGTAAAAAATAAACTAGAATAAAAACAAAAAACGTGTACGTAGAACACAGGCATGTGTGAAAAGTAAATAACCTTCATTTTTCATTTTAACCATGTTTAAAAACGAATATATATATATATTCCGTTCTTTTTCAGCCATTTCATCAAGGGCGATTTATATTTTTTTTTAATTTTTACCTGAATGTGTTTTTTTTTTATTCATGTGAATGAAGTTATATGAATTTTTTATTTTTCAAACATGGTTAGTGGCCGTGTTCTTATTTAATGCTACTGAGTTTTTGGCTTCCCTCTTTTGTTATCAGGGCTTCCATTATTTTTCATCTTTTTTACTTGTGGATGAGGCTATGATACTTGTATTTCTACTAGTATGCTTCAGATTGAGTTTGGTAGGTTTTTGTGTGTGATTAAATGAGTCTTAAATGAGCTATGGTGAGATAGATGGGACGTAAGTCGTTTGGATAAGCATGTAGTAGTGTGACCAATGTAATTACTGATGAGTTTGGTTTGATCAGGAACAGTACCTTAAAGGGCATTTGAACTTGTAAATAATTGTAGTTTTAATTTTGTGGGTGTGTTGTTATTTTTTAAGATAAGGTTTATTGTTTTCTTTTTTTTTTTTTGTAATAGATAATTAATTTAATTTTGTTGTTCAGGTCAACTGGGGTTGTGTATTTCCTTATGATATTTCTAAGAAAAAATTCGTTTAGATACTAAACATACCTGGCCATAGCAGTTACTGACACTCTCTTTTTACCATTGTTTTCTTGATGATGGCAGGAGAATTACTACACTTATTTTAAAACCTTTTGCCTAATCTTTTTAAAAGTAGATATTTAAGTTATTTAAGCACAGACTTTCATCTCCATTGTTGTGGTTTTTGTTTGATTTTCTGGCATGAATAGTATCTAGTATGTTATTAGTTTAGTATCTAGTGTGTTATTAGTAACTAATAATAAACTTCTCCTGCTATTCATCTCGGTGTTCTCGACAAAATCCAAAGAAGGATCTGCAATGTAATTGATCCTGACTTGGTATCACGACATTCTCACCGACGTTACGTGGCTTCCCTCTGTCTTTTCTATAAATATTTCCAGCGCAACTTCTCTAGTGTGCGTTTTTCCTGGTACCCCGTCCACGTGAATTTAAGTGTGCTACTAGACTGGAATCTAGGTCCTACTTTTTTACCGTTTAAATAGTTACATACAACTATCACTTCTACTCAAAGAGTTTCTTTTCTCGCACTTCCCGCCTGTGGAACTCCCATCCGTTTACTTGCTTCTCTGATAGGTACAATTTTCAAAAAATTAAATGCAACGTCAACATCATCTGTCTTCTTGAATCCCATTCATCTTTTATCTTTTATTCAATACCCACTGTACCCGGTCATTTCTCTCACTGTAATGCATTGGGCACTAGTGGCGATCCCGCCTGGCTTGGAATGAAATGGTTAATTAAAAAAAATAAAAGATAATAATAATTACATTTCGACCCTTGTGCTATCTGTTGTCCGTTGATCACGTTAACCTTCTGGGAATTTCGAAGTAAAACATTTATTAAATCTACAGAGGTATATTGTTCTCGTTCAATATCTTAGGATATATCGCCTTTTTTTAACACTGCTCAAATATTGCTGGTTGCTTTTCCACTGAATTTGAATCTCTGTGCTACCCGGCACAAGGATTGAATTCACTATTACTATGCAACTAAATTCACAAACCAATAAGAATATTAGGCCTAGCAATACAAATGCAGAAGAATGTATACCTGTGTTTTATGGATTATGCAAAGGCGTTCGACAAAGTAGGCCACAAAGACATGTTAGAGCTGCTCGATAACCTCAACATATCCGGGAAAGATATTGGAGTTATCAAGAATCTATACTGGCAGCAAACCGCCCGCATACGGACAGGAAATGAATTCAGCTCATAGACGAAATTAGAAAGGGGCGTAAGACAAGGATATGTCTTCTCACCGGATCTATTAAAACTGTATAGTGAAACAATTCTGAGAGAGTTAGAATTCCTTCCAGGATTCGTCATTAACAGCCACAATCTGAACAATATAAGATACGCAAGTGATACAGTGCTGGTAGCAGACACGGAAAAGAAAATACAGGACTTTCTACAGAAGGTAACAAGAAAAAGTGAGGAGACATAAACTTCAAGAAAACCGAATGCATGAATATCATCAAAAAAGAGGTTCCCAAAATGCCAACTACACGTCATGGACACTAAAATTAAACAGATTCAGAAATTTAAATACCTGGGAAGCATTCTGATAGAGGATGAAAAGTGCGACACTAAGATCCGAAGTTAGTTTGGCATGGCCAAAGACGTATTTCAAAGGCTTAGCAGAGTATTGAGAGACAAGAAGATTTCGTTGGAGACAAAGAAAAGATTACTGGACTGTTATGTGATATTTGTTCTTCCATATGGCAGCGAATGTTCGACGATCTCCTCAAAGATGAAGGAGATTCTCGAAGCAACAGAAATGTGGTTCTACAGAAGAATGCTGAAGACAGAACATGTGAGCAACGACGAGGTTTTGGAGAGAATGGAAAACGAAAAGAAAACTTGTATTTGGCATCAGGAAAAGACAACTAAGGTTTTTGGGGCACATAATGAAAAACGAGGGCTTGGAGAAACTGATACTCACAGGACAGATAGAGGGAAAGCGAGACAGGAGAAAGCAGCGCGAGACCTACTTGACGGGCTTGAGCAAGTGGATGACAGAGCGGAGTTTGGGAGAGATACCAAGAGGAAAATACTAAGATAGGGGCCAGTAATAGGGGCAAGTAGCGGTCCATGATCGCCTATGTCCTGAAAAGACATAAAGATGAATAATATTAAAGTGTCGGTTTGTGAATTTAGTGGTATAGTTATTGTGAGTTCAAACCCTGAGATGGGTAGTACAGACTCAAATTCAATGGAAACAGGAGTAACAATAAAAAGGATCGAGTTGAGATATCGTTAGTCGTTGTCAGCGGATAGACTATAAATAATAACTTGATCATGTGGGACTGAACTCACAATTGATGCACTCCTAAATTCATGAACCAATCTGAAATCTATCACAACAAAAATAAGGAGATTCGTGGTGGCAGCACCCGCTCGCATCCGAGCACCAGGGTAGTCATTCCCTCTACTTCTTCCCTTCTTTCCACACCTCGCCCTGGTGGCAGTGATGGAGATGGCTGTGAAGGCTCGGTCCACTCCTGAAGAGTCGGGAGAAGGAGTAACAGACGGCGTAGTTGGGTGAGTTAGAATGAGACAGAATATCGCAGATCCTCTTCATGTTGATGTTTGGATACGAAAGTATCGCCCCGCTCTCAAACACACTTCGGATGGACCTACATCACAAGAAATAGTGAGGAAGGTGTACCATTAGTTCTTGATAGTCACGGTAGGCACCCGCTCAAACCCGAGCATCAGGCGTATCATTCCCCCTCTTTATTCTCTTTCTCTTCTTAGGTGGTGATGGTGGCGGAGATGACTGTGAATGACTAGCCTACTCTTAAAGAGTCGTGAGCAGGAGTCCCAGGGGAGTGCGGTTGGTGAACGCAGCTGAGCGAGTCGAGTTCTTCTGACGGCACGTCGCAGATCCTCTTCAGTCTGACAGGTGGACTCAAAAGTATCGCTTTCTAGGCAAGTTACTGGATATAATCAATTTTATTCACTAGGCCATGTATGATGAACAAATAACTTTGACAAGGACACATGGACCAGTGGATAAAAGACTTGACAAAAAGAGCTGTGAGTTCAATATCTGGTTACAGCAGTGGTAAACAATTTTTTTTTTAATCATATCACCCCGAGCAAGGCGGTAAGGCCACTGGTGTGCAGGGGGTTACGTAAAAGTGAATAGATTGCAAAAGAAAAGGCCGGAAACCACATCCTAAACAGGGAAAAAGGGATGAGCCTCTACACCTGTTCAATAGACGTGGGTGGAGTGTGAACCGGGCGATAGTTCAGTCTATCTACTCTAATTGAAAAAAAAAAAAAAATAAACCAAAAAGAAAAGTGAAAAGATTGGAAAAGAGAAAGCCGGAAACCACATCCTAAACAGAGAACAAGGGATGAGCCTCTACACCTGTTCAAATTACTTAGAGAGTTGAGTTAAAATAAGATAACTAAAACATCCGGAAGTAGCATGGATCATGGAACGAGAACAATATACCCCAGTGATCGAGATAAAGAGTTCGGTTCGAAATTCCAATCACCTGAAGAAGGCTGAAGCGTACAGCGGCCAACACTTCGTGAATATGAATAAGGCAATAAAGATGAGAACAACAGTCCGAATAATGTAAGTAGTATAAATAGTAACAATTTCTCATCTCAGAAATATAGACAGATTTTGAAGAATGCCGGAGCGTACAACGGCGGAAACGTTGTGAATATGGCAAAAAAGAAGAGGACAACAGTCCGAAAAATGTAAATAATGAATCTTGCTAATATAAAATGACAAAAAAGTTCTTAGTTTAAGTGTCTTGTTTAGTTTCTACGTGTACAAATGTCTTTCAAAGGCTTGTGATGCATATGGCAAGCTTAGAAACAGGTTATGATTGTGTGATGATGCGATTCTGCCCATCACTACACAAGCTGTGATCACAATCACATCCAAGGTTGTCTGCATGCGAATACACCGCCGCTCGCTATGTTCCACAGTTTCGTTTCAATCATGGCCGTGATCGACGTCAACAAAGAAATAACGACAAACACTCTTCAAGACACTTGTTGGGTCGGGAAGTAGTAAAATAAAAAAGAGAAAAGAAACCATTTTTTACTTAATATCTTCTTTCTGCTACGAGAAACTTCTGTTATCTTCCAACCACAGAAAACTGACACCTACACACTCACTGCCTAGCTGCTTCACTCACTCCTCGCCCTTTCACTCATTGCTCCTTAACTCACTCTTCAATTCATTATATGGATACTAGCCGAGGGACCTACCACATTTTTCCTTCAACTTGTGTTCCACTAACTTAAAAGAGAGAACACCTAGACAGCTTTCGGGCGGTTAGTTTTTTTCAAAGGACTCTATTTGTATTTCTATCTAAAATCCCTAGCAAAACTTTGTCTGGCGATTCAAACTTGCGCTGGAGACAGAATTTTTGAAAAGTCCTGGTAATTAAATTTACTCAAAGATGGGCTGGAGACAAGATTCATAAGAAACCCTGGTCATTAAATTAACTTAAAAAGGAAAAAAATCTATTTATTCATCTCCTTAGAATGTGTGAGAAATCATATTTCTACAGTTGCAATCAGCTATCAGTCAGTTTAGGTGCCATACGTGATACACGCTTGGGCGATCATGTCTCGAAAGAGACATGACTGACTGGGCAGAAAATTATCCCGCAGTAGGTTGCCATTGCTTTCTGCGGTAGACTGGTTGCCGACCAAGGCTATAGAACCCAATCTGTCCTGTTATTTAACCCATAACTGGAAGGAAGAGACGGATTAATACCTTTCCCAAGGGTATTTGCGCGTAAGTGAATACAATGGATTCAGCTGGAATTCGAACTCGGCTCCCCGGTTTCTCGTTAATGCAACTACTAAAGTTAGTGTCTATCAAATGTGTTCTCTTCTCTCTTTTATATCTTTGACAAATCTATAATAGGCTTATAGAGCGTTTGAAACGCTTCCCTAAAATAATGATTGTATCTGATAGTGAAAATATATTCGAGATTATGAATGCCCGATACCGTTGTGTTGCAATGTGAAAAAAAAAACAAACTTCAACATCGTGTTCATGATTATGAAGTGGATACTGAGATAGACAGGTCAGTTAGTACGCGTAGAGGATAGCCGACTTCCAAAACAAGACCAGTATTGTGAACTCGTTCAATGCAAGTCAACAAACGCTACAAAAACTGCCTCGAGGACACAAAAAGATCAGCATAGATACCGGTGTTTGGAAAGATCTTCCGATCTTCCGGCTGAAATATCTATTTGGCCTACTCTGCAGACGACTGGTATGGATGATATTGAGGAAGGCGAGATTGAATGCGCAAAGCTAAAACGGATTGCTAGTAAAGAATGTAAGCCCTCTCCAAGAAAATTTGCTAAAAAGATCGCCCATCTTTGCAGATTGTGAGTGTGTATGCCTTTCACGGTTTGATTAGTCTATAGTATAGTCGTACAGTAGGATGACAGGTATGATTTTGATGTGGTAGTGATAATGAATTAATAAAAGCCAGGTTTGTACGAATTATACCACAATTTTTATTTTGTTGTTGACTCTATTAATTTACAAATTTTCGTTGGGGTGATTGTTCATCCTTTTATATGTATTTTAGTGTTGACCTTCATAAGTATATATCATATTTGTTTTTATGTGTGTGTCCGGTGTAACATAGTCGGTTGTTCTTGGCATGTGTCAGGTTTTAATTGGTTCCAGTATTTGAGGACGTGGATTGTCTTTGGAATTAATTCTTGGTTTTTTGTATATCTTTTTTTTTTCTTGTGTGGATGTTATTTCAACGTGTCTTCTTTTGACTGGTTGGGATTTATTGAATCACCGAAGCCCCGCACACACGCACGTTTATGTGCTGTGTACCTAGGAAGTGTTCTAACAGGAGCTGGAAAGTGCGACACGGAGATCCGAAGGTGAATTGGCATGGCAAAGGACGCGTTCCAGAAGATGAGCAAAATACTAACACACAGGAAAATCTCAATTAGAAACAAAGAAAAGAGTGCTGGACTGTTACGTGATGTCAGTTCTTCAATACGGCAGCGAATGCTGTACAATATCATCGAAAATGAGGACAAAACTGGAAGCGGCCGAAATGTGGTTCTACAGAAGGATGCTACGGATATCGTGGACTGAGCATGCAAGCAACGATGAGGTGTTGGAAAGAATGGCAACAAAAAGGAAATTGATACTGAGCATCAGGAAGAGACAACTGAAGTTCCTGGGACACGCAATGAGGAAGGAGAGCCTGGAGAACCTGATACTGACTGGTCAGATAGAAGGAAAGAGAGACAGAGGAAGGCAGCGGATAACATATTTGCAGGGTCTGATCAGGTGGATGACGGAACGGGGGTTGCCAGGAGCAACAGGAGCAAACATACTAAGAGCCACAAGGGATAGGGAGACATGGAGAACCATGATCGCCTACGTCCTGAAGGGACAGGGGCACATAGAAGAAGAAGATGAGGGAGAGTAAGAGACAGTATTCACGAGTTTGCTGTTTTCATATCTCCGTAACGCCTACGCAGTTTTGGCTTTGATTTTGGCAGGAATGTTAGTGATTTGTTGGCTTCCGCATGACGTCAGTTGACCAAGTAAGCTATGTCTGGATTACAGAAAAGAAGGAAAGGCTATAGGTCTAGAGAGAAAGAGAGAGAGTTTCTCTGTCATTCTTTGTAAAGAGTATAGGATATTTCAATACGTTTTTATTGCTATCGCCACATGTCACACATGTCCACACAACAACACAATATATCACTGATTTCACTTGCAATCTATGACACAAATACTGGGTGGTCAGTGTGTGGAGTTTGGCGGTATTGCAAGTCATAGCACTGTGATACCAAGGCAGTAAGTGGTAAACTTTCTTGCAAAAGCCGTGACTTAAAGTGTAGGTCACTCGTTGGACTAATGAGTCAACAGGAACGTCACCAGCAGAAAAGAAATCAACAATAATTTACATAGTCGTATTTGGATACGAGTTGATTTCCATAATGTAATTACTATTCGCAGGTTATAAGCCTCTTTTCGTTTTTACAATGCAGGATAAAGCAAGTTTGTTTTGCTAAAGGGTGTTCCAATAACTTCGGCCTGTTTTAAATGTGAATTAAGTTTAAGCATCTAATAATTTTTTCAATTTCTTTCAGATTTAACAACTTCAGTCTTTGGTAATTTTAACCATAGAAAGATTAACAATCAAACAATGTGTTAAAGTTATCAAGGCTTATTACGAAAATGAACGTTAAAACAGAAATGCATTTCGGGCACTTTGCGATTTTTTGATCAACATAATCGACCAATCGAGAGTGCAATTGGGAAAATTGTTTGTAAATTCAAACAAACTGGGTCGGTGGCAGATGTGAAAAAAGGCCATTGCGTGCTCGATTACACCATTCAGCTAAAAACATTGTTGCAGTGCGCGAGAATGCTGCCAAAAATCCAAATACTTCTATTCATCATCGCGTGCAGGAATTGAACCTTTACACAACACCGTTACATCAAATTTCGACAAAAGATTTTTCTACACATTTACAAAATTCAATTGACATAAGAACTGAAGCCTGCTGTCCATTTGAAGCGCCGTACATTCGTCAGTTTGGAGCACGAGCAAAGACAAACCGATGGTGATTTTTCGCATTCTTTTTAGTGATGAAACCATAGATAGCAGGTGAGGCAGAAGATGATAGCAGGGGCGGCGAAAGAGGATAGCAGGGGCGGCGGAAGAGGATAGCAGGTGAGGCGGAAGAGGACAACAGGTAAGGCGGAAGAGGATAGCAGGTGAGGCGGAAGAGGACAACAGGTAAGGCGGAATGATTAAATGCCAATCAAAGATTTAGAAACAGTTACAAGGAATTCATATGCGAAAAATATATTATTTCAAAAAGTATTTATGGATTATTTGTAATTGCATGCATGAATCACAGTGTAAATAATTATAATTATTGACCGATTTTTCATTTGATATTTTTACATTATACCAAGTACTTAGAATATAGTAACTAAGGTCCGCAAATTGGAGGAGAGAGTTATCAATGATTTTGTTCTGACTTCGAATCCACGGTTATCTCCCTTTAACACTCTATCGAATTTTTTTAAAAATGTACTTTTCATCACGTAAAATTTGGTAGGACGGTAGCAAATTTTAACCCTGAAAAAGCCCCCCTCCACACCTCAATTAATAAAGTTTGGGAACTACTAGTGTAAGGTAATGGAAACCAACTTGCTGGTTGAAATTTGGTACTAGACTTGAATAAACTGAGAGCATATCTTTTTTTAATCGTTTTACCCCAAGCAACGCAGTACTGCCACTGGTGCGGAGAGTGTTACAAGAGAGAAGAGGGAGACAGAAAAGAGAACGGTACAGGTGATGTTGTAGAAAAGGTAAGAGAGAGGTGAGAATCAAGGAGATATAAGATGGCAATTGACACTGCATTTAAAATTTTTGAGATTGCAGCTATCGGGGAAGCAAGCATCGAGAAGGGACTTCCACAGGCAAGAAGTGCGAGAAAAGAAACTGTTAGAGTAGAAGTGAGAGTTACATTTGCCTATTTTGACGGTAAAAGGGTGGGACTTTGTTGCCAATACAGTTGCACGAGTAAATTCATGAGGGCGGGGCACCATGGAATGAAGCTCATCTAAGAAAATACTTGTAGAAAAGTCAGAGAGAAACCGCATTCCGTCGGTGAGAAATTGACTGACGATGAGCTGCCAAATTGGAACCTATTACATTGCAGATCCTCCTTTGGATTTTGTCGAAAATCCCGAGATGATCAGCAGGAGCACCTGAGCAGATATGGCAACATTATTCAATGCACGGACGAATGGTAGATTTGTAAATGTACAAGATGCATTCTTACGAGAAAAACTTTCTGGTACGGCAAAGCGACCCAACCTTCTGAGCAGTAGTAGATGTAGCTATTGACTCAATGTATTCATTTTAGTTGAGATCGACAGTGAGAGTGCGGCCGAGGAGACGCAGGGTATTGCTTTCAGAGTGACTAGTGTGATCCATATTAATAGAAGGTAAGAAAGTTTTTTCTAATGTGATTAAAGGAAAGCAGCTTCGTTTTAGAAGCATGAAAATTCACAAGCCATTTCTTACCCCAATCCATCACAGATTGGAGGTCCTTTCAAAGTTCAGAAGCGAGGTCTACTCCGTTAGTCGAAGCCGATTTCATATTGAGTCGAGAGCAGATGGTAATGTCATAAGCATAGATACCAACTTTAGAACTGCTAATAAAAATACAGACACAGACACACACAAACCTATATATATATATATATATATATATATATATGAATAATGATTAATGGAAGTATATTTCACAGATACTTACTTTAAAAAGTGTTTAATACAAAAGTAGAGCATAATATATGGTAATTATAATAATAATAATAATGACATACTGCAACTTGATAGCTATAAAGTGTCAGTGTTAAAACACCATCATCAGGTAGTAAAATGTTGGTGTTTTAACACCGAAACTTTATATCTATCAAATTGCAGTATGTCATAATTATTATTATAATAATAATTACGATATATATATAAGAAAAAATAAGGCAGACACGTTATTTCATGGTAAATCGGAAGTTTAGGCCTATTTCAGGCGAACCATCATCAGCTTCTGTCTTTATTGTACAAAGGATTTTAGGTTCGCCTGAAATAGGCCTATACTTCCGATTTATTATGAAATAACGTGTCTGCCTTAATTTCTCTTGTATTTGCTCTTTATGTATTTATATACATATATATTTAGAGCTCTCTTAGAGAATTATCCTACCACTATATGTAGAGGATACTCCTTTGGATTCTTCTATACCCACACTGCATGCTGATATATATATATATATATATATATATATATATATATATATAGAGAGAGAGAGAGAGAGAGAGAGGTAATATAAGTAAAAGGTTTCTTGCTTAGCTGATTGATGTTACCTTCTGTATCCCGACGGAGTTTCGTAGACGGTTCCACCGGAAATGATACTCGTCAGGGGTATCAGCAATTGACTGCGTATATTTATTAATTTTTCTTTTCTATATGCATTTTTCATTGGATTTTTTTTCATAGTAGAAGTGTGCACGTGTGCATGTTCGCGCGTTCGCCATCTGCACGTATGTGCGTACGTGTAGATTGTCGTGATTATTTTTTTTTTTCCGACGTTCTTTTCACTTGGCACTCACTCCGCAACCCTTTCTCTCTTTTAATTCTTTTCTTTCAATTATTACCGGTTTTATAGACAAGTCGTTGTTAATTTTTAAGCATTCTAGTCTTTTCTTGAGTTAGAAAAATTGCATTTCATTGTTTTTACTTAAATAATTAATATTAATGATTAAAAAATAAAGTAAATATTTCACTTGGACATTATTTCGTAAATATGATTTCACTAGGACATTATTTCGTTTTCTTATAAACTTTTTTAAATCATTTCCCCACGTAACGAAATAAAGCAAGGGGTTACTGTGCGTGAAAAATATGGCAAAAAAGAAAAACATTATTAAGAAGAGAGAACAGTAAAAGAAGACGAATGAAGACAGACAGAAGATAACAATTGACATTGCATTTACATTTTTGAATATTAAAATTGACTAGAAAGCCAGAAGCCAGAAGAGAGTTCCACAAACGATAGAAGGAGGTGTTAGAATAGGACTTATACTAATATGAGAAGAACAAAACATTATTAAGAAAAGAGAACAATAAAAGAACAGGAATTAAGAAGACAGAAGATAACGACGGACATTCCATTTAAATTTTTGAAGATCAAAGTTGAGTGGAAAGCAATAAGCCGGAAGAGAGTTCCACAAGCGAGAGAAGAAACCATTAGCATAGGACTTATAATAATATGAGACGAAAAACATAAGGAGAGAGAACAAGAATAGAACAAGAATTAAGAAGATAGAAGATAACGATTGACATTGATTGTATTAACATTTTTTGCAAATCAATTTGTCAGCCCCATGTCTTATATTGTTGAGATTGTGGCGACCAAAACCACTACTAATATTGAAAAGGAATCGGTGGCCGGCAAGCAATGAGAGGAATTCTGAAAAAAAAAAAAAAAAATCCTACAAAAAAAGTCATGTTGTAATTCATCAACAGGCAAAATAAAAAAGCAATAAAGTTGGACTGAAAGAGAAGAAATATATATGTGAAATAAACATTAAACTAATTTATTTACAACTTAACAAGTGTTTTGTTGAATATGGGATGCCAATTGTTTGTTTATGTATGTATAAATTGTTTTATTCTAAATGTATGTGTGTGTGATGTAGATAATAGTACATTAACATACCTATGAAATAAAATTGTAAAAAGTTATGGTAGCAGCATTTTTGGTGACGAGTCTATGGCAGGTTGAACGTGTTACGCGGTGAGTAAAACTGCCCAGTTTTTATAGCCTTTTGGCAGATCCAAAAGGCTTGTGGTAAATATGTAGTCCTGTCGCTTCGCCAAATGCCACCCTTACTTTCTCCCGTTCCCGGCGAGCCCACTTTGCGCCAATCCTTCATCCCCAAGTTGTGTCTCAGTATGCATAGTCATCACTAAAAAGAGGAACCCAAAATGCAAATATGGGTCGATGATACTAAAGTCAAGTAGGTACAGAAATTTAAATACCTGGGAAGTGTTCTAACAGAGGACGGAAAATGTGATCCTGACATCCGAAGGAGTGTTGGCGTGATCTTGGATGCATTCTAAAAGCTGTGTAGAGTATTGAGAGACAGGAAGATTTCTTTTGAAACAAAAAAAAGAGTTGATTTTCTAAGGGCCGCTTAGATGTGACACAAACCCGAAAGTATGAGGGTACTCAGTGAGAATCGAACTCTCTATTCAGTTGTAATAGGTTCTAGCTAGACAAGCTTGCTAACCATTACAGCACGTAGGGGAAACAAAGAAGAGAGTATTGGATTGTTATGTGATGTCTGTCCTTCGAATGCTGGACAATCTCATAAAAGATTAAGAAAATACTTGAAGCAACCAAAATATGGTTTACAGAAGGATGCTGAGGATATCATGGATCGAGCATGTGAGCAATGATGAGGTTTTGGAAAGGATGGAAACGAAAAGGAAATTAATACTGAGCATCAAGAAAAGACGGCTAAAGTTCCTGGGACATGTAATGAAGAAAAAGAGCTTGGGGAATCTGATACTCACAGGTCAGATAGAGAGAAAGAGAGACAGGGGAAAACAGCATGTAACATACTTGACGCGTCTGAGTAAGCGGATGGCAGAGCGTGGTTTAGGTTGGGTAACAGGAGAAAGCGTGCTAAGAGGCATCAGTAATAGGGAGACGTGGAAGGCCATGATCGCCTACGTCCTGAAAGGACATAGTACATAGAAGAAGAAGGCTCTCACTCTTCGTTTTGCTATTCATTTACACAAACTCGTCAGACAAGCGGCTTGCTGACTTCTCCAATCTCTCTTACCATTAATATAGCCCGTGGGGGTTATACTTGCATGCTCTTTGAGCTCATTATGGAATCTCGGGTTCAGTCATTTTCCTACTCCCCTGCACTACATTTCAGGGACGTTTGCAAGAGCTGACCTGGAACTCACATGCGTCGATTTTGGTATCGGAAACAGCTAGCAGACGATCGCAGCAGTTGGCGCCATGCTGTTCATGGAAGAGACATGAAGGACAGAAAAAGGCGAAGTCAACTGTTAGCGATCAGAGGAGAGAGAGAGAGAGAGAGAGAGAGAGAGAGGGGGGGGAGAACAAAGAGAGAGATAGAGACAAAGGATGAGAGAGACAAAGTGTGAGAGAAAGACAGAGAGAGACAAAGAGAGAGAGAGAGAGAGACAAAGAGAGAGACACACACACAAAGAAAGAGACGGAGGAGAACAAAGAGAGAGATAGAGACAAAGGATGTGAGAGACAAAGTGTGAGAGAAAGACAGAGAGAGAGAGAGAGACAAAGAGAGAGACACACACACAAAGAGAGAGAGAGGGGGAGAACAAAGAGAGCGATAGAGACAAAGGATGAGAAAGACAAAGTGTGAGAGAAAGACAGAGAAAGAGAGAGACAAAGAGAGAGAGAGAGAGAGTGAGAAAGAGAGAGAGAGAGAAAAGTGAAATCTTTGTCCTTCATTCCAGAATCGTCTACTACGCGTGCATAAGAGAGTGTCAAGAAAACTTTGGACTGTTAAACCGCTCCAGACACTGCCCATAAAATGATTGAATTTTGACCAAACAGGGAGATATCATTATTTCGCGAGGTAAATAAATGCCTGTTACTATTATCATATATTTCGGTGTAACATTGGTGTTTTCATCTTCTTACAGATCTTTTACTTTAAAGTTTATTTCCAGTATTGGCTTGAGGAATAATTTATGAACGTTTATTTCAAATTCATTTTTAAAATTAACAAATTAATCAATAATATACTCTCCGTTGTTATGTGCGACTTTCTCCCATCGTTCACTAGTTTTTTCAGTGCCTCTCCTGGCCTTGGCTCAATGCATTCGTCCAAATAAACCCTCAGTTTCACGCCATTGTGGAACAATACATCGCGCAAAGCGTTCGAAAGCGATCGAAGGAGATTAAAATCTAACAACTCCAAGTCTGGAGAGCATGGGGGATGAGACAGCACTTCTCACACGAGTTCTTTAATCGCGGCTTTGGTCATATTGGCGATTTGAGGACAGACATTGTCGTGTGCAAAAGAACGCCATTTCTTATTTGTTTTTTTTTTTCTGAATTGCTTCGTTGGGTCGGTGCAGTTGTTGAACGTAGAGTATTGAGTATTTGATTGAGTATTTGATTGCACTCAAGAAGTTCCTAGTCTCACCATGCACACGACAGTCATGGAGGATGAAGGACATATTTTGCTCGCAGATTCGCTTGTTTTTGGGTGCTAAGCCATTCTTTTTACTGCTTCATATTGACGAAAATTTTTCATCGCCAGTGAAAATGCGTTAAGAAAAATACTATTTTTGATCACATGCTGAGTGATGTCGAGCGAGCAAAATGGCGGCGGTTGTGGGGTGTTGATTTTTGTTGTTTTCGCTCAAGGTCTATGAATCACTGAGTTTCTGAAACTTTCGCCAATTTTTTTATCACTATACACCTGGTGTATAGTGATAAAAATAGTGTATAGTGACTGGAGGAAGGCTGCCAAGTCAGAATCGATCCTTCAGATCCTTCTCTGGCTTTTGGCGAGAACCTCAAGATGAATAGCAGGAGTACCCGACCATAAATGGCAACAGTATTCAATGCACGGACGAATGGTAGATTTAAAAGTGTGCAAAATAGATTTAGACGAGAAAAAATTCTTTACCCTATACAATGACCTAGCAGTAGCTATGGATTCGATGTAGTGATTCCATTTGAGAGAGGCGAAGTACATTGCTCTCTAGAAGACTAGAAGACACAATTTTATGATCGTTGGACATAAATGTTCGTGAAGAAGTTGTTTCATTTGCTCTTCATCAAATTCAGTTGGTCGACCGGCGTTTTATCCGTCCTTGAGGTGAAAATTCCAATTTTTGAAGCGTGAATACCAGCGGCGGGCGGTAATTTGAGACATTGCTCCTCCTCCTCCTCCAGATACAGCACAAGTATCACAAGCAGCTTCGGTGGCCTTAACACCTCGATCAAATGCAAAAAGTAAATGGTGTTGAAAATACTCAGTTTGTCCACTAGACAAACTGAGCATTTCAACACCATTGTCCACTAGACAAATTGAGCATTTCAATTTTAATTATCTTAAAATACACAAAAATCAATTAAATAAAAATATTATCTTGTAAAGCAAAAAATTCTCTTTCAAATAACGTAAAACATTTTGGCAAAATTTTAATATTTGTCTATATTTCTGAGATGAGGTAATATTTACAGTATTTACATTATTCGGACTATTGTCCTCACCTTTGTTGCCATTTGTTCGACGTTTCGGCCGTTGTACGCTCCGGCCTTTTTCGGGTGCTAGAAATTTCAAACCAAACCCTTTATTACAATCACTGGATTATATCATTCTTATTTTTTTTTTTGCGTAGTAATACCTTGATTAGAAGTCATGAGTTATCTCCCTCTAACCCTGCAAGTTACTTGTTCGCCACTGCTATCGCCTGGTATTGAACTCACAACTCTTTGGGTCAAGTCACAGGAACTAACCAACGTCTATATCCACTAGACAAGAACATGACCTCCAATCGAGTGATTGTAATAAAGGGCTCGGTTCGAAATTCCGGAGAAGAACGGAGCGTACAACCCCGAAACATCGTATAAATGGCAACAAAGATTAGGATGATAGTCCGAATAATCTAAATACTGCAAAGTTTTAAATTTGTATAAAAAAAACCTCGTGAATTACTCCTCAACCCAGTATATAATAAAGACTATCAATGACTGTCTTTCGTTATTTCTTTAATATGATAATTAGCGTCAGTTTCTTAAAATCTAAATGCACAAAAAAAACAAAAACAAAAAAAAAAACGAGTATACACACCCACTCCTGCCAATTAAAAAAAGCATATACATATTATTCATACATGACTAGAAAAGCTTTTTTCATGCGGCTTACAAACTTTACCGTGTGTAGACGTCTTCGAAAAGAAAATAGATATATTTCTCATTTATTAACCAATCAAGATTATTTGAAAAAGCTACAATCGGAGCCTATTTCAAATGTCTGAAACACATAAATAGTGTGAAGTTTTGTATTCTTGGTAGAGAAAATCGAGTTGTCAATTGAACATCAAGTCCAAGAAACATGCATTTTCTGTTTTTTCACTGCAATTATTAATTTTCCTTCTTCCCTTTCACTCATTGGCTGTCAGCAAAAATACAAAATATAAAAAAAGAAAGAAGGTCAAAGACACTCCTCCCGTTCTTTTTCTCACTAAGGATATAACTTTTCGCTGACTACTCTCTCTCTCTCTCTCTCTCTCTCTCACACACACACACACACACACACACACACACACACACACACACACACACACACACACACACACAGTGAAACAGAGATTTATTACGAGCAGAAACAGAAAGACGCTTATTGTGATCAGACGTGTCGTTCCGGTAAAGCCGGGGAAGTGATTCCTGTAGGCTATGGCAGCCGAGCAAGCAGTAGAGTGCCAAGAAGATGAATGAGGTTTAAGTCGATATTTTCTTGCTGGGGTGAAAGCATCAATGCTGGTTTTCACACAGGAGAAGTCTTCAGAGTCGTAGTCTTGAACAAACTTTCGCAAAGATATTCGTGGGAGGTTTCTGGATGAAGGTGGAATAGAAAGAGACATTTACTGACACCGCAACATGATCGAAGTTGCCAAGAGGGCAAAGCTGCATAAAATGACAAGAATCTGGGGTAGAAGTCACGAAGGAATCTAGAAGAGAAGCGTGTCCATTGTGATTAGTGGGAAAACGCGTGGAGAAATCAATCACTTGCGTGAAAGACTGAGTGACTGAGAAGTTCATCGATTGAACTTCAGCAAGATCAGTGACTGAGTTGTTCAGCCTTTTGGAATTATGAAAATTGAATCCATGGAACACAAATACATTAAAAAATGATTGAAGGGAAATATCATTGTCAATATTGTCTTTTTTTTTTAATCATATCACCCCGAGCAAGGCGTTAACGCCACTGATGTGCAGGGGGCTACATAGGAGTGAAAAGATTAGAAAAGAGAAAACCGGAAACCGCATCCTAAACAGGAAACATGGGGTGAGCCTATTCACTTGTTCAATAGACATGTGTGGAGTGTGAACCGGGCGATAGTTTAGTCTCTCTACTCCAATGTCTGCAATACTATCTAGAATGTAGCAGTCCGGAGATGAAGGGGAGCGATAGAGAAAAAAGATATAACCGAGTTTAGCAGAGATAGATAGATAGATAGATAGATAGAGAGAGAGAGAGAGAGAGAGAGAGAGAGAGAGAGAGAGAGAGAGAGAGAGAGAGACGTGTGGAAGTGGACAGGAGAATCGCTGACATAAACACCCATGCCATGCATGTGGACACTAGAGTCCTTCCTAAAGAAAGGAGAGTATCTAGGAATCGAGAAATCAAAGGAAGGAATTGTAGGGTTGGAGCCTAGTTTCGCAGAGCTAGGACGTTAGGGGACATCTCGTAGAGGAACGATTCCACACTGCAAAAAATTGGTACTGATACCACGGACGTTAGAGAAAAAATGTTGCGGGATTTAGGTATTTTTTGTTTGGATAGTTTTGTATATTTGACTATGTGTTGTCATGATTTAAAGTTATTTCAGTAAGGAGAGGCCTAGAATAGCAGTCGGTCATCAAATGCAACATGTGTAGGAAAAAACTGGCGCAGATTGCAGCATAATGTGGTTTCAGGGTTGCCCACTAGAGACACTTGCGGGAGCATCCATCCATTCGCGACATAACACTACAAGAACTCTGATATTATTCAACTGATCAAGACGCTACACAAAAATCATTGGCAGTGCATTTTTATAGAAAAAATGTCATTGGCAATGCCTTTTATTTGTAAAAATCATTAACAATGCATTTTTCTAATAAAAATCATTGACAAAGCATTTTCAAAGTGAAAATCATTGGCAATGTATTTTCGTAATAAAAATCATTGGCAATGCATTTTTATAATAAAAATCATTGGCAATGCATTTTTATAATAAAAATCATTGTCAATGCATTTTTATAATAAAAATCATTGGCAATGCATTTTTATAATAAAAATCATTGGCAATGCTTTTCATAATAAAAATCATTAACAATGCATTTTTAAAGTTAAAATCATTGGCAATACATTTTTCAAAGTAAAAGTCATCAGCAATGCATTTTCATAGTAAATTCTTCCCCTAAATGAGGTAATTGTTAATGAGGTTAATCTATATAAGGTGAAAGCTGAACCCTAATAAAAGAAAGTACCTTAAATAAGATTAATATATTTTGCTTTGTTAATAAATCCTTAAAAAGAGCTTTTATATATAAATGATCTTTCAGAAAAGTGACAAAATATTATTATTTATCTGTATCCTCTTAAAATCCTCTTAATAATTTACAAATACTGGATTAGTCAGCAGGATTATGAGAGGTGCTGAAAAGTTCTTGTTATTACACACTTTCACAAATCAGACGTCTTTTTGCAAAGAGATTCTCAATCAGGATGACAACTTTTCAGCGCCATCCCATAATATTAATTTTGAGCAGCATTTACTTTCATTTTAATTTTTATCAGATGAAGTATTGCCAACCATTATAATTGATCTTAATTGCTTCTTTAAATCTAAGCACAGCTTAATTCAGAACATCAGTCTAGAGAAGAGGGTAGACATTGCTGGTCAGAAATAAAGTATGGGCTGTTAGAATGAACTGGATGTAACTAAAATATAAATATGTAAGAAAGGTTTATTTAAAAACTAGCAGTATAGTCCGGCGTTACTTGGGTGTAATGAAAGCTTTGAAACTAATCCATGGTCCTGGAGCTCAGGCTCTTTAAACGTTGGCACGAAAGACTAAAAAGCAATAGTTGTTTCCAGTTAAAGCGAAACCGTAGACAGAACGAAAAATGAATAGATGTAAGTCAAATTTTGATTTTCTGGTATCGATATCAAATTTTCTGCACTATTGTAAGAACTGTAACTTTGAAACTTCTGAATATCGTTTCTTATGTCTTTGTCTATGAGTGTATAAAATTTTATTAAAATCGGACCACTCCTTCTATAACCCGATTCTTCTTGGGCGATAATGGCTCACCATAGATATGAAGACATTAAGATTGTAGTGATCGAGGAATCGGTTCTACAAGGCAGCGGTTTGTGGGAAGAAGCTACTCGATTTGAACTTACATCTCAACAATGGAATACGAAGGAAATGGGGTGATTCACTACAATGTACACTGGCATGACGGGCTTTAGCCGTGGAGATTAGAACTGATGAACGAAAGAGAATGTAGTTCGTGTGTGTGTTATATTTACAGGGGTGGATTTTCCACCCTACAACCCTTTTCTCACAGACAAAACGTCGCAAATAGCTTCTTACTCTATCGGCATTTCTATGAAAAGTGCACACACGAACTACATTCTCTTTCGTTCATCAGTTCTAATTAAGAATTACCAGCAGTTATTTAAATATTTAAACATTATTTTACAATTTTTGTGTCTTTCCAGAATTTATTGCATCAGGAAAACATGATTTTACACTGAATATGAATTGTTTGAGAAGATGGAAGTTAGCTGAAAATTTTTATATCATTTAAAAAAATATATTGTGAATGATTTACTATAAAAAATATATTACGAATGATTTACTATAAAAATCTAAATCTAAACTTATTTATAAATGGAACTTTGTCTGTGTGTGTGAGAGTGTGTCTGTGTGTGTGTGTATCCGTTACCTTATAGACTCTAAAACGGCTAAACCGATTTTCTTGAAAATTTACACAGTTGTACTATAAGCGTCTGCGAGTGTTCTTAGCTAGGTTTTGTGTCGAGGTACCCCCGATAAATATCGATAATCGATAATCGAAAAAATCGGGTTATAGAAGGAGTGGTCCGATTTTAATCAAATTTGATACACCCATAGACGAAGTCATAAAAACGATATTCAGAAGTTTCAAGGTTGCAGTTCTTACAATAGTGCAGAAAATCGATAATATATATATATATATATATATATATATATATATATATATAAAAGGCAAGATGTTTGTGTGTGTGTCTCTGTTTATCTGCCTGTATGTCTGTATTTTTTCAGCCCTTTTATTTTAGTTTTTGCTTCGGGTTTAGCTTTAAGTAGGTATAATTGTAGTTCTTAGTATCAGCCATGACACCATTTACTCAGAGGACTTATTTATCCTTCAAAATTCAGTTCACGACGAAAAAACTTATTTGATATCGATACCAGGAGATAAAAATTTGACTTACATCCATTCATTTTTCTTTCAGTCTACGGTTTCGCTTTAACTGGAAACAACTATTGCTTTTTAGTCTTTCGTGCCAACATCCAAAGAGTCTGAGCTCCAGGACCATGGATTAGTTCTAAAGCTTTCGTTACACTCGAGCAACGCCGGGCTATACTGCTAGTATAATGATAAAAGAGGGTTTGGGGAATTTAGCACTCACAGGATATATTGAAGGCAAGAGGGACAGAGATAAATAGTGAGCAAACTACGCAACGAACTAGCATAAATGGATGGCGAAACATGAGCTTAGAGGAAAAGCCAAGAGACTAACATAGCTACAAAATAGAAAATTGTGGACAGCTGTGATCACCCACGTCATAAATGGACATGTCACGTTAAAAGAGATAGAAAAATACGAAAGGACATAACTTTTATATAAAATACATAACATTTTTCGCTTACAGAATCTTTTAAAAATAGACAAAAGTCACAAATATTTTGTTACAGTAGAACGCACCACCATAAATTATTACATTTTCTACTAGACATAAATCGGGGGATCAGTTTTCTATGAACTAATAAACTGATCCACCTTATAATTTATTCACTACATAATATTAATGGAAATATACTGAATCAATTGCTAGGTCTGCTGCCAGGAAAGTTCCTTCACTGTGTTGTACTAGAAAAATTTATCGTTAGGATCTATATTACATACTTATATCTTTACGGGCAACCCTTTCCATTGACATGAAGCGGAAAGACTATATTGAATCATTTGCTAGATCTGCTTCTAGGAAAATGTTATGGTACCCTCCTACGAAGAATGAACTCTTCCTCTTGCTGCATATAAATTACCTGGGTGATTTCCGGAGAGTAGTTAACAATGAGCAGTTGACGAAAGCAGTTAACGAAGGCAGTTGACGACAGCTACTAGTCAGGCAATAAGCAGTGCAATAATACCTTCAGACTTACTTATTTCTCGTTACTTATTATTAACACTTCCTTTGAATATCTTGTTTCTTGTTATACTAATACACTGTTTTGAACCTACCTTGTTCCTTGTTTTACTTCCGGCACAAACCGGTCACTACAACTTTGCGGCGACGTCTCGCCACAACTCCACAACAAATTGTCGACGAATATCCACAACAGAAAGTTGGGTCACTGTGTCAGTTTTTATCGTCAGAATCTATCTTAAATATTTATAAATCTACCATTTATGGAATTTTATAAACATTTATGTAAATTTTATAAAAGATTATACGAACATAAAAGGGATCTTTTGTAAAACAACACATTAAATGCATTAGTTGCTTGTTCTAACAATACTGACCATTAATTTTACTCTAAAAATGTCACTTTAATTTAAAAAAAAAACAATTTACTAAGATAAAAATGTTTAGAACCTGTTTTAATTGCTAGGTCATACGCAGTAAACTTGTGTCCAGGTTCTTACAACATTTCACCATTGTTAGCAGATCTTCTGTTATCCTAATGTGGGATATTTAATAGCAATATTAATAAAAGCATTAAATGAAATCGACTATAGAAAATAGATATTTAACCTAATTTTTAGATTTAAAATTACAGCGTCTGCTCTCATTCATGCGTATGTGCAATCACATCGATATAAACATTACTTTAGTCCAATGAAGTCCTAATGAATGAAATGCATCACATGACCAATATGTTTCCACTTTGTCATAGAAAGCTATGTGAAATTCGGAATCCAACTGACATGGTCTGCATTTTTTTTTCTTCTTTTTTTTTTGTATATTTCCAAATTGCGTACAAACTGTTCAAAATTCCAATCACCTGAAGAAGGATGGAACGCACGACGGCCGAAATGCTGTGAATATGTCAACCAAGATTAGGACAACATTCCGAATAATCATATAATAATTCTGCTTGTTCCTTCCGTAGTTACTTCGTCCGTCCGTTACGCCACTTACACTCTATACGAGTGTTTCCTTCCCCTCTATCTTTTTAAACGCTACTCTCCTCAGCCTTTCTCTCACCTTTGCAAAACGGAAGGGTAGTAAAGAGTGGGAGAGTAGGAGGAGAGAGCCTATAGCATTACCGTACCAGTAGCAGCTTAAGCTGGTGGTCGTAGCAGTAATTGTGTGTGTGTGTGTGTGTGTGTGTGTACGTGTACTGTACAATATAGTAAAAATAGGTAGATTTGTTGTCGTATCCCGCGACTTAATAACGAAATTTCTGGACTCTACACCCTTGGCCATTAAGCAGTTGTTTTTTTCTGTTTACAACGGACACAGGAGCCATGCTTTTTCAGTAATAAAAAAAACATGTTCTCTTTCAAAATCTTTCACAAAATAGCGTACAGTATTTTGGTTGTGGTCTGTGCATACGCCGCTTAATATAAGATTACAGCAAAGTAGCTTCTATGGACATTATTTTTATAGATATTTTAATAAAATTACACTCTGTTATCGTTATTTTATTATCCAACTACTACCTTTATGTTTGAAGACGTTACTATCATTTGTAGTATTACAAAGTAAAATTTTTTCCAGGAAATCATAATTATCTTTGCGTGGAAATTCCACGGGTTCCCCTAAAGTGTAAATAATTACAATACTTCTTCTCAGAAATATAGACAAACTTTCCAAAGTCTTAATTTTTATTCTTTTTCATATATTTTTTCAATTGTCTCAGCCATTGTCAATTCCATACAAGTAGTGGTTGTATTTGGTGTCTGCTTTAATATTAGTTTACCAGATGCTTCAACTTTGCAGATAAAGCGCAGGAAATATTCTTTGAGTCATTTTTGGTAAATAATAGCCGTGGATCTTTATGATATCAAGTAGCCTAAGTGTATTTTTGTTAGCTTTTATTTTTTTATGGTGTTCTTCAATATTCTATGGCCACCAGAAAATGTGGGCTGAAGGGTTTCATTTAAATGTTACCCAAAGGAAAGTACATCAGCTGACAAGAACAGTAAGCAATTTTCTCACTTATCTAAACCACATGTGCAATAAATTGGCCTTGACTTTAAGCACCTCATTTGATATAACAACAGCTTCTCCATTGGTAAATTCTTGGCAAGATAATACATTACTCATTGTCATATAAACAGATATATGCATACATATGTGCACACGTACTCATACACGCATACATACATCACACACACACACACACACACACACACACACACACACACACACACGTATATATATATATATATATATATATATATATATATATAAAGTTAATGAGCGGATATAGATATAACATTAAACAACCATTATGTCACGTACCACCTGACTAGCGTATTGGTTTATTGGTGAAGTTTTTCCACATTTAACCCAGCACTAAAGTACAACAGTTAGTAGTTTAGCCCATCACAGGGGCTTTTTCTTTGACCATTTTTTACCTATGGGTATGTGTGGTTATCCACGGTTTTTTAATTAAATTATTTTTAATGAAATTATTTTTTCCGTAATGCTTTAGGGCGACTCACGCACCTTCCCTTTTTCATTTCCGTCCATGTCAGAAGATTGCGTGTGCGTGAAACTCGGGTCATGACCAAAGCCATCCTTTTATAGAATTTAACGTTGGTGCGAGTTTTTGCTCGTCTACGCAGTTTAGTCTTCAAGCACTTTATTGACTAGGTAGATTTGCATTCAGGCCTCTTTCCCTTTTCTTTTTTCAGTATTGTTGTTTTTATTCGAGACTGTATCTGGATAAAAGTTTAGGTTTTGAAAGTTGTTCCACTAACAGTTTTTGTTTTTCCTTTATATATATATATATATATATATATATATATATATATATATATATATATAACAGAAATAGGGGTTGTTCCAACGAGAGAAATTGATATAGAGAAAAAAGTGCGAGAAGCCGTGAACGTTTTTCGTTAAAGTGTAGATTTATTGTTGTTATTGTTCTTAATATTACTTGGCTTTTGCATGATACATTAAGTGTCCATAATGGTATTTGTGTCGCACACGTGTTTCGAGTCTAAAGTTGACTCTCTTCAGGCGAATAAACTTGACTTTATCGAGATCCGTTTGTTTTGCTGATGGCCAAGATATCATGTAGATATAGATAAGTGGTGAGCAAATCAGAAAGTTCATATGCGTGCGTGTTGGTTTCTTTTTCACACTAGCACGTTAAATGTCTTCCGTCACGTTTTTTGCACTGACTTGCGAAATCTGATTTCAGCTTTATACTTCAAAATTGTTTTCAGCGATTTTGATTAAATTCTAGTCTACAGGTCATCTAGTCCTTTTTCTTGTTTTTGGAATACTATTTTTTTAAATGGTTCGCGATTTTTTTTATCGCGTTTGAATTTAGTGTCTGTGTGTGTGTCTTAGGTTTTTCATGTTGTTTTGTTGAGGGAAGGCTTGTATCTTTTTTTTTATAAATATTTCTTCCTGCATGCAGGAAGAAAAAAAAAAAAAAATATATATATATATATATATATATAGTAATATTATAATAGATATAATATTATATAGTAATATTATAGTAGGTTGGGTTAAAGATGAGAATTTTTTTTATAAAGAGACAGTGTACTGGAATGTTGTTTGGGGTTGATTTTTAATGGTCAGATATGTGTCACGTTTATTAAATCAATAGACGATTATTTTATATGTATGTATGTGGAAAATTTTGTAAGTGTATGTATGTACAGGGACGCTTGTCTATTTATATGTATGTGTGTGTAATAATACGCATATAAAACAATTGATGATTTTTAAAAATATATATGTGAGAAATTTTGGATGGTAAGAGTGTATGAATGTATGTGTTTTTTGGTCAGTAACGTTTGTGTATGTGAGTGTGATAAAATATTTGTAGAAGTTTCCGTTTAAATTGTAGCGGAGAAATATACAATCCATGAGGATGTCATGTTCGTAATTCTCGCTAAACGAAAAAAATATTTATTTATTTATTTATAAAATTATTTACTATCCTTTAATTATTAAAATATTATATTTATAAACTATATAGAATATTGTGTACATAAAGAATATTATTATATTATTATGAATTATTTAGAATAATATTCGGAAATATTATTATATTATTTATTTTTTATGTTTTGAGTGTAATGAATTTTGAGGTTGGAATGTTTTATTGAATTTATTTGTATGTATTACATTATTAATTATTTATTTTTATGCATTATTTAGAACATAATATATATATATATATATATATATATATATATATATATATATATAAAGTGAAAAGGAAGGTAAAGCAATAAGTGAAAATTGTATTTATCGTGACATAACATTTTGGGAGTCAGTTGAAGTATTTTGTTACTGTTGTTGTTGTTGTCGTCGTCGTTGTCGTCTTCTTTGTTGACTGCGAGAACGGCGAGAAGGGAGGAGAAGAGGTACAGGAAAATAGCATTCGAGAAGTAGAAGGAGAACGAATGTGTGACGGGACCTTATGTCCGGGTCAGAGGCTTGAAATATTTGTCATATCTTTGACGGTGTCGTCTCTAATTTCTCCTATTTTCTGAGTAATTGATTAGACTTTCTTTCTTTCTTTCTTTCTTTTTATAGCTATAGATTTTTTTCACATTGGATTGTTAATTTTTCTCTCAGTTTTGCAAATCGCTTCCTTTCATTGGTTATAAAATAAATTTAACATCGGATCGTGAAATTTGGCTTCGTCTTTTTCTTTCAGTACGGGGTCAATCCCTTTTTATTTGTCAAAACTTTATTTCACACAGGATTGCTAAATTTGTAAATAGTGAAGAGAATAGAGTTACTTATAATCCCGTGTTCACCGCATCTCCATTCTCTCAACCCCGCACAATGTTCACCAATCACAACTGGTATGAGTATGACCTCCTCAAATTTCCAAAGCTTTGCGAGTTCAAACGTCAATGGGTCATAGCTGGGTATTTTCTCTTCCTTCTTTCGCTCTATCCTTGTATCAAAAGCACTCGGTTGATCAAGTTGGTTGGCTGTTTTTGTTTAGCGGCATATCAAACTGTACAGGTTATTCAGTGCCGAAATTTAAATATTCCGTACGCAATATTATTTTTAGAGATAATAATGGCTTTAGTGATACAAGAGATGAATACATAACTTTCATAAGAGTATTTGCGCGTAAGTGAATATAACGAAAAATATCTAAATATGATGTCACTCGTTATTTTATAGTCTTTCATGTTTTTTATTGTTCTCCCTCCTTAATTATGTTTTCTTCTTATATTATTATAAATGTTCGATCAAAAATCTGCTGAGGTTGACAAAGCGAACCTCGCTGCCGAGCTTGAGAAGGACGTCCAATCCGTGGTGGAATAGGGAAAGAAATGGCTCGTAAATTTTAATGCTTCCAAAACGAAGCTGCTATCTATTAACCATCATAGACAATCGCCCCTACTCCCCATTAGCATGGAACAGGCTAGCCTCCCTGAGAGTAAAACACTACGCCTCATTGGCCTCACACTCTCAGCGGACCTCAAATGGAATGACTATATTGAATCCATTGCTAAATTCGCTGCCAAGAAGGTTTGTTCACTGTGCAGGGCCAGGAAGTTTTTCCCGTCTGAGTCCATCTTGCACATATATAAATCTACGATCCGCCTGTGTATTGAATACTGCTGCCACATCTGGTCGGGTGCTCCTGCTATTCATCTCGGGGACAAAATCCAACGTGATCGATACCGACTTAGCAGCTCGGCTGCAGTCGCTCTCTCACCGGCGTGACATGGCTTCCCTGTACCTCTTCTATAAATACTTTCACGGCTTGTGCTCCAATGAAGTTAGATTACTGGTGCTCCCTATGTATGAATTTACACGAGCTACTAGATTGGCAGCTGGGTCCTACCCTTTTACCGATAAAGTGTAACCGCAATTTCTACTCTAACAGCTTCTTTTCAGGCACTTCCCGCCTGTGGAATTCCCTTCCATATGCTTGCTTCCCCGACAGCTGCAATCTTCAGGAATTTAAATGTAGTGTCAATAGACATCTCCTATCACACTAACTCGCATTCATTCTCACAAGGTCTTTTTCCATCTACTCCACCCACATCCTCAGCATCCTCATCCGTCTATTACCCTCCTTCTGACATTCCCTATAACTAACCCCTCTTTCTCATCGCTTTCCCCTATGTAACACCCTGCGCAACAATGGCAGTACAATGCCTTGCATGGGATGAGATGATTAAAAAAAAAAGATTCTTCTCTCGCTTGCGGAACTCTTGCTTTCCACTCGACTTTGATCTTTGAAAATTTAAATGCAATGTCAATCGTTATGAACTTTCTTCTTAATTCCTGTACTTTTATTGTTCTCTGCCCTTAATTATATTTTCTTCTTCTCATATTGTTTTAAGTCCTATGCTAACAGTTTCTTCTCTCACTTGTGGAACTCTTTTCCGGCCTTTGGCTTTCTACTCAACTTTGATCTTCGACAATTTTGTAACACCGTCGTCCGGGCCTTGGGTCTAACCCCAACCCGTGAACCTGAGTCAGAGCTGATGCTGTCGAGCACAGCACCAGTTATGACGATGCTCTCGGATCGCTAGTCGTGATGGTCTCATCACAGTAGCTGGTCCTCAAGACGTCTATTACAACGGTGAACTTTCCTGCCCACGCTGTGTATTTTGATCTCAGGAAAGACACGTTGAAAACCCGGTGGCCGTTTCTCTACTACCTCAAACCAGACCGGACACAAGTGTACACTTGTGTTGATAAAATAAAACACGGCACTAAAAAAATAAATAAATAATTTCGAAAACGCCTGGATAAGTTGCGGAAAAGTTTTTATATACATAAAAAATAATTAGCAACAGAAGCAGAATATAATGGTTGTTTAATTCAGTTTTCACGATGGAGCGAAAGTTTTCGTTTAGAATAATCAGAGCTTTCAATTTTCCAAATTACTTTTAAAGAAAAAAGTTCTTTCAGGGCTCTTTATCGAAGCTTTATGGAAATAACTGAAGTGGGGTGGAAGGTTGGTGATGGTAATAAACATCGTCTTGTTTCTTTCGCTTGGCAACAAAAAAAATCTCTTTTCAGCTAGTTTAACTCTTTCTCGGTTCATTCTGTTTTTATAAATCTTTAGCCAGGACTCTATCGGAGGCGCATTATTCGACTTTAACTTTTTAAAGTCGGCCGGCGGTAGGCTTTTTTACGTTTCTTTACATCTTCAGCCAGGAGCTCTATGGGAGGCGACCGCTCTTCTTGGTCGTGGCCCCCAGTTGGGAACACTTTTCCCCGCAGTCGTTACATCCCGACTGCAACTTAAAAACAGATTTTGCTACTCGGGGTTCCGATTTTTATGCGTACCCCAAATTCTCTTGGAAGGTGCTGTCTGGACCCTGGGTATTTATACAAATCGAATCCTTGACCAATGAGATTTCTTCCATCTCTACATCTCGAGGTGGTGGTGGTGGGTTCAACCAATGAGGCAACAACACCTCCTCTGACGTAATTTCTCTTCATCTTCTTCTTCTTGATTCAACTGATTACGTCAGCAAATCTAGCTTGGAAATTTTAACTCCAGTGAGATTTATAATGCGTTTTTATTCGCATAGTTAAAACTTTAACCTTCTTAATCTCATCAAAAGTTTTTGACAATTTGTTTTGGCTATCGCCATTTTTCACTTCCACCGGCCGAAAACCCAAGCTTCTGAATATATAATGCAAAAAATATATTTTTCCTTTCTATTCTCTTCAATTTTCAGCTAGTTTTTCTGTTTTTCAGATTTTACAAGTTTGTACAATCTTCTGTCAACCTCGACTCATATCGCGATTTACAATAAACTGCAAAATCAACAATACCACTAGTACTAATTTCCTTTCGCTCCGTCGTATTAAACTTAGAATTACATTTTTTTCATATGCAGAAATAGTGTTAAAATTTAAATGCAATGTCAATCGTTATCTTCTGTCTTTTTAATTCTTGTTTTTTTATTGTTCTCTCTCCTAACTTATGTTTTCTTCTTCTCATATTATTATAAGTCCTATGCTAACAGTTTCTTCTCTCACTTGTGGAACTCTCTTCCGGCCATTTGCTTTCTACTCAACTTTGACCTTCGACAATTTAAATGCAATGCCAATCGTTATCTTCTGTCTTCTTAATTCTTGTTTATTTTTTTTTCGTTTGTTCTCTCTACTTAATAATGCTTGTCTTCTTTCACACATTAACTACCCGCGTGTTAGTGGCATTGTTATCATACTTATGGGGAATGATTAAAAAAAGAGAAAAAGGCTAATGGTGGGTAACTGAAAGAGAAAATTATATATATATATTGTCATCCGCAGACAGATCTGTTTCGCCGTATCACAGGTCATCAGTATGGTTAGACTTCGATTGCTTTTTTACCCAGGATTGAAACCTGACTGAAATGGCGTCAGTCGGCGACTCTAGCCCTGGGCTATGGGCGTTCGGTGGAAGTAGGCAGGAACGAGTGAGAGCATCATAACGGTGTTCTCACGATACTTTGAAGTCCGCATGAACCTGCTCAGTTAAATTGACTAACTCTTTGTGCTTATCAACGCTCTATCTCCACCCCGAGATCTAGCACTTTACGATAAAAAAACTTGCTAGATTTTATCAGTAGAACTACTGAAAAAAAAAAACAACAACCTTCGCGCTAAACACTATCATAATGAAACACTTTTAGTGATGCTGGTAGGTACGTGTCTTGCGTCTCTAATGCATAAAAATATAAAAGGGCGCAAGAAAATCGTAATCCTGTGTCCTAGGGACGCATCTCAATTTTTTCATAATAAAAAACGATATATGCGGGTTCTCAATCAGTAGCACAAAGCGTAGCTTTCTTTTATTTTGAACCGGAAATTTCCACTAAAAATATCATGCGAGAATTTACCTCCTTTGTTTTGTGTGTTTCTCCCCCCCTACCAATTCAAGCTAACTGTTGTCTGCTTTCTTGGAAACTGAACAATTTAGATTTTTTGAGAAGGTCGGGGAGATGCAATGAATTACACTGGATGCGGTACAAGGTGGGTTAGACAGCTTTAGTTGTTTCATCAAAGAATGTTTTCCCTGTCCCCTTTTCCAGTTCATAATCACAACTTTGAACTAATTATCGACTTAAATAAATAAATTTTCTTTAAAATAATTTGGGGCCATCGAAAACGAACCTTACCAATACCACTATTGGGGATGGATTAAAATCATGAGTATCAAAACACCGGGGAGCCGAGTTCGAATTCCAGTTGAATCCATTGTATTTACTTACGCGCAAATACCATTGGGAAAGGTATTAATCTGTCTCTTCCTTCCAGTTATGGGTTAAATAGCAAGACAGATTGGGTTCTATAGCCTTGGTCGGCAACCAGTCTACCGCAGAAAGCAATGGCAAACTATTGCGGGATAATCTTCTGCCCGGTCAGTCATGTCTCGAAAGAGACATGATCGCCCAAGCGTGTATCACGTATGGCACTTAACTGACTGATCAAAACATTTCCTTTTAAATGTACATTAGCCTTATGTCGTTGTTTTTTAGCACCTGCAATAAACATTAAAAAATAAACAAAACTGATATTTTCTGTTAATTCACCCCAAAATAAAAAAGCCTGGTAGCCGGTAATAATAAAGTTCCAGGAAAAGAATCACAAAAAGTCACAAATTAGCTATAGTGGCCTGTAATATTTGTTGTATTTTAGTTTCATTTTACTTTTAACTTTATTCTACAGAAGTTTAAAATTAGATTTCGTACTAAATATATTCAAAATATCTTTTAATGAAATTCAAACATTTTTATGAAGTAGTTTTGTATTAAAACTTTAAATTAATAATTTTTTGCTTCATGCTTAAAAAGTTTTCAAAATAATTTTTAAAAACTATTTTTAATATAGAAATACTAACTTTCTGAAAAATATCAAATTTAATTTTTGCAGACTGATAGGACTCTTAAAGTTTTGTAAATAAAAATTCTCTTTTCCAATCTTCTCACTTTGGTTTCTTTTCTTTTTTTTTTTCAATTGGAGTAGATAGATCTATCTATCGCCCGGTTCACACTCCACCCACGTCTATTGAACAGGTTAAGAGGCTCATCCCTTGTTCCCTGTTTAGGATGTGGTTTGCGGTTTTCTCTTTTCCAATCTTTTCACTATTACGTAGCACCCTGCACATCAGTGGCGTTACCGCCTTGCTCGGGGTGATACGATTAAAAAAAATATTCGGAATGTTATCGATTAAAAGCACTAAATTATATGATCAAAACATAAATATTTAAAAAATAAACTATCATATTTTTAGGAGAAGAAGCAGTTAATTTAACGTAGATCGAACCCTCTTCGATCATTTTTAAAAACGGTGTATATAATTATAATTTATTGGTGAATTAATAAATCAAATAAATGCTCCAACTTTTAACATTCCACTCTCAATCGCCATGTTTTGTTTAAAGAGCATCAGTCCTGCTTTAATATTCCTGTTCTACAAAAGACTTAGAATTAAGTAAGGTGAATTTTGACAGCCAACAGGATAAATCAGCACTTATGCTGTTAAAGACCACTCACTGGATGGCCCAGGAAAGAGTACTCCTATCAAAGTTTGAGTCTGTACACAACTTTCTGACAGAGTTTGGAGTACCAGATCTTCTACCTGTACAACAAAAAGCAGCAGCATACAGATCACGATATGCAGGGGAGGAATTGCTATCAAGTATGACAGATACCGTACAGGCACTTCTAAAAACAAGTGACAATCCCTGTCTCGGAGATGAATCTACAGACATAACCAATCACAAATGCCTTGTATATGTCCAAATTATTAAATCAATGACCTTTCAACCAAGGACACATTTTGTTTCAAATAAAAAGTGTGTTGATACAAAAGATGTAGGAATGCAAAATCCATCTAGGAAGTCATATTAAAACTGGAAATCCCATTAACAAAAGTGATGAGCATGGGATCGGATGGAGTTGCCGAAATGACTGGGAGAAACAAAGGCTGCACAGGCATACTGCTTAAGTCCAACCCTCACATGGTGGGTGTGCATTGTGTTGCCCTGGCCTTGTGCACATCTCAAGCAGCAGAGTCAATAGCAGATCTGAAAGGGCATCAACACATACTGACAGATCTGTTTTATTACTTCTGTGCTAGTCTCAAACGAGCAGGCAAAATAAAACACATATAGAAACTGCTAGAAGACCCAGTAGTTACAAAGAGCTGCATTCCACCCAATGGCTATCATATTCCAGTGTCCTTCAGGCTGGACATAGGAGAATTGATAGGCTGCGGACATACTTCACTGAAGTGTCCAAGGATTTCAGCCAAGACCCAATGTTAAATGGCCTAAAAAATAGATTGCAACAAAGAAGTTCATCAGCATCAAGGGGCTTACGTTGAATACACCGGTTCTCGCTCGATCACCGAAGTTAAGCAACGTTGAGCCTGGTCAGTACTTAGATGGTTGACCGCTTGGGAATACCAGGTGCTGTAAGCGTTTAGTGACGGATGTGCGTTGTGGTGCAGTGGATATCGGCTCGAAAAGAGAAATCGGTGTGCCGAGTTCGAATTCCAGTTGAATACCCTGCATTCACCTAAGCACTGGCACCCTTGGGAAAGGTATTAATCGTCCCTTCCCTCCAGTTATGGGTTAAATAACAGGGTAGGACTTGGGGACCCTGCCCTTAAAAAAACAAATCCCAATGAATCTTGATTCTCGAAAAGAAAAAAAAAAGTATTACTAGACACAAAACTTATATAAAATAATAAATTGTTGAAAGAAAAAGGTATTACCAGTAATAAATAAAAATTTATTTGGCGATAAATGACCCACCGAGGTTGATATGCCATAAAAACAAAACAACCAAGCATCACTACTCTCATGATGGATATTATGACCCCAGTTACAATCTTATCCAAGTTCCTGCAAACAGAAAATGTAGATGTGCTTTTAATAAAAGTGAAATTAGATATTGCTATAAAGGACCTGGAAAAGATCAAGGGAATGACATCTCCCAGTCCGACAGTATTAGTCAGAGACACCCAAAGCAATATATACAAGGGTAAGCATCAGATCACAAAGGCCACATTCAATCTGAAACAATTGTGTATCACATTTATTAATAACAATAAATAACATGCACTCCAGGTTTCTAAATTCCTCTGTGTTGTGTGTATTTGGTGTGTTAAATCTCCATAACATCTGCTTCATGCGGGAGAAAGAGTTGAAGGTCTTTGGAAAGGAGGAGTTGGAAATTCTAATTTCTTGCTATGGACATCAGCAAACCCACAAATGGACTGAAGATGAAGAGGATTATTAGATGAGTACGCAGCACCTCATGAATGCGATTCAGTCTTGACTAGAGTGGAACCTGCTGAAGAAAATTGTCAGAGCACATTAGTACCCCAGAGACTGGATGTTGAAATTTGGGGCGTTGGTAACAAAATATCACCTAAAAGTCTTCCCTAACCTCATTGAATATTGCTGCCATATCTGGTCTGGTGCTCCTGCTATCCACTTAGGTGTCTTCGACCGAATCCAACGGAGAATCTGTAATGTGATCGATCCCGACTTGGCAGCTACGATAGTCGCTTTCTCACCGACGCAGTGGAGCTTTCCTGTGTCTCTTCTACAAATACTTTCACGGCTTCTGCTCCGATGAACTTAGCTCACTGTTTCCTTCTATATACGAATTTCCTTAAGCCACAAGATTAGCAACTAGGTCCCACCCTTTTACTGTGAAACCAATAAATTGTAAACGCAAATTTTACTCCATCAGCTTCTTTTCTCGCACTTCCCGCCTGTGGAATTCTTTTCCGCAAACTTGCTTTCCCGGAAGTTACAATCTCCAAGAATTTAAATGTAAAGTCAATAGTTATCTCCTGTTTCACTAACTTATATCCTCTCTATCATGCTTTTTCTTCGTCCACCCCACTCTCATCAGTAATCTCTTCTCTCCCTTACTCTCTTCCTGACACCCACTGCAACCTCTCACTCCTCATAACATTCCTCCTATATAACCCCCTGCACAACAGTTGCAGTAAAATGCCTTGCTTGAGGCGACACGATTATAAAAAAAGCATCCTTACTCAATTGGCCACCACCATGGCTGTACACACAGCTGGCTGCGAATGATGTTTCTTTGCTCAGCCTCACCTATCACCGGAACTGGCTGTCATTGGAACATCAAGAGCACTCTTTTGGGTTAACATGGGACTCAAAAGGTCAGTTCGCTTTTGAAAAGGCACTAGCCAAATCGGAAGGGGAAAAGCAGAGAAAACTGTATACTATGGATTACAAGGAATCACTGACAAATGCTTTTCACATTAATCTGCTCAGAATACACCACAAACATAACTGCATCATTTGATATTTCTCAACATACTTTCCAATGTTTTCATTAAGTTTCATTGTTGTGCTAAATATTTGATAGTGATTAACTTCATAAATAGCATGCACTCCAGGTTTTCAAACACCTGTGTTATGTGCATTTTGTTTAAATATCCATCTCATCTGCTTCCTGAGTGAGGAAGAGATGAAGGTCTATGAAAAGGAGAAGTTGGAAATTCTAATTTCTCACTATGGGCATCAGCAGACCCACAAATGGACTGAGGATGGAGAAGATCATCAGATGACTATGCAGCTCCCTCATCAATGCTGTTAGTCTTGACTGCACTGGAATCTGCTGAAGAAATTTGTCAAAGGACACTACTACTACAGAGGCAGCATGTGGAAATTTTGGGAGTTGGTGACAAAATTATCACCAAAAAAAACTTCCCTAACCTCAGCATCCTTACTCAACTGGCCACCACCTTGGCTGTGAATGAGGGTTCTCTCATTCTCACCCATTACTGGAAAATCAAGAGCAGCCTCTAGGGTCAACCTTTGACTGAAAAAGTCTTTTCCCTTTTTAAAGAGGCACGAGAGTAAAGCAAAGAAAACTGTATACTATGGATTACAAGGAATCACTGACATATGCTTTTCACATTAATCTGCTCAGAATATACCACAAACGTAACTGCATCATTTGATATTTCTCAACATGCTTTCCACTGTTTTCATTAATTTTCATGTATGTACTAAATGTTTCTGACTTTGTTAATTTTCTCACCAATTAAATTCAAATTTGATTTAATTGATTATTTTCAGACTAAGAGATCTTAGTGACAATTTGTAGACTTTCAAGGTGATGAGAATGTTTTATACAAGGAATAAAATCAGCACTCTTATTAGTGCTACAGTCTGTTTTTATTTTGTTTTTATTTGATTTTGTGCAATATTTTATTCACATGACGTATGCTCACCTATTATATTTAATAATTTACTTCATCATTTAGTGAGGAGAAGTTATTATGGATAATTAAATTAATAGTGTTGCATTTTTTATTATATATTGTTAATTTTAGTTTTTTATAAGGATCAACGAGAAATATATTCGTACGAATGAGATTTTTTATGATTTTTTCATCATGTTTGTGGTTATCGTGCATTGCAATAAAAGTGTTTGATATGTTTAAGGTCTTTTGTTTGATGTGCGTTGAGGTTTTTGAAATATCGTCTTATTTGTTCATCTACAATGTGGTTTGGGAAGTCGTTATTAATAAGAGTCTGCTTAATACTTTTTAGTTCAGAGTAAAGTGTCTTTTGTGGAGCAGTTGATTTGTGTTCGGTTAATTAAATTATGTACAAGTGCTATTTTGTAGTTGTTAAGGCATTCACTCTTATAGTTGAGAGTACAAGAGTTTTTGCTCTGTTGGTTTTTTATATGGGAAGGTAGTAAATGTGTTATTGTTTGTGTCTATTAAAATGTCAAGGAAAGGGATTTTGTTATCTTTGTTAAGTTCGTATGTGAATTTGAGGACAGGGTTTTTGGAAAGTTGTTTTTTTTTAGTTCTTTTATTTATTCTATATTTTTAACTAATATATGAATATCATCAACATATCATACGTAGCTGGAGTGATTTTAGTGGTGCTAAATATATCATTTTTTAGGTTGGCCATGTTGAAGTTCCAGAAGGTTGGACACAGAACTGAGCCCATCGAAACACCGTCCAGTTGCACGTATATATTATTTCTGTGATCGTAGAATGGGACTTCGGTGGTGCAGGTTAAAAACTAGGTTTTTAGTATTTTAGGTTTAATTTTCAGTGGAGGCAGAGAATTATTATTATACATATTTTTTATAATAATATCAATGGTTTATCTAACAGGAACATTAGTGAACAGATTTTCAACATCAAGTGATGCTATGTTGTCATTATCACGTTTTCCCGTTTTTAATATTTGTATAAGTTTAAGAGATGATTTATTGTTGTATTTGTTAGTTATGTATGGTGCAATTAATTGGTTCAGCGTTTTAGTTATTTGGTATATAGGAGTATTATTTGGTATATAGGAGTATTATTTGGTATATAGGAGTATTATTTGTGATATAATAGGGCAAAGTGGAAAGTTAGGCTTGTGTGTTAGAATAGAATCATACGTGTATCCTAGTTTATAGTTCCCGATTATTTTGGTAAGTTTTAGATTGTCATGCTCCACATTGTTAGCTTCCACAAAAGACCCTAAACATATCAAACACTTATTGCAACCAAATGCACGATAACTACAAACAGGATGAAAAAATCATTAAAAAAAACTTATTCGTATTAATATATCTCCCGTTGATCCTAATAAAAATAAAAATTAATAATATATTATAAAAAATACAATACTAATAATATAATTATCCGTAACTACTACTCCCACCAACTGATGTGTTACGTAAAACCAATATTATATATCAATTCAAATGTTCCTTGATAGAATGTGTCTCCGACAAAAAAAAAAAACAAAAAAAACAAACAAACAACAAACAAAAAACAAATATAAATGTTGGATTTACAGCAACTACATTAACAAGACCTCTTACATTACACATGTCTGACCATTCGTCCTTTTCTAGACATCGACAACAGCATTCCTGTTTATATTCACAATATAAAAAAATAATGACCTATAACACAACTATGCTACATCAAGAAAACAACAAAAGCAAACTACAGATCCTTGAGGCAATATTCATTAAAAACTTAAGCCGTCAATGAATAGAATCAGCTATAAATACTATAGTAATGTTCTAAAATATATATAGAAAGAACAGTTTTTTCATGCTTTAACACTTGCATCACCATAATATTACAAAATAGAAAAATTCAATTTTGGATAATTTTCACGTTCTAATGATCGCTAAGCAATTTGGCAACCGTTTTATTTGACGCAGGAAAAAAAATTTACAGCAATTTTTAGCAACACAATTTTGCTGTTATTTTTTATTACCACTAATCACACCCCTGAAGATGATCTCAGAAGGAGTTTGAAAGTACTTGGGAACATCGAGAAATGAATAACAAAATCATCTGTCAACGTTACAGCTCATTTCTTTCATCTTTCAATTATAATACGCGAAAGATTATCCGTGACAGATTTTATTAAAAATAAGCAGGCACAATGTTTGCACTTTATGTAATCTGACATATATATATATATATATATATATATATATATATATATCATTGAATACGGCTGACAAGGAAGATTTAATTGATTTTTATAAAGTTTTTCCAGAATCCTAAGATTTTCCGTTCTGCTGGACATAAGGAATATAAAAAGTATCCGTAAGTTTTATCGTCCCAAGCGCTACTACTGTAGTCATTTTTGATTGTTTTTATGTCTCCGCTCTTTTTTTCCCCTAATGTTTCGACTGTTTCGTAGTAATTTATTTTGCTTTGTTTTTGAAAGAGGAGCGTTCATTCCAAGCTCTCACTGCCGTGTGTGACATCCTTCTATTTCAAAACTTGCAATACTCCATTTCCACTGATAAATGATGTAACGTTGAGGTCGGAGAGAAATGTTTGATATATACAGTACTGTGCAAAAGTATTAGGACAAGAACTAGTTTATCTTTTATGAGGCATAGTGACAGAAAATAAACAATTTAATCAAAGTAATTTTATTTTATTTACTCACCAAATGCTTTAACGAGAAAAATACTTGTTACAAAATAAATTTAATATTTAGTATAATAAGATTTTGCTTTGATCACGGCCTTTATTCTGTCAGGAATTGACATTACAAGCTTCTTCAATGTATCTAATGGTATCTCCTGTCAAGCAGCTTGTATTTTTTCCTAAAGTGTGTCTTGCGAAGTAACATTAGATTTATCAATTTTTTTTATCCAAAATATACCATAGATGTTCAATAGGATTGAGATTAGGGCTTTGTGGGGGCCAATTCAAATTCCGAAGCCTTCCTTCCTCTTCCTTTTTAGTTAAATAATTCTTACAAATTTTTGGCTTTTCACCCTGTATTTGAATTTCAGTGAGGTTTTTAGGAAAATCACCCTTGTCCTAATACTTTTTCACACTACCGGTAGTGTACAAAAATGTTTGGACAGAGGTGATTTTAAACTTTATTTTGATGCCTCATAAAAGATAAAATAGTTCTTGTTCTAATACTTTTGCACAGTACTGTATATATACTAGGTGCGATTGGTAAATTGTCGCAATTATTATGATGCCTCATAAAAGATAAAATAGTTCTTGTTCTAATACTTTTGCACAGTACTGTATATATACTAGGTGCGATTGGTAAATTGTCGCAATTATTATGATGCCTCATAAAAGATAAAATAGTTCTTGTTCTAATACTTTTGCACAGTACTGTAGCTCCTCTCTAATAGCGAGATGTTTTTGATCTTGTGATTTATATTGAATTCTTCTGTTTTCGATCAGGTTTCCCTTAAATGTTCCAGTAAATTATGGGTTAATAATTTTTTTATCGCTTTAAAAAAAAAGAACAAAACGAAATAAATTACTACGTAACAATTAAAGTATGAGAAGAAATAAAAGCAGAGACCTAAACACTCTTGAACATGGCGATAAAACTGTTCGAAAGCGCTTGGAAAGATAAAAATTATGGAAAAGTTTTATATTCCTTATCTCCAAGAAAACGGAAAAATGTTAGGATTTTCAACGTTGTGTTAAAAGCGTCTGCTTTTGATCGTTAACCAATACGCAATGAGCTTGTAGCGATCGTTATTAATGACGTAGAATGGAAAGTAATCAGATGCGTTTTACGTTGGAAGTAACATTGTGTTAGATATCTAAAGACATATAGCTGAAAGGCTTTAACCAAAAACTGATTTGTTGGTGTAACATTTCTCCACAGATTCAAGCAAATCACAAAGATGTTTATTTGAATAGAATTATATCTTTCTCGTTGTAAAATCTGTTCAAAGACAAAAAAGTATCGAACATTCTTTGAAATACGCATTTGTAAAAGACAAAGACTTTATAATTGAATTATGTGTGGGATCTGTCTTTTGTTGTGAATTTTCTTCTAAGCGGCCATTTTCTTCGGCTTCTGTTCTTCATTGATGTTTATTTTATTAAATATGTTTCTTTTAGTTTTTTCGTAATTATATATATAGTTTCATAATTAGTTTAACACTTCTAAATTTATATAATTACGTTAGTACAACATATAATAATAATTATTACTATTTTTATTAATATAGACAATACGATTGTTTTGAAAATTATTTTATATATTGAAATCATTATTAACGAGTTACTTTATAAAGTTATTGGTAATTATTTTATTCAAATTTTAAAATAAGGGTCGTTCAAAAAGTTCTAAGCCTCACCCAGAAAGAAGAGCCAGGCGGATATTCATAAGCATTAATTCTGGTTCGGTCCATACTGTCCTGAGATTTTGTGAACGAGTAAGCTGTTTTCAAAATGGGTCCCAAGATGTACCAATTTTCACCGTCATGTAGGAGGACTGATATTGTATAGCAGTTCAGCATTATTTCTTTGTTTCTAATAAAATTTTCCTGTTTCTTAATCTTTTGTTTAATTTTTGCTATTCAAATACATCTTCGAATTTCGGTGTCATATTTTCTGTTCTCTAGTAAAACACTTGTCAGATAATTATATTTTCGTAATTGCTTAATTTTGGCCTCTCCAATTCGTCGCTCGTATCTTGCACTGTTTCTCTTGCTGACAACTGTGCATTCTCTTTTCTTACGATTGGCAGTTAGTCCTTTCTTGCAGCTTCCCTTTAAAAAATACTATCGCTTTATCTGTAATTAATCCACGCAATCAAAAAGAAAAAAAATTGTCAGTCTGTCTTAGATATTTTCCAGAACCAATTTGACTATGAATCAAAATTGGTTTTTATTTATAGATGCCATTGAGTTTTGAGACTTCTCTTGAGAGATGAAATATTCTCATTTCTGACGTGTTTCTGGCAGATCAGAGGGCCGATAATCATAAGGCAATAAAGATGTTTTAAAACCAACAACGCATTTATGTAAACATAAATTTTCATTTCTGATAAATGTTTCTATCATGGACGTTGCCTTTAAAAAGAAATAATAAGTTAGTTCCTGTTTATTTGCCGAAAAATCAACATCTTGTCATAAAACACGGACCTTTTACTGCGAAAAATGAAATTTAGACACTATCACTACAAACTACATGTATAACTCTTTCATCGGAAGCTTGTATGTAGTTTTAAAAAAAATAACGAACATAGTTTACGCTTTGTAACGGAAAGCGGGTCGCGTTCAGTTGAAAACTTTCATTATGAATGAACTCAACACGTAGACGATTTAAAAAATACTTTTATAGACTAAACAACAAAAAGCAGAAAAAGAGAAATATATACAGAGTGCGATGGATAAATCATCGTCTAAATGACTCACAAATGAGAAGGGCACTGAAATCTCGTTTTAACACAGGTACTGTAGTGAGTAAAACATCTACATTTAAAATTCAAATGCTAAGCACCGACTCATTGATTTTACTAGAAATTAAAACAAAAAAAATTCAAATTTATAAAGTTTGCTTAGCACACACGCAAAAGCGAATCCAAACTCATTAAATTTCACACCTCGATGCGAAATGTTTTTCAGCCAATAGAAAACTAGAAAACATCTAAAAACAAAATTCAAATAATCTTCAATTATCAGAAACAAATTCTTTTACGGACCTTTTCGCGAGCCGATGCAAAGTTTGTTCGCCGTCCAATGGAAAGGCTAGAATCACATCCGGGAGTGAATTACCAAATGACCTTTTCGAGCCCCACAAACGAAATAAAAGACGGGTCAGTGAGAAAATGACGAGCTCATTAACATGTCCCTTTACAAACATCAAGCGATCGCTATTATTATCTCTTTCTTTCTCTCTCACCTTCTTTCTCTTCATCGTTCATCCGCCTACCTTTTTTTTATACTTGATAACCGAACGGAACCCTTTAAGACTGAACGATAACTTCAAAGGCAATCCTACCCAACGATAACGCTCATACATACATACATACATACATACATACATACATACGTTCCTGCCTACGTACACATAAACTCATACACACAAGTTACTACTACGAACTCTTTATACTCATAACTTCTTAATACTGTTTCTCATTGAACATTAACTTCTACCAATTCATGTTATTCTTTTCTATTAATAAATTTCTATTTAAATATACAAAAGGTATACTTTTATTCTTCCACAAATCCACCTGCTGGTAACCTTCTGATAATTTCGATGATAATTCTGAATAATCTTAAGTTGTGGGGATTGTCGGCTGTGTTTGTGAAATGGCCTTGTACTAGATATGACTGACCGTCCCCACGACTACAATGGTGACCCTTCTAACTACCACAGTATCTCCACTCATTTTCGATGAGTAACTTTTAAATTGAATTTTTAAAAATAAAAAAGTTTTCTTTTTTTAGTTTTAATTAAAAGCTAAATTATTAAATTTAATATTTTCAGTAAGCAAAATATTCTGGTGTATTTAAAACAGAAAATATATTGATTGGAATCTTAAATTTTCAATTCTTTTTTAATCTTTCAATTTTTCGGCCATTTTTGAGCAATCGACACATTTGCAAACAAAAATTCATTCTCAGTTTTAAAACTCCAGCAAAAATAAAACATACATCTGTGA
Source organism: Ascarosepion bandense (assembly GCA_037127315.1). Classification (NCBI taxonomy): domain Eukaryota; kingdom Metazoa; phylum Mollusca; class Cephalopoda; order Sepiida; family Sepiidae; genus Ascarosepion; species Ascarosepion bandense. The sequence continues at coordinate 2,479,334 of JBBBDQ010001150.1, read as the reverse complement.
CACATTATTTTTGGAAAATTAGCAAATTCAATGTTAATTTAATCTTATTTTCACAAGTATTACTTATTTATAGTAAGAAGTTTAGAATAAAACTTTTTCTTAAACACAGAGTTGAACTTTCTAACCTTTTCATCTCATTAGAAATGTGTTAACAGATTGACAAATGCAAGATAATTGTATGGCGATCACAAGTGATCGTACAAATTGATTGTACAAATTGTTTCTTGTAAGGGAAATAAACCCTGAAACACATGACCTTTTAATGTGCACATGAAAATTACCACATAGAAAAAAAAACTTCAAATACACACACACACAAAAAAATATTTTAAAAATACGAAGGCACGGCAATTTGTATTAAACTTTTCAATTTTCAACAAGTAAATATAATCTTCTCTTAATAAGTAAATAAACTAACGACAACAAATCTTTGAAGTATTTTAAAAATATTTTTGATTCTTTATAAATTATTATAATAAAAAAAAATTCCTTTAAAATTTCATTATTAATCGACAATTTTTTCTTCTTCAGGCTATAATGTCATTAAAATATATCATTTATTAAAGCAATTAAAAGCTTATCGTATTAGATAATGTCATAGTTTTATTGCATTTTTTATTTTACTGTTGGGAGCATATTTTTGGAAGTAAAGGCAAAATGTTTTCAAAAAATAATAGATGATTTACATTCTCCTAATGAGTCCTGCGTTTAACTAATAAAACCAATTTTGTAAGGTCAGTTGGGCATTACCTGTGATAAAAGAAGATCATTAAGACACAATTCATACCGGCAAAAATTTTGAAACGAATTGCTGTATTGGTTAACTTTTACACCGGAAGCTCCAATATTTCAGAATGCTTGGATGTCAATCTGAAAACAATGCGGAGGATTCGGAAAGAGTTGGATGAGTCTAATGGTGATTACAAATGGGTTTGGAGTGATCACTAGTTATGTTTGGCCACCATTCATCTTCTCTAAGATTTTTTTTTTAAATTTAGGATTGGGTTTTTCGTTCCTAAAAAATCTTCTCATTCTCTTTCACCCACAATTTCATCACTTTGCTTGGGGTGAATTGATAAAAAAAAAAAAATTAGGTAATCTCAAACTCAACCCTTGCCTTAATTTACAAGGGTAGATAGTTCTTGTTTTTACCTCACATGATTTTTCTGAAGATTGCACTCTGAAAAAGAAAAAAAAAAGAAAAAAGTTAAATATTTGTAAACAGAATTTAATTAGAAATCACTTTAGAAAAAGTAATTGATTTTGTTTATTTAAAGGTCATAATAGAGGTCCAAATTAGTAAAAACATACATAATAAAAAGAAATAAGAGGAAAGTACAACTGCAATATTGGCAATATGAAAAGAATAAAAAGAAATTTACCTCTAGAATGAGTTAAGCAGTTATTACTCCTCAACATATCAGAACTTGATCAAAGAAAATTGGAAATATTGTGCAGACCCACTAAAATAGGGGAAATTGGAATATTTCACTGCTTGAGTGTCAATCTGAAGACAATGCAGAGGATTTGGAAAGAGTTGGATGAGTCTAATGGTGATTACAAATGGGTTTGGAGTGATCACTAGTTATGTTTTGCCACCATTCATCTTCCTAGAGGGCCACGAATTCAACACGGAGACCTACTTCAAGTGCTTTGTGTAGTGCTGCCCTGAGTCAAGAGGGTGGCTGGTGGAAGATCATATGTCCGGCAATAGGATTCTCTACAATGCCACACAATTAGAAGAACCCAGTTATAGTTATCAGACAATTTCTGCAACTATATCACTCCTTACATCTGGCCACCTACTCCCCCCTACTGTAACCCACTTGACTATTATGTGTGAGGTACAATTAAGTGAGAGATGTACACAATTCCTTGTCACACCAAAGAAGGCAAGGACCATGGCAACATTCACCAATTTAAAGAGAACGTCCAGAAAAGTTGCAGAAGATTCCGAAGCCATCTGAAAGTCTTGGTTGAAGCCACTGGAATAATTTACTTTTTAGTATTTTAAGATTTTTCTGTGCAATTTCTGAAAATATATCTGTGAAAATGTGATATCAGTGTTACTTTGATTTTTGCGTAATTTAGACGACAATTCATCCATCGCACCGTAAATCCGTTTTGAAGAGGGAGTTCTGCGTTTTCAATTGCTCGCAGCCTTATATTTTGGTTACGAACGTTTTACTGACGGGTTGGTCGAACTATATCTTTGTTTACCAGATGATTTTTATTAGCCGTCTATTTTTAACAATGGTGAAATTTTGGTTGCCTTGTTATTTATTTTCTTTTCTATCAGCATAACACACAGTGCTGTTTAAAACATAAAGTACGTTTCTTGTCCCAACAATATTATTACGTAACAAACAGTTGGGTTAAAATTAGTAACTCGTTAATTAACAGATATTTTATTAGGACAACACCACCCGCCCGACACATGCATATACACACACATGTGTACTTGCACAACATTCATATACACAACTCTAATTGCTACCGACTTACAGTTACATCCCGTTGAATCGCCGTTTCCACTACGATCACTAAGTTTGGTTGGTACCTCGATGAATGACCGCTGAAAGCTTGGATGTGAGAATAGTGTAATGAATACTATTTCCAATTCTGCTTGAGTTCGTTATACCTTACACACAAATATCTATGGGAAAGATATTTATTTACCTCTTTTACCCCCAGTTATGGGTTAATTAGAAAAACTCAAATTCCTAAAAGCATTATTATCTAAAAAAAAAAAAAAATCTTACAATGTAAAAATATTTTTTCGCTTTAAATAACCTGCAAAGAACTAATAAACCTTGAAAAAAAATCAATCACTACCATTGCTACTAAGCCATTTATTAGTAATGGTATATTTTCAAATATTTACCGCTACTAATTCACTAATAAAACAGTATAGCCTGATCATAAAGGCCCCAAACTTAATAAAAACCAAGTTTATCGTCAAAATGTTTATGCATGAGGAAAGCCAAAAGTATTTTTTAATTATTTTATTAATTTTTTCAATTCTTTCTATTACATTCGAAATATTGGTTGAAAATTTTGTTTTTATTTATTTATTTATTTATTTATTTACTAGCAGTATAGCCCAGCGTTGCTCGGGTGTAATGAAAGCTTTAAAACAAATCCATGGTCCTGGACTCTTTGGAGGTTGGCACGAAAGACTAAAAGGCAATAGTTGTTTCCAGTTAAAGTGAAACTGTAGACTGAAAGAAAAATGAATGGACGTAAGTCAAATTTTGATTTCCTCGTATCGATATCAAATAAGTTTTTTTCGTTGTAAAGTGAATTTTGAAGGCTAAATAAGTCCTCTGATTAAATGGTATCATGGCTGAGACTAAGAACTTAGAGCCACACCCGAAGCAAAAACTAAAATAAAAGGGTTGAAAAAAATACAGACATACAGGCAGATAAACAGACACACACACAAACATCTTGCCTTTTATATATATTTATATATTATCGATTTTCTGCACTATTGTAAGAACTGCAACCTTGAAACTTCTGAATATCGTTTCTTATGTCTTTGTCTATGAGTGTATCAAATTTGATTAAAATCGGACCACTCCTTCTATAACCCGATTTTTTCGATTATCGATTTTCGATATTTATCGGGGGTATCTCAAATTATCATGGGAATTTTAGCGCTGTCTTTCCAGTGAAAAAAAGACATTAATTTGGAAGTTCTGGCAAAAATCAAATAATTGTCTGATTTTAATTAAAATTTCAGAACTTATTCACAAATCAATGAAATTATTTTTAAACAATTATTTTTAGAAAATATTGTTAAAAATATAATTTTATTTACATTTTACCCTCACCCCGCAATTAGTTTCATGAAAGTTCTAGACATTGACTACTGTCCGCAAACTTTGATTTGTTAGTTAAATGCGTTCATGAAAGAGACATGATTGACTGGGCAGATGGTTTTTCTACAGTAGGTTGCCATTAGTTTCTGCGGTAGACTGGTTGCCAACCAAGGCTACAGAACCCAATCTGTCCTGCTATTTAACCCATAGCTGGAGGGATAAGAGAAGAATTAATACCTTTTCCAAGGGTATTTGTGTGTAAGTAAATGCAACGAATTCAACTGGAATTCGAACTCGGTTCTCCGATTTCTCGCTTCGAGCTAATATCCACTGCACCACAACGCACATCCTTACTTTACATTTATTGTCGATACGCTTTTAAGCCAGGATGAGACTGGCAAGTATGAAAGCCTTAATTATGAGGAATAATATAACTTGCTGCTTTTGCAGGAAAATAGAAATTGAGTAAACAAATTGAGCCTCAACACAGTGCAGACTATAAATGGCATAGAAGAGTATTGGGTACGTCGGAAAGAGCCCCCCCCCCCCCACCTTTCTCGTGCAAAGACAAAAAATAGAAATGAGAAGAAGAAAAACAGCAAGAGCAATTGAGAAACAGAAAGAAAAAAAAAGGAACAACGTGAGGAAGAAAGAGAGAATAGCCAAATATCATCAACCCCAAATTTGGCTGGACCTTTCACTATCTGATAAATAGTACTTGTCCTTTTTATAGCAATAAAATACCATATGGGCAGGTCAGATAAATTTGAGTCAATAGTTCATTAAATGTCATTTTAAAAATTTTGTTTGTAGGCCAGGAGAACATATTAACACTTTGGCATAACAGAAATAATGTCCCCTTAATTTTATATCCCACACATAGCTGGCGCATGAATTGAGTCGATATTCCCTAACATTTTTTATTTTTTAGTTTCAGTTATTGGATTCTGAAAAGTATTTAAAATGCAAATCAAGTAAATTACAGGTATACCTCACCTTACATCGGTAATTCGTTCCAGAATAGGCGAATTAAATCGAAAAACGACTGAAGTCGAAATTACTTGTCTCCGAATTTACTTATCACTAGGCTAAACCACAAATGACTATTCCCAGTTCCGCATTTTATTTATAAATACATTTTTTAATAATATATGGTCAATAAGAATCTGCTTTAAGCTTAAATGCAAATAAATTTTAGTTTATTTTTTTAGAAAAAAATAATCCAAATTTACGAATAAATGTACGTACATCCGTGTAAATGTATAGATGTTTACAATTTGGAGATCTTTACAGTACATCGCGGATTCTTTATTTGTGAATGTGGTTTGATATAAGACATTATAAAATAATAATTATAAAATATAAGTTCCTGCGACATGCAATGAGGAAGGAGGGTTTGGAGAACCTGATACCAAAAGGGAAAAGAGACAGGGGAAAGCAGCAGATAACATATTTGAAGGACTGAGCAGGTGGATGACAGAACGGGGGTTGCGTGGTGTAACAGGAGAAAGCATGCTAAGAGCCACCAGAGATGTGGAAAGCCATGATCGCCTACGTCCTGAAAGGACAAGGCACATAGAAGAAGAAGAAGAAGAAGAAGAAGAAGAAGAAGAAGAAGAAGAAGAAATTTTTAATCTTCATTTCTCGTTTTCTTGTGGTTTATTCCTCTTAGAATGAAAAGTCTTCAAATGGTAATCCTGTCGCCGTTGGCATGGGGCCCCTTTAAGTTGCGGGTCCAATTTGATAAAACTGGTCAAATAGGATAAAAACTGGCCCTGACTCTACGACTGTTACTGGTACTATTTAAACCAGTATCACTGACCGCCGATTCATTGGCGACTAAACCGGTTTCCCCGATAGGCTTCTCTGGTGAGGATGGTGGCTAGACATCCAGCAGGATTCAAAACAAAACGGCCATCAATGGCTTCGTATCTATGTATGAAACGAGAGCATCGCCGGGTGGAGGACTTTCTAGACTGAAGTCAAAGGTCAAGTTCATGAGCTACCCCGATCGAATCAATCGCTCCGTGACCGTGACCACCAGTGACCAAGGCAAAAGTTGGTGAGTCATCGTCTGTGACTCGACCTCAAGAATTCTGTACGTCACGCTTAAATGAATGCCTCTCTAGCTTACAACCTTAACATGTGGCGATAGAGCGTCGGCGGCTCTATGTTTGTTTAGCGACATATCAACCCTTACTGGTTATTTAATGCCGAAATCTTTTATAGATTCCACAAATGACCTGCTTTGCCTTTTTTGTTTCATATCTTTCTCTGGTGTTGGAGAGGGAGATTGGGCAGGAGTGGAAGATTCTCAGTGGGAACATATTCGAAGAGGTTGGGGTCAGTGACTTAGTCACCGGAGGAGAATCAGACATTCGCCTGGCAGTTGCAGGAAATTTTGTATGCATTACTCTTGGAACATCCAAAGGATCTGAGTATAACCATCTGCCATTTCTTCTGTTTACTTTCTGATTTTGGTCAAATTTTTTCTCGTCTGAGAACCTTGTAGACGAAGGATCTAACGTCTTTTAAAAATCAGGCTTTTTCTAAATTGCTATGGTTAGCCTTTATAGCAACAGTAACTACTACTTCTTCATTTTTTTCTATAAGCATTGAGTCTGCCATTGATAACACTGAAATATAGAAAATATAATGTCAAATAGGATGTGCATTGTGGTGCAGTGGATAACGGCTCTGAACGAGAAATCGGGTAACCGAGTTCGAATTCCAGTTGAATTACCGTGCAAATACCCTTGGGAAAGATATTAATCCATCTCTTCCATCCAGTTATAGGTTAAATAACAAAACAGATTGGGTTCTATAGCCTTGGCTGGCAACCAGTCTACTGCAAAAAATAATGGCAACCTACTATGGAATAATGTTCTGCCCAGTCAGTCATGTCTCTTTTGAGACATGATCGCCCAAGCGTGTATCACGTATGGTACTTAACTGACTGAATGAATGTTATTGTGAAAATAACATTTGTCCTCAAATACCTAATGCATTCGGTATAACCTTTCAGCTTTTATTCCTTTGCTTTAATCTCAAAGCTGCATCTAGAAACCCTCTGCTTGTAACCAAAATACATGTGGTATTTAGATTTGACTTGAGATGTTAAACCTTGGAACTTTATATTCCCTACTTTTACTCAATGAATCTACATTTGACCTTTTAAATAATTATGGTCCCGTGATGTATTTTTCTTCAAGCTTGTGCATTTAGAGGTAAGAAAATGAAGCAGTTAAACTTACGGTTATGAAGTTGGTCTCATCAGATAGAAAATAATTACAGGAATGTAAATAGGTTAAAAGAAGAAAAAGAAATGTTTTTAAAAGTGTAATATTGATATGAGTGGGAAAATTAAGGTAGTCTACTTGGATTTGAAAAGGTTAGAACTCTTTAGTTTTGGTCTGGTATTTTGAATAGAAGTATCCCAAGAGAAATTAAAATATACTCACACATATATATAGTAACACATAACTACAGAATTAGCTTAAAAAGGGCTACAAAATACATAGTCAGTCAGTTAAGTGTCATACGTGATACACGTTTTGGGCGATCATATCTCGAAAAAGACATGACTGGGTAGAAGATTATTCCGCAGTAGGTTGCCATCTGTTCTATTGTTTAACCCCATAACTGTTGGGAAGAGACGGATTAATACCTTTCCCAAGGGTATTTGTGCGTAAGTGAATGCGAAGAATTCAACTGGAATTCGAACTGGGCTCCCCGACTTGTCGTTCCTAGTCGATATCCACAGCACCAAAACGCACATCCACCCACGCTCACATACCGAGAATAATAAAACGCAGTTGACATCCATATATAGAAGTATATAAGTATATATCAGGTTTGTTATTATTGTTGTTAATGTTGGTATCATAATATTGTTTAGTAATATAAATACTATAAACATTAGACAGGATACTTACTTCCTTCAACCTCTTTCTGGAGAGAATTATACAGGTAACCCTTCACGATCTCAACATCGGTGGTAAAGATGCGCTTTGCAAACGATATTGATATTATCGCGGGCAGTAATAGTGAGCTGCAAAACCTGACCAACAAACTATTTGAAAGATCAGGCACATATAGAATGGAACTTAACAATTAGAAATCCAAAGTAGCCGGGAATAGCAGAAGCATCACTAGTGCTAGCGTCCCCATGGATGGCGAACCACTGGAGAAAGTGTCCAGCTTCGAATACTTAGAAGCAACCCTTTCAAAAGATATCGCCTGCATCGTAAAAATATGCACAGAGATTGCCACAGCTACAGCAGCGATGGTCAGACTAGAAAGGATATGGAAGAGTAACAACAGCTCCTAGACCAAGTTCAAGCACTACACATCACTAGCCGTATCCATCCTTCTCTACGGGTGTAAGACATTCCTAATTGAAGCAGAAAAAAGATCGAGGAGTTCAGTAAAAAATGCTTGCATCTCGTACTGGGAGCACAAAACCAAAGGGCGTGTAGGGATTAAGGTCTCATGAACCGGCAGGAAATTCTTCTCGCTAATTGTTTCCGACTATTATATAATAATTATTCTCAACAAAACATTTTTGAATACAAAACTAGAAGACATTTTCAGTTTTCTAAAATAAAAAAAGAATAAAAAAAAATTTCATTAAAATCTGACTAAATCAACCTTCTCACTATAACCGAACATTAAAAACAGTACTTTAAAACCCCACCTTTTTGGCATTAAATAACACACAGAGGTTGATATACCATTAAACAAAATTCAAACTTTACTACCAAGGTTATAGAACCCAGTCTGTCTTCAAAGAGGCTCATTCCTTGTTCCCTGTTTAGGATGTGGTTCCCGGCTTTCTCTTTTCCAATCTTCTCACTTTGTTTTTTTTTTCAATTGGAGTAGATAGATCTATCTATCGCCCGGTTCACACTCCACCCACGTCTATTGAACAGGTTAAGAGGCTCATCCCTTGTTCCCTGTTTAGGATGTGGTTTCCGGCTTTCTCTTTTCCAATCTTTTCACTATTATGTAGCCCCTTGCACATCAGTGGCGTTACCGCCTTGCTCGGAGTGATACGATTAAAAAAAAAATTTAAGCGTCAGAAGAGGTCAAGACAACATCTACAAGACCATCATGAAAGACACTGTTGAAAGCGGATGCCAACGGATATAGTAATGCAATAACTGATCAGGCAACATCAAAGAGTGGACGGACAAGACAATGTCGAAACTCTTGAGTGCCACCGACGACAGATCATCTTGACGGACGTTGTCTGTTTCTTCAGCCCTTAGCTTTCCCCGTCGATTGAAGCAGTCAAGGGACGGATGATAATTAAGTCTGTATAGATAGAGTGACGGAGCTCATTGATTCACAATCGATCCCAAAATCTGACCTCCACGGAAGAAAGTTTTGCATGTAGTGTAATTTTGGGAGGATTCATTTAAGGTTCTTAAAACGCAATGAAACTTTATATGAACATGTCTAGCAGCTGAAACATGTTGATAAAATTTTTGCGTTCGTAAGTAGGAAAAATGATGTTCGCCTCGATGACAATTCAAGGTGGTATACAGTAAGAATAACACAACATTTTTGGAATTAGCTTGGTTTGTTCTACCCCACTCGCCATATTCATCTGACTATGCGCAAACCATTTTTCGATTGCTGAAAGCTTTGATGGGGGGAAAACATTCTCTAGTAAAAACCCGATTCAAGATTTTGTCCTTGCTTGCAAAGCTAAGCCAAATACGATACAGATAATAAATTAAGAAAATAAATATTTCCTAAGAGAGCTGAGAGAAAAAAATTAAATGACCCGTGGTATAAAACAGTATTAGTGTGAAGTGAAACACCCTTTGCTGGAATTGAACCCTGGTCAGCTGGATCCATTTTTATGCTCTAATAAATTATACCACATGCACAGATTTTTAAAATTAAACAGCGGCGAAATTCAAAATCGTTACAGGCGTCGATATAAACAATCGAAACTTACAAAAACCGGAGAGAAAAATCTATATTATACCAATAAATGGCATCTGCACAAATTCTGGCGGAATCGGCCAATGCATTGAAAAATTTAAAACTGTTACGGAAGAAAGTAAAGGATAAATACTATTTGGAGAGATATATATATAATTGAATGTGAGAAAGGGAAAGAATGCTACACTTATTAAAAGTGGAATTAACTCTGATGGAACATTTTTGAGAGGGCATCTATCGGTTCTTCCCAGCATTTTAACTTACGCCATAGAATTTCCAAATATCTCCTTTCTAAAAAGAAATACTCTCTTCTTAAGCAAACACAATAAACATTTTAAAACTTAAAAGAAATCTGTTAATTCAACACTTTCTATTAGTTAAAATAAATCCTTCGATAATCTATAAAAATAAACTGATAAATAATAATTATATTAAAAACATAAGTAAATAATAAATGAATACATAGAAACAAATAAGAAAATAAAATTCAACAACAACAAATGAATTCCTAATGCCCAATAAACATTCGTATTAGGCATCTTCCACAAATAACCGAAATAACATCATTGCGAACTATCAACAGTAGCAACAACTAAAATGGATAGCAGATGTATTTCGAAGAGAAAGTAATGACATAAGGAAGATCTTAACATTCCATACCACTTCAAATAGAATGTTCGAGAGTAAACCGCCATCAATACAGGGAAGATCGATAAAAGCGGTCACACACCTAAGTATTGACCGGGTTCGACGTTGCTTAGCTTCAGTGATCATACAATAACTAGCATTTCAAGAAAGAAAAATGGGGAAATATTAAAACATACAATCACTGAGACTTTCGGACGATATACGTTCGTCGTGTCGGTTTCGCATCGGTTATCGAGTCCGATCTGTTTTGTCATGTGAAATAAGCACACTGTGGTGCATTGGATATCGGCTCAGAAAGAAAAATCGAGGAGCCGAGTTCGAATTCCAGCTGAATTCATTGCATTCACTTTCGCGCAAATACCTTTGGGAAAGGTATTAATCCGTCTATTCCCTCCAGTTATGGGTTAAATAACAATACAGACTGGGTTCTATAGCCTTGGTGGGCAAACAGTTTACCGCAGAAAGCAATGGCAGCCTACTGCGGGATAATCTTCTGCCCAGTCAGTCATGACTCTTTGGAGACATGATCGCCCAAGCGTGTATCACGTATGGCACTTAACTAACAGACTGATAGTATAACAATTTCAAATGAGAGAACATCTAATTTTTGGTTTTTCACTTCAGTTATCTGTTTGATGAGTTTTTCCTGTAAAAAGAAAACAAAACAAACTGTTGTGTTTATAAAACAATCAATGTTAATTATTTATCTAAAAAATACATTTGATCAAGACAATAGAAATGAATCCTATTTGGTCATAAAATCATTCCCAAAGTTTGTTAAGAAAAAACTCAATTAGATAAATTTTAAGAGAAATAATCTTCAGCCTAATATATAACACTGGGGAATACGTATTTTATTGAATTATATCGGACACTTGATTCTATGTAATTTAAGTGAGTTGAATACGAATTTCAACTCGGTTTGGTTCCAATTTTTCCAAATAACGATAGAAACGACTTAACATATAAAACAAAGAGGCCCGAAGTTTTCACTGTTTCAAAAATGATCTTTTACCAAACTTTCTAGCGTATTGTTGAGGGCAGGTCTCTTTACAAACACCAGCAGTAATCAGTCATCATGTAGGGATTCCAGCATTGTTGGTACCGTTTCTCCATAATTTTCTTGCGTCAACATTTAATAGTAGAAATACCCATTCGAAGGCTCTAAGCCACCCTTTAAAGTCTGCAGCCTAGCAGCCATGAGAATGCTAAAATCAGCACTTTTCAACAATATAACACTCGGTTATAAACCAGTAGATACTAAATCTAGGCGACATAAGAAGAATAAATTATTTAATTAAACCGAAGTTACTTGCATCTTGAAGGAAATATATAATGGAACCAAATCATTCGCCGTGTAGAGCTCAAATCTTCATCGTCTCTTCTGAGAACAAGAAAAGGCAAATGGTAATCGACTCTTCCCAAACGATAAACCAGTTTACTTTGATGGATGCCTACCCTCTGCCAAGAATAACAATATAAGAGAAAAATAGCCAAAAAGTCTATTTAGTAGTTTGAACCTCAAAAGTGCCTATCATCAGGTAGTTATAAAGCCTTGTGATAAGCCATAAACAACCTTCGAGGCTTACGGAAAACTATAAATTTCCCAGAATACTAACGGTGGGGAAGTAGTTGATATCAATTTATTCAAGCTCTCTTTTGATCCGACTTTCTGCCTCCAGGCGGAGAAGAACCCAGACGAGGGGCTACCGAAGAGTACAGTCTCGTCAGGGGTGAACAGATAAGAACCCGACCCTGATATAAGCAGGGTCCACGAGAAATTTTTTGCTCGAGCTGAAGGGCTCGGTTCTCCCACATTAATTTCAGATTTGTGTCACATCCAACCTCAGTGGGGAGGCAGGTGAATAACGAGTTCATTAAAGCTTATAACAATATGATTGCCTCTAACATATCTACTACAGAACTAACTGTCAAATCTAATTCAATAGACAATTTTTTTTTTTCCTCAGTGTAATGTATTAGGGATGTCTAAGCATGTACGTTGTGGTGCAGTGGATATTGGCTCGGAACGAGAAATCGGTCAACCGAGTTCAAATTTCAGTTGAATTCCTTGCGCTAATACTTTTGAGAAAGGTATTAATCCATCTCTTCTCCTTCCAGCTATGGGTTAAATAGTAAGACAGGTTCGGTTCTGTAGTCTTGGTTGGTAGAAAGTAATGGAAACCTACTCAGGGAAAATCTTCTGCCCAGTTAGTCATGTCTCTTTCGAGACATGATCGCCCAAGCGTGTATCACGTATGACTTTTTACTGACTGACTGAATATGTTCTCCTTACATTTATTTAAACAGACCTGGTGTAATATTTTCTAAAAATGAATCAACGCTGAATATATGTGGGAAATCTGGATATCTGTTGATGTCAGAATAAAACAAAATACAAATATGAAACAAATCAAACCTAATCATTTCGTGTCTGTTATATTATCTTTATAAAACAGAACTGAGTAATTAATTAAATAACAGATCATCCTACACATTATTCCTTGTACATTTGTGTCTATTTTTTGTGCTATTTTTATGGTTGCCATTCTTTTTCTTTTTTATTCTCGAATCGGAAATGAAGAATCTAACAAATCAGTCAGTAACAGTAAGCAAGAAGGAGAAGAAGGAGACAATGTGAAAGAAATATGGCCAATAAAGGAAATATAAATTTGCGCATGTAAAGTTAATTAACAAAGTCAATGAAAATATTACATTGTTTCAATGATTTCTAAGAAAAAAAAGTCAGTTTTTGCAGCCGTCCTGCGTATGACGATAAACTACATCCGGCAGCAAACCTCTGATCGAGAAAGTTTAAGGTGAGTGGACCCACCTCTTAGTTGTTGTTGTTCCCAGGTCCACCCTGATCCGGGTTGGTAGCGCCTGTTAGGATCCCAGCTATGGGCAAATAGTTACCACTCAAATTGTGGTAAAAAACTATGAAAGTATAAAAATAATTTTTTATAGGAAAAATACCAGCAATACAATTTTAAAAAATTACTAGCAATAAATTTGACTTTCGACAAAAACCCTCTTTACAAAAATACATCTACAAACTGATTTCTTACAAAGAATACCTTTTCTATTCATACGAATCTATGCTAAAAATCTTGTCGGCATTACATAATTCATTAAGGTGTTGATATGCCATAAAACAAAATAAACCAAATTAAAACAGTTTTCGACTGTGTATTTTCAGAAAATGAAGCTGAAAAAGTTTGCACACACATAAAAGAAAGAAATAAAAGGAAAGAGAAGAAGAAAGAAAAGTGAAGAAATATTAAAACAAAATTATTGAGATTCTTGAACGATATAAGTTAGTGGTGTTGAATGTTCATCGGTGATCGAGCCCGATCGTTTTTTGTAAAGAGTAACAAGAAATATCATAGTGCAACAACTCAAATAATCGAAGAGCTTATGGTTTTTTCCCTTCAGCTGTTTGATGAGTTTGATGAGTTGTGCTAGAAAAATATATATGCAAAGATTTGAGTGTAGAGTTAAACAAAGGCTACATTTATACTTGACTCTATAGGTAAACAATGGTCGAATTTATACTTGGATCTGTAGGTAAACATTGATCGAGTTTATACTAGCGTCTATAGGTAAACATCAGTTGAGTCTATACTTAGGTCAATACATAAAAATTCGTTTTTATTGAAATGAAACACATAAAATTACCAGTAAGGAAATAAGAGGAAAAAGAAAACATAAAAAACAACAGCATGAACAAGAACAAGATGATAACATTGTACAAGAAATGTGGCAAGATACGCGTATATATAAGTCCAAATTTTGGTCAGACTGTTTAGGCGAGCAAAAGATGATTGCACCTATATATTTGCAGCGGACTAAAAAAAAGATTGGTTGAAAAATATGTTTTTCTTTCTCCTTAAACTACCACCCATTTTCCTTGGCGCAAACATTTAACTCAATTCGCTAAATAGGGGCGAAGCTTTACTCTCAACTACGTCCGCACGATACGTGATAAATAGTCCGTCAAACATTACCGAAAAGAGATTTATCCTGCCAGCAGAAGGGAACAGATGCCCGAGACGACGAACACTACGGAATGCGCACGTGCGTCGACGGCTAGATCCAAAACTGGCAATAACTCACTTGAGCGACACCATATTCTCCGGCTCATTGCAAGTACTGACTCTTTCTCATACGTAGACACATACACGTGTCGCATAGACGCTAATCAATGACAACGCACACGTGACACGGACACCCTAGAAAATACGCACGCGCTTTGCACATACGCACAGCTCAATCCGACGAGAACATGCTAAGGTACGCATATCAATCAATGATTTTGCATTTTAGATACCGTATTTTTCTCCTTGTTTCAAATTGTTGCTTGTCCTGATGATATGAAATCGTAACTATGTTTAGCATATTAAAAATATGAATAGGTTTGAATAAATAGAGTCAAATGATGAATAAAAAAATATGATTAAGAAAGGAATAAAAGAAAAACATTGCGGAGGGGTTGGTAATTAGACACTTAATATCACTCTCTGGCAAGATGATACTACACGCCATAATGCTTCTTTGTATGCTACCATTGTGCGGCAAAAGAGGCACGTCAATATTTGTTAGTTCAATACCGCTAAATTATCGTAACTTAAAAAGCACTTTCAACTCCAATCAGACCACTGTCTTCTAAATCGTTGTTAATTAAGTACAAAATGAAAAAAATGTATATCCAAGGGAAACAACTACAGGTATATTAACTGCTAATTACAGAGTTATTTCACTTATTTTTAATGAGAAATTGAGAGGAATAAGCAAAGATGAACGCTTGAGACTTCATCATAATTAACATATATTCAGATAACGTATATTTCCACATATAAAGCGACCATTAAATCTTACAAATGACCCCCCCCCCCAAATAGGGTGTTGTCTAATACAACGGTTACAAAAAGCTAACCTTAAATCCTATGGTATATTGACACTGGTAAGTAGGCTAGTGCGTTCTGGTGTAATGGATATTGGCTCGGAATGAGAAATCGGAAAGCTGAGTTCGAATTCTAGTCAAATTCGTTTCATTCATTTTACCATTGGGAAAGGTATTAATCCATCTCTTCTCCCTCCAGGTATGGGTTTAATAGCAGGACAGATTGGGTTCTATAGCCTTGGTTGTCAAACGATCTACCGTAGAAAGTAACCGATACCTACTGCAGGAAAATCTTCTGCCAAGTCAATCATATCTCGAAAGAGACATGATCACCAAAGCGTGTATCAGTCAGTCAGTTTAAGTGCCATACGTGATACACGCTTGGGCGATCATGTCTCGAAAGAGACATGACTGACTGGGCAGAAGATTATCCCGCAGTAGGTTGCCATTGCTTTCTGCGGTAGATTGGTTGACGACCAAGGCTATAGAACCCAATCTGTCCTGCGATTTAACCCATAACTGGAAGGAAGAGACGAGTTAATACCTTTCCCAAGGGTATTTGCGCGTAAGTGAATACAATGGATTCAACTGGAATTCGAACTCGGCTCCCCGGTTTCTCGTTCCGAGCCGATATCCACTGTACCACAACACACATCCTCACTTATCCATGAGTTACTAAAAAAAACATGTTGAACACTTATGAAGAAAACTGTAACAACTCAGCAATACTAAAATAACCTCCACAGATTCGCTAAAAAATGAGCGTACCATAATAACAAAATGCCCCAAACTTAATAAAATCAATGCTTTGTCGTCAAAATCTTTACAATTATTTAAAAGAAAGAGCAAAGGATATTTTATTATATATATTTTTTTATCCTGTTAGCTACGAGAAAGTCAGTCAGTTAAGTGAAACACGCTGGGGCGATCATGTCTCGAAAGAGACATGACTGACTGGGCAGAAGATTATCCCGCAGTAGGTTGCCATTGCTTTCTGCGGTAGATTGGTAGAACCCAATCTGTCCTGTTATTTAACCCATAACTGAAAGGAAGAGACGGGTTAATACCTTTCCCAAGGGTATTTGCGCGTAAGTGAATACAATGGATTCAACTGGAATTCGAACTCGGCTCCCCGGTTTCTCGTTCCGAGCCGATATCCACTGTACCACAACGCACATATGCCAATTAACTAACTGAAGTAGGCTAGTATGCATAGGCCATGAATCGCAGTAGGCGAACAACTGCCTCAATAAGTTAACTACTGATGTAAATATTTGTAGTCGAAGAAATTCACATTGTAATATTGTACTAGAGTTGTAAATGTAACAAAACTCTTTTTATTTATTGATTTCATATTAAAACGCAACATTCTAGAGACTCAACAGAGATGATAATCCTCCCCCAGCATGGGCCGCGCAAGGTGCTATCTTAGTAATGTAAACACGTACAAACGAAGATGAACGCAAATTAGGGAAAAGAAAAAAAAGCATTATTAATTCTTCATTTATATCAGGTATTTGTAGATTTTAGGTGGTAGCCATAGTGAATGACGCTCTGCTATTCATGTCTCAACAGAAAGGATATAGGAACAGTGTTCAAGGAGACATAGGGTGGCAACTGACGTTACAGTTAAATTTTTGAAGATTGTAGTTACGAGAGGAGCAAGAGATAAGAAGAGAGTTCGACAGGTAAGAAAGTGCGGGAGGAGAAACCGTCAGAATAGAAGTGGAGGCTGCATCTAGCAAGTGCAATAGTAAAACGGTAAGAACTATTTGCCAATTTAGTAGCATGATTAAATTAATTTATCCAGGGTAAAAAATCCCATCAGTTATTTTTTGCGTAACTTACTTTGCTTCGTTCGAATATTGCATATTATTAGAGAAAGGAAAAATATTGTTAATTCTTCATTTATATAAGGTATTCGTAGATTTTAAGCGGTACACATAGTGAATGACGTTCTGCTGTTCATGTAACAACAGAAAGAAAACATCTAGTGTATGGTAGGCACGCTAAAGGTTCTTACCTGTACCGTCATGGTTAGCCAAAGGTACCGTGAGAATGTAGGCCTACCCAGGTAGGTTACGGTCACAGAAAGGGAATAAATTTTAATCCATCTACTGGTATACATTTTGAATAAGGTAGGAGGATCCTTCATAGATTCCACGATGTATCTGTGTGTAATATAACAGTCTGGCCCACCCGGGGGTGGTGATGCAAGCGCAGGTGTTTTCCGGCCGTTGAAAGGAACGGATGTTTGTTTGACCTTATTTCCGGCAGTAGCGGAAATGGCTACAAGAGGCAAACAGAACAGGTGTCTCTGAGAATTACGTGGGCGTGCGTAGGCGAGGCAAAGCCGGAAGTGCCGGTTTGGAGATAAAAAAAGACCTCGGGCACGGATTTCACGGGCAGTCGACAGAGAGTCGAGTCGAGAGCAGGGCAGAGCAGAGCAGGGCAGTCGACAGAGAGTCGAGTAGGAGACAGAGAGACAGCCAGACCAGACCAGAGGAGCAACAGAATACGATCCCCCCCGTCAACCCTATTAGAAGAGCGCTCTCGATTCTCTGTCCCTGTGCTACACGGTCATCGTCGTTTAATAAAAATATTTCCATATATTTTTATATGCATGCGTGTTTGTTGTATATTGCTATATAACATGTGCTCAAAGCGGTTAAGAGAAGATTGGTCCTCATGTTGAGCAGACCCAAACATTTTTTTTTACATCTGTTACTGTTTTTCACCATGTTAGTAAAGAACTTCATGCCATCTTTTAATCAAAGAGTCGTTATTGAGATTGCTCTTGGGCCAAAGGACTGCTTCATGTGGTTGTCTAACAGTATTTCTGGCGCTTAGACATGAAGAAGTGAAAGGGCGAAAAGAAGGAGAAGAAATAATAATGGAATATTTTTTCTTTCTTCTTCACCCACTTGAAGCTAGGTAAAGAATATACTGGGATCACCCAAGAAAAACAGATAAATAAAATTACGAGATAAAGTTCTTTTTATGACTCTTGAGGGCTGGCTACAAATTCGGATGGAAGATTCTTGTCACAAAGTTTTAGTGACCATTACCGCGAAAAGTGAGTTTCTCCGTTACTGGAAAAATTTAACGACCATTGATAAAACGATAAAGAACATACTCTTCCCGGGCATGAGGAATGTTATGACCTCTAGGGGCAGCAATCCCCTGAGGAGAAAGAGAGACAAAATTCCCCAAAACAAATTTTTCTTTGTTCCTTGTGAAATTTTGCGACCCTGATAATTAAAGGAGAAACATGGTTTTCTTTTCGACTGAAGCCAAATAGTTTCTTATGACAATGGAAATGATAAAGAACAAATGCAACATGACCACACACCGAAGATTCGATTGGAAATAAATTTTGGAACGACAATTAAAATTTGACCGTTGGGCTGGACAACGCTGTTCGAGCAATGGTAAGATCCACTCACACTGGAGAAAAGGGGATGGAGTTGATCATCTGACCAATGAGAAAAAGAGCCATAGTGGATTTGGGGAAAGTCGGAGAAACGTTCCACGTCTCTCGAGCAGTAGTAAAAAAGAAGAGAAGGAGACAAGATTGATCAGGTGACCAAAAATAGGATCCCTTATTGGTCATTTGAAAATGCTAAGTGTAACCAAATTGCGTCAAAACCACCCCCTCTGGATGCGAGGCTCAATATAAGTTAGAGTTGATGTGTTTTCAGACAGTTGAGTTGACAAAAGTACAATTGGACCAGTACGGAGCGAGTTAACACGACGTTACACCAAGTGTCTCCCATTTCACGAAGTCTCCGCTGTGCATTGAGCTTTGTTTCTTTCAGTTGCCTTACAAGCTGTTGTTAGTTTCTTGTCGACCATCCTTTCTGGAGTATGCGGTTTTGAAATTTGAAAGACTTGGACGTTCTCATCAAAACAGTTACGAATTTTAGCTGAAGCTAAGCCTAGATTCTCTTTTACCGCATTGTAAATCTGATCACGAACATATTCTCAGATTATATATATATATATACTATATCTATATCTATATCTATATATATATATATATATATATATATATATATATATCGCTCATTCAGTAAAATGAATTGGAACACTTTAGCTATTGGGCGCGTAATATGATATGCGCTAAAAAGACTGCCTTCTTCCACTGAACGCCAGGGGTAGAGTCGCCGACTGACGCCAATTCGGTCGGGTTTCGAGCCTGGGTTATGTAGCAATCGGAGTTTAACCTAACTGATGAGCTGTAATACAGCGAAACAGATCTGTCTGCAGATGACAATATATATATATATATATATATATATATATATATATATATATATATATTCGCTAAAACATGAGTGTGCCATAATGAAAAACTACCCAAACTTAATTTAAAAAAGGTTTTACCGTCAAAATCTCCATGTTATTATTAGGAGGAAAGACCAAAGGAGTTCTGGATTATTAAATTATATTTCTTTTATCCTCTTTAGCAAATTTGAAATTTTGATTAAACATTTTGTTTTTCTTACGTCAGTGAGGAACTATGGCGCTTTGCTGTTCATGTAATAACCGAAAAAATTAAGCTGTGGTAGGCACACTAAAGGTGCTTACCTGTACCGTTATGGTTAACCAAAGGTACCGTGAGAATGTAGGCCTACTCAGGTAAGTTAAGTCACAGAAAATGGATGAATTTTAACATGAGAGGCGTGTTGTCACGTGACTGCCTGTCTCAGAAGAATCTCCGACTTTAGCCTGGTATAGTATGGGAAATTTTAGCACTTCTTTGCAGAGCATAACACATTGATTTGAAGTTCTCGCAAAAATCAGATAATTGTCAGATTTTAATGAAATCTTCAGGACTTATTTACAAATAAATAAAGTATTGTCCTCATCTTTGTTGTCATTAGTACGACGTTTTGGTCATTGTACGCTCCTGCCTTCTCCAGGAAGGTGAACTAAGTTACTTGTTCACCACTGCTGTAGCCTGGTATTGAGCTCACAACGCTTTGGGTCACTGGTACTAACCAACGCCTATATCTACTGCTTTTAAGGACAACAACAACTAAATTTCTGGGACTTATAAACTATGTAGTTTCCAGTGGCGTTCTCTATTATGTTTCAAATATTAACACTGGACAATATTGTCTGAAATTATTTAGTAAACAGGTTCACAAGGATAACCTTCTAAGCAAACTCTTTAATAGAAAAACTATTAAAATTAGCTATTCCTGCACTAATAATATGCATAACATCATCAATTCGCATAATAACCAAATTTTAAAGAACCTCTATGGAAATATTAAATCTGGCATTGTACTCTCCTGCAATTAAAGATCCAAAAAGCATTGTCCTGTTGAGGCTAAATGTAAATCTACCAATTTTATCTAATACTGATTAGAATTTAAGCTTATGCCCAACATTCCATTTAAAAACTTATTTAACCTTGAACTCTCATGCCTTCGTCTGACCTATTTTCTTCCAATTTCTATCATCTACGCGTTAAATCTAGAACTTCCACCCTCTCCCCCAAATTTTGTCTCTATTTTTTTTTCAAAATGACCTTTACTTCCGGTCACACTATTTTTTTTTTTTTTTTGTGATGCATGAATTTATATGAAAATAAATATTTGCTCTCTAAATTTAAATTTACATCGATCTCTCTGTTGAAACAGTTTTAATATTTAATCTAATATGATCCATTGGAATTATTTATCAAATCTTTTCCTTGGATTTATTACCGCTATATATATATATATATATATATATATATATATATATATATATATATTATTATTATTATTATTATTATTATTATATATTATTATATATTATTATTATTATTATTATATATATATATATATATATATATATATATATATATATATTGCATTTGGAGGAGTTGAAGAGACGGGTTTGATAACCCGTTGAAATGACTATCCTCCTAATGTAATATTTGAATTTATATGTAAAATAAATATTTGTTCTGTAAATTTAAATTTAGATTGAGCTCTCTGTTGGATCAGTTTTAATATTTAATCTAATAGGATCCATTGGAATTATTTACCAAATCTTTTCCTCGGATTTATTACAGATTCATCTACTAGAATAATTTGGTGTAGAGAACCGGGAGCTTTAAAACTAACCTCATTGCTGATTAGGTTGCAACTGCTGCTGCTACCTATGTTTTGATTGCTGCTGCTTTTGAAGACTTGCTGTCAATTTTTCCTTCCTCATTAGCGGCTCCCATGTCACATTGATTTCTATGCTAGGTCTACTAAGAAGATCCCCATAGCCGAGAATAAAAATGATTCTTTCTGAGGAAAAGCATAAGGAACAACAGCCTAAACGTTGTGATAACAACAAAAATTGGGACAATAATATAATAATATTATTATAGTAATAATATAGTAATAATATAAATATTGTAAATAATGATAATTCATTCCAAAAATTCAGACAGAAATTTGGGTGTGTACCATATTAAAGCCGTTAATGTGTTTTTGCTGTGTGGGTGTCTTCCAGTCGGAATGAAAGAGAAAAATAAAATAAAATAAAATAAATAAAAAATTGCAAGACGCCAGCCGAGTAAACAGACATTAACGCTTATAATATTAAAAACACACCCAGATTTGTCATTCATTCTAACTTGAAGACGCCTCCATTAACGAAGACAAAACACGTTATCAAAAAGGTTTCTCACTTTGTGTGGATTCTCCACTTTTGTTCAAATTCTGTATCTTACTAATAAATACTCTTTGTTTACCTTTGGATACAGAACGATGTGTATATATGAAAAAAACATCAAGAAATTTATAACCAGAGAAATTTCGCTTGAAAAGCATGAAATTGGCTTCACCTGACCATCTAGCCCTTTGTGGCTAAGCAGTAAGGCGTACCGGTCACAACACAGGTTCGATTTCTGCCGAAGGGCGCAAATTTTTCTTTAATAAGAATTATCGAATAAATATAAATATAAATACACAGTTTGATAAATAAACGGAGTGTCTATTCAAATCGAGTAAAATACCTTTTAAAGTAATACAACTCATACACACACACACAGATATATATATATATATATATATATATATATATATATATATATATATATATATATTGACGAGTCAATTATCATGGAAAAAGGGGGGAACCCATAAAATATATATATATACAGACTGAAATTTAGAAAGACCGACTGAATATGAAATTATAAGCAGACAGAAAGACCGTAAAATATATGTGCATACAAACAAAAACAAATTAATATACATATAAATATACAAACATATATACACATAGAGAACGTCCAAACCACCGAAAAACATCCAAATATAGACATACATACGCCAAAAATTACAAACTGCCCGTTTCGTTTCATAAATAAATGATGTTTATTATTTTTCTTGTGAAATTTCAACAACAAATGAAATGCATATGTTCACTTACATGTTTACAATTCTAATCCTCGCCTTTTTAACACACTAACTCGCATCCATTCCCATCTACCCAATCCTCATCCTCAATATCCTTACCCGTCTATTACCCTCCTTCTAACATTTCCGATATCTAACCACTCTTTACTCATCACTTTCCCCTATGTAACCTCTTGCGCAATAGTGGCAGTGGAATACCTTGTTTAGGGTGAAATGATTAAAAAAGAATTACCACTGAGTGACGGTAGTCAAAATAATAGCGGTGTCAGAAGAAAAAACCCTCTTTTTGACACTCTGTCATATTGCATGCACGAAGGTTCATCCGTACGAAAATATCAAACAAGCATAATTGGTTTAGTCAGTGAAAATGACAGAGAAAACTTTGTGACAAGTGAACCACAGGAATTGAAAAAAAAAAACGTCTTGTTGCAGATGTTCGGTAAATAAACAACGGATCAATTGGAGAGAGAAGAAAACAAGTTGATTCAGCCAGGGCCGGTGCGGACAGGGAGTAGGCACTACTTTGTGACCCTCGTTATCAACCTTCGCTTTTTTTCTACCTACGTTTATACCTACATTTGTGCACCACAACGCACAAATGGAACGAGAAATTGTGAAGCCGAGTTCGAATTCCAGTTAAATTCGTTGCATTCACTTACGCGCAAATACACTTTGAAAATTAATCCGTCTCTTCCTTCCAATTATGGGTTAAATAACAGGACAGATTGGGTTCTATAGCCGTGGCTGGTAACCAGTCTAGCACAGAAAGTAATGACAACCTACTGCGGGAATATCTTAAGCCCAGTAAGTCATGTCTCTTTCGGGACATGATTGCCCAAGCGTGTATCACGTAAAACACTTAACTGACCGACTGACATGTATATAGGTTTCAACTTAAACAAAGTATAAGTGACAATTAAAGGATGAAAAATTTCGCCAATTTTGAGGTCATCCTGGGCTTTCTTTTCTTCTTCCAAATCCGGGAATTTGTTTTGCTTAAGTTTAAAGTCTCTAAAAAACTTTTATAAAATTCATCATTCTTTATCTATATGTTAAAATCACTTAACTATTTAACAAGAAAAGCCTAAATGTGATGTTAAAACTTACTGCAAAACATTATTGATTTACTGCCCAACTGGAGCGAGTTCTGACACAAGATCAGTTTTGAACGTGGGAACCTGAGCGCGTAGGCCACTGGTTAAGATTACCCAGCCCTCACTTACGCAGTAACTGGGTACAAAGCTGGTCTTTGCTGGTCATTGCTGGTCAAAAGCTAGTCTTAGCTGGTCATTGCTCCCATGTCGGCGAGCAAGTAGTGTGTATCTGAGAACGGATACTACACTTGATATTTACCCTACTCTCCCACTGGAGCGTGTTGTGACACAAGTCAGTTTTAACGTGGGGAAACTTAGCACGTACGCTCAGGCCGTTGGTCAAACATTACCCAGCCCACGCTTATACGGTAACTGGATACAAAGCTGGTCTTAGCTGGTTATAACTTGTCAAAGCTGGTCATAGCTGGTCAAAAGCTAATCTTAGCTGGTCATTGCTCCCATGCCGGCGAGCAAGTAGTAGTATTTGAGAACAGATACTACACTTGATAGTTACCCTACTCCCCCGCTGGAGCGAGTTGTGACACAAGGTCAGTTTTTAACGTGGGAAACCTGAGCGCGTCCGCTCAGGCCAGTGGTCAAAGATTACCCATCCCGCGCTTATTCGGTAACTGGGTGTAAAGCTGGTCTTAGATGGTCATAGTTTGTCAAAGCTGGTCAAAAGCTAGTCTTGGCTGGTCATTGCTTCCATGCCGGCGAGCAGGTAGTGATTATTTGAGAATGGATACTACACTTAATTTGTATTTAGATACATTGTATTTATTTTCAATTTTTAATTTTATTAGGTTCATTCTTTAATGAATCCCATGCATTCTTCCTTTAGTTTATGTTTAGTCCTTTCTTCTTGCTTTCCTTCGCGACCTTCTGCAGGGGATTTTGTAGTTTGCTTTCCGTGTCTGTTATCAGCACTATGTCATCTGCATATCTTATATTGTTAAGATAAAAAACTTGGTAGAACTTCTAATTTTTTCAGAATTGCTTCGTTGTATAGGCTAAATAGATCCGGTAAGAAAACACATCCTTGTCTTACAACCATTGCTTCCCCGACGACTACAATCTCCAGGAATTTAAATGTAAGGTCAATAGACACCTCCTAACACACTAACCTGCTCCCATTCTATCACGCACTCTTCCCATCTGCCTAACCCTCATCCTCGCTATTCTTACTCATCTGTCACCTTCCTCCTGACATTCCCTATGTCTAACCACTCCTTCTCTTTACCTTCCCCTATGTAGCCCCATGCGCAATAGTGGCAGTGGAATGCCTTGCTTGGGGTGAGATGATTAAAAAAAAAAAATTCTATTTTTCTATATTTTCTAAGCTCATTTTCTCTCTTATGCCGGCGGTTTTCTACCAGAATAGATTTTTGATTATTCTTATGTCTTTCCAAAATATTTCAAGGTTACTCAGCATTTCGGACATTTCTTTGTGGGGTACTTTGTGGAAAATATTTACATAATCTATAAAACACAGGAACACGTTTTTCTGCGTTTTTTTTTTCTATTTTTGATAACATTCCGAGCACAACTATCGCTTTCCTTGTTCCGGTATCTTTGATGAACCTACACTGTTCTTGTTTTATATCTTGCCTTATTCTGCTGTGTGCGCTATTCATCAAAATTCGGATGATGAGTTTTGTAATGTGGCTCATTAGGTTGATTGGTTGTCTTTGCATTCGTTTGCACCTGGTCTTTTAGTCAGTGCTATGAAAATAGATCTGTGTAGGTCTTCCGATATATCACGACTGTTTTAAATTTCGTTTATTATGCTGAAATTGTCTAATGCTGCTAGCTTCTCTATCTGCCGCTTTGTTTCTGTTCAATTTGGCCAGTGCAGCTTCCACTTCGGTTTTTAATATTCCCTGCCCGCCGGTATTTCTATGTGTTTCTGGCTGTTTGCACCCGGTCTTTTAGTCAGTGCTATGAAAATAGATCTGTGTAGGTCTTCCGATATATCACGACTGTTTTAAATTTCGTTTATTATGCTGAAATTGTCTAATGCTGCTAGCTTCTCTATCTGCCGCTTTGTTTCTGTTCAATTTGGCCAGTGCAGCTTCCACTTCGGTTTTTAATATTCCCTGCCCGCCGGTATTTCTATGTATTTCTGGTTGTTTTTTTTTTAATCATTTGAAAACTTCTCTGATGTATTCGTTCCGTCTCTGAAGTATTTTTATTTCTCTAATATCAGCGTTTCATCCTTGGATTTTATGTCCTTTATCAGCACGTATGTTTTTTTTTCCTGTTAGTTCTCTTATTTTTATTTATTTATTTATTTATTTTGCATATCTCTTTTATTTGTGGTGTACCGCCGAGGTGGCAGGACGATACCAGATGATATGTGTTGAAATATCTACAGCACAATATCCGTGCTAATGGATATTAAATACAAACAAGGCAAAAACAGATAAGACAGAACAACAATAATTAGAAAAAGAGGTGAGGTTATGTTGTTAGAGTCGCAACGAGTACAGTCCGATAATAATCGTCAATGACACTCCAAATTATTTACGGCCTCCCCATGTGGAGTAGATGCCGTTCAAGGTTGGTAAGCTTGGACAAAAATCTTTGTCTGCATTTTCTCCTTCAATGGAGCTCAGTCGGTCCGACAAAGTGAACGACCGACGCAAGCAGTCATTCCACTCAAACTCTCAAGAACAGTCCGAATTACTTACGGCCTCCTTACGTGGACAGAAGCCCGAGATAGATGCGGCACAAGGCCAATTAATGTGGGTAAAACCAAACCTGAATGTTGGAAAAAATCTTGTCTGCTTTTCCCCAGACGAGACCCTACACTTCGGCAGTGCCCCATCTGGGTTTCTCTCCACCGAAGGGCAGTCTCGTCTAGAGAAAGACGAACAGATGCAGTCACTCTAAGACCGTCAATGACAGTCTGAATTATTCACGGCCTCTCCACGTGGGCAGAATCCCAATTAACGTGGGTATAACCGAGCCTGTAGGTTCGGACAAAAATTCTAGTCTGCTTTCTCCAGACGAGGCTCTGTCTTTCGGCGGAGCCCAGGCTCTCTAACTTCTGCCCAAAGTGATCAACTGACGCACGCAATCGATCTCTTCAATCTGTCAATGAGAGTCCGAATATTTATTTTGTATAAAAAATACATAAATGTGGCACATGGCCAAAAGGGGGTTGTTTGAGGTCGGTCTTTACTTTCTATCTGATACCTAGCTAATCACATTCAAGACCCAATCACTCATTACAATGTATTCGTTCACCCCAAGAACGCATCCATCAACTCCCAATCCTCCATATACCATAATACCACATATTCGCAGGGGGAACCTAAAAAGGGAAACAAAACCCATGAGATAAAATTTTATTTATATACAATATAAAACAAAAATATATTTAAAAATTTTATATGACAAATGAGAGGGGTGGTAAGACTCGTCTACCCCGCAAAATTTCAGGGTGGCTACTTTATTCCACCTAATGGCGAAATCAAGTTGCCCACACGCTAAGGGAGCGGGAAAGAAAAAAAAAACGGAATGGGAAATCAAAGACGAGCCAACCGTAGAGAAGCCTGCCGCCGACCAACCGAAAAGAATTGAACTCAGACAAGAAGTGATTCTACAGACGAAGTTTGAAACGGCCAACCAGAGTTAAAGACAGTCAAGAAGTGATTTTGCTGAGAAAGAGTAGTTGCGCCGAGCTGAGGCAGAAAAGTCAAATCAATACCACCGCTACTGCCCACCACACACGCCCAAAGACCAACCCTCAGCAGTTTCCGTAAAGCTTGTGTAAGAAGCGAACAAAGACATTTTTGTATCCCTCTTACGCTCTTTATGTAAACAGTCATTGAATGACGGTCAGGTGACACATTGTTTCAAATGTCGCTCCTTACCGAGCGAGTAGTTAATTCCCATAGCTTTAGTAACATCATCACACGATATCATCCCAAAGGAAATAGACGAAGAATAAAAAAACGAGTGGATGACAAATGCAATTCTCAACATGATGCAAAGCAAACAAAAAAGTGCCAAGACACGGAACGGAATACAGAAAACTACGCAAAAAAAAAAATGAAGAACAAATGCGGACAGACTAAAGAAGAATGGCTCAACAAAAATGTCCACAAATAGAAAGAATAAGTACCGTAAATTGTTGTAGAGCAGCTGACACCCCTCCAGTGCTCTCAAATATGGAATGGTCTGTGACTCGAAATAGCTATATAAATAAAGTTTAATAGCCAGATGTCATTGATATTTACTGATTATTGTGCGATTTCTCTTCAGTTCTTTTGCGACTTTATTAACGTGAGTTTTGATCTTGTTTTTGATTATTTTTTTTTTTGTTTGCAACTACTGTTCTTTATTTTATTTTTTAACTTTTTGCGTTTTACGAAGGGGGTGCAAATGACGACGCCAAGTCTCCCCAGGCAACTGTTACGCCAACGGTGTGGATGAATTCTATAAAGAGGAAGATGACCAAATGCGGCTGAAGTACAAAGATTTCATTAATGGAAACGAGCTAGTTTTGATTCTAGAAGACCTAGATGTTGTTGCGGCAAAAAACAATCTCCTTGCTGACATCAGATGTTAAAACGCGTAAGTTTATCGGTGTCAACAGGGAAACTAAATGGAGGCACTAAAAAGTCTCAAAATTGTCCCCAAAATGTTTGCAAGGCCCTCACGAACATCTTACTTGGGACTGGGGAGGAAGCGAAGTCATTAGCAGACAGTGTTTTGTCAATCAAAAGCGTGAGAAGGCAAACCGAATAAATGGATACTCGGCGCATTGAAATTATCGTCCATGGCGTACCCCTGTATACTTCAAATGACCATATAGGAGCTTTTTTTTGTCCAGTTTAGATCTGTGGAGAAGATACCCCGAGTTATAAGCAAGACGGGAGTGCCGACGGAGGATTTTTGTCTCCAGGTTACACTAAATCAGCAAAACTTTACGAGTGTCCCTGAAATAATAACTTGCAGAACGAGAAAGCTTTGGTGGAGGGCAGAAAACCTCATTGCTAGACTTGTGATGCAGCGGGGCACTTATCAAAAAGGTGACCCCTAGGAATCCAGTGCCAGCACCGGTAATACCGATTGCACCAAAATCGAAAACAGCAGAGTAGCAGCTGAAAAGTCCAGCCCAAAGCTGGCAAATGAATGGACAAGGGTGCTGACGAGGAGCAAAAACAGCTGCTGCTCCTCCTACACAACAGGAGACCCCCACCTAAAAGATGCAGAAAAGAAAAAGAAACCTGGACCCCAAGCTAGATAGGGGGTGAGGAGCTAGCGAGAGGTCGAGTGATCGTAGCCTGGTTGATTTTATCGACGAGTTCTGTCTCGTCGATAGATACCGGATCCATCACTCTGAGGGTAAGATGTGAACGTGGGCACCTAAATGACCATCTACCCAGGTAGTTAGCTACCTGAATTTAATGTTAGTGAGAAGGGTCGATCTAGATTTGCTAGATTGTCCAACGTTCCACTGGTTAGGCAATTCAGACCACAAACACGTTTGTGTCCGGATGGCATTAGATGGTAGGGCTAGATTGGCTGGACACTGGAAATTCAACGTGTCTTTAATGAAGCGTTTTCATTTAGTTGTCGAGGTTCTGTTAGGACCTGAGCATACTTATGTTGTGAAGTGCTGAACAATTCAGAGCAACCTGCATCTGATCCGCACGATTCTAGAGGGTGTAGAAGACGACGAGTAGGCTGCGCTGATAAATTTAGATCAGTCCAAGGCATTTGATTGGGTCGACCAATCTGGCTGCTGTCCTGAAAGCCGCCGGATTCAGACCCGACTTCTGCAAGTGAATCAGCCTGCTGTATCGCTACCCCAGCTGTGGTACAGGTAAACGGAAAGCGGTCCAGCGCTTTTGAGCTGTCGAGGTCGGTTCGTCAGGGTTGCCCGCTGTCGCCTCTTTGACGTTGGAGCCCCTCCTTCGCCGACTAAGGAACAGGGTGTGCAGTCCGGCCATACACGGAATCGCTGTCCCTGGTTGGGCTCGAACCAAGGTTTCTGCGTACACCGATGACGTATTCATTTTCGTGTCGTCCCAGGACGACATTGAGGTGGTACAGATGGCGCTTAAGCGTTGCGAAAAGGTGACGTGGGCCAAAAGTTAATCGGAACAAGTCTCCCCGCTTGCGATTAGGTGTCTGGAAGAGGGTCGCGCTTCTGAGGCAGTTCAGTTGAACTGATGGACCTGACCGCATTCTTGGAATGTGGTTCCGGCCAGATCTCCAGCTGGAGAAAAATTGGCAAAGGTCAGAACGTGGGTCCAGACTTGGCTTCGACGGCGGTTGCCCGTGAAGGGGAGTACTATGGCGTGTGTTACATGTCTTTTCCATCATCCTTTACTGGTTGTCGGTACTCCCTCTCTGTTATGACCATACGAACGCAATCGCGCTCTTGTTGTCTATACTCTTGTGGGGTGGACGCAAGCATCAGTTCAACAGAGATGTCTGCTTCAAACGTCCGTCTCAGGGGAGGGGTTGGGAATGCCACATGCTTTGAGGTTGGCTTTCTATGCTGCGTGTTGACAAAGAATTCGATTTTGGCGGGAAGTGTTAGGGATGCCTTCCCTAGCCTAGCTACCACTCCTCTCATTTCGAGGGCTGAGCGCCGACGTAGGCCCCGAAATCAATCGAAATTCTTACTCGAGTATCGAAAGGCCTTGTGGGTCATCCCTCTGTCCATTGATCTTTCTCGGCCTCGGAGGCACTTGTATCGTGTATTAGTGGAAGAGGTCGCAACGAAGTATACTCTACGTGATCGGCTCGACTTGTTGGTTGGTCTTGGGCGCCATCGGCGAATTACTTCATTAACCCCGAGTTTTCGCTTACCTGACGATTGGTTCGGAACGTGCTATCTCTCAATGACATGACTTTCAGAGGAGGTGGGGCGGATTCGCCCGACTGTCATCAGTGTGACCTTGGTTTAGAAGAAACGGCTGCTTACGCCTTCTAAGGTGCGCCTTTTTTGTGACCGTTTCGGCGAGTTGACGGCTAGTATCACTCCCAAACAGCTCGTGTCCATCGATCTCGCGTACACGGGTGATAATGTGTCGCCCCCGTATTTTGGTCTGAAATAGATGGTGTTTCTGACGTTGATGACCGTAGCACGAATGTTGAGTTGGTCGACGCCGATAGAGGGCATCTTGCGATATGAACGTTATTCTTATCATCAGACTATTTGTGCATCAGCTCAAAATGAAGAGCAGATCTTATAGAAATCGTTTGTTATCAAAAGATTTTAGCAAAAGGCAGGTAAATGTAGCAAGTCTGGTTCGCGTGAATGGATCCAGTCTTGATTAAGTTTGACTTCTTTTATGTACCCAGTTAATGTGAGTAAATGTTGTTCCTAGCCTGTTCCTGGCTTTCTCATTTGTTATGATCCACGTCGAGATTACCAACTTCCCCAGATTGTTTTTGGCCCCACTTTTTATCTTGACGCAAACGGCGAAGCAAATATCTCGACAAGCTCCTCTGCAGTTGGCACCCAACGGCGTGGCAAATATCTCTGTCTTTGTACATCTCCAGTCAGGAACTCTGTGTCAGCTACGACTCGGCGCATAGTGTCTTGGCACCTTACCTTCGTCGTAACATCTCTGGGCCGAGAGCCGAGTGGATTTTTTCTCGACTCCGCCGAACTCTGTCGAACTCTGCCGGTTTCTCCAGTTTCTGCCGGTGGTTTGCTCGTGGCCCCCTTTCGGGGCCCTGTATTTATGCTTGCCCCAAATTCACTGGTGGGCGGATGACGAACATACAAATCTAATTTCTGGCCAATGAAATCACTCTCGCCTACGTCTTTGGGCGGGGCCATCTTTTTCTTTGTTCTTTTCCTTTAGTTCGACCAATGAGGCAGATATATTGTGGTGACGTTATTTCTTTTCGGTTTTTTCTTTTTGATGTCACAAAAATCTAGTTTATAAACCTTTTTCAACCAAATTTTACAAAGGTTAAATGGAATTTAACCTTTTACAATCATCAAATATTTCTTTTATTTAGAACAATACCTTCTGAAAAGTAAAAAAATATATTTTGTTTAATTTTTTTTTTTTACTTTTAACTGCGGTGTAACTCAGGCTTGGAAATCTTGATTCCACTTATCAAATATTTCCTTTATTGGTAATAATCCTTTCCGACAAGTAAAAATTGTTTTGTTTAGAATTTTTACCTTTATCTGTTGTGTCTTTGTTTAGACATCAATTGTATTTCTCTTAGTCATGCTATTTCCAATTGTCAATAATAACTTCATTTAACCCGGTCACCAGTATTGTCTTAGCTTCGCATTTTTTTTTTTTTAGTTGGTTCTTTTCGATTTATAAAAAATAATAATTCGGACCAACACAATTTCTTCCGTCTTATTTGCAACAATTAATAATGCCACTAATATAATTACTTCCGTCTGGCCAGGCTAAAAAATAATGTTACAATAAGACAAGGGAAGAAATTCAAAATAAAGAAACAACAAATATAATAATATTGATAATAAAGCTAATAATATGTATTGTTTATTTATAGGCCTTTTGGGTAAATGGAAACTTGATAAGAAAGATGTTGAGAAAGGACACATTTCTGATGTGGATACAAACCTAAAAATTGAGTTGAACTTAGTAATTAAAAAGAAAATCATTTCAGGACAAGAAAAGCGAAAAAGCTACTAAGACACAAGTGTTTACTGATTGCGAAAGTATCGGACAAAGAAACATTATTTAGACAATAAAACAACAGGAATTAAGAAGACAGAAGATTACGATTGATATTGCATTTAAATTTTTGAAGATCAAAGCAAAAAGCCGGAAGTGAGTTCGACAAGTAAGAAGTTCAAAAGAAGAAACTCTTGGCGCAGAACTTAAGGTTACAGCTAGCAATTTAATTTGTATAAAAGATGAAACCGAACTGCCAATCTAGTACTACATTTAAATTCGTAAAGATAAGGTACCAAATACCAAATACCAAATACTTAGGGTATTACATATCTAAGTTTACAGCTGTTGATTTTTGTTTCTTAAAATTTATTGCTTGTAATGTTTTTTCCACAAATGTAGAGTTTTATTTGGAAGTTTATTGAAGGTAATATTTTATTTATTTATTTTTTTATGACATAAATGTATTGATGATAATTTTTACTTTTTTTATGCGTTGCTGGTAATAATTTTGTTTCAAAAATGTATTGCTGGTAATATTTTTTTCCAAAGTATATTGCTGCTACACTTTTTTGTTTGCGAAAATGTATTGCTAGTAATTTTTTTTCATTAATAAATGGTTGGTAATATTTCTTTTCCTGAAAAATACAGGAATTTTTTTTTAATATATTGCTGGTAATATTTTATTCTAAAAATGACAAACAGATAGGTCGATATAAAACAGTGGAATATATATATATATATATATATTCATTGGATATATATATATATATATATATATATATATATATATATATCACTGGATATATATATATATATTCATTGGATATATATATATATATATATATATATATATATATATATATATATATATATATATACTGGATATATATATATATATATATATATATATATATATATATATATATATATATATATATATATATATATATATCATATATATATATATATATATATATATATATATATATATATATATATATATATATATATATATATTCATGGATATATATATATATATCATTATATATATATATATATATATAGATATATATATATATTCATTGGATATATAATAATATATATATATATATATCTTACTATATATATATTTATTTATATATATATATATATATATATATATATATATATATATATATATATATATTTTCTATTTTCTTTTAGAAAAACTTTAAACACCGGTCATATTTCCGTAATAAATTTATTTCAGTCAATAATTGTTGTTGCCAACAATCACCGACTTCATCAGACGGTAAGTCCTATCCGACTTGTTTCATGTCGTATTACTACGAAATGAAAGTTCAGTCAAGGTCAGGCGGAGGGGGAGGCAACATGGGATGCCCACTATCATAAGTATTTCCGTTTCCATTTACCGGGATTTAGGGGGAGGAGAAGTTTATTACAAACAAAAACAACACGTGACTAATGTCACCAGCAAATTTATACATCAAATCATCATTCAAATTCCTAAGCCAAAAATTTTTATTTTTTATTTTTTTATTTTTTTAATTCTGTGATCAGTTAAGCCTAACCTAAGTTTAATTAGATTAAGTTAAGGCCATTATTTCTTTACTCAATTGTTGATAAGATAAATTCCATTCTATTTGTTGCAAGACTAGACGATATCCATATTATATCTAAATTCCTTGAATTCCATTCCGATAGGTGTCGTCCGATACCAGCAGTCCTATCTTATTTCCTACTACCCTCCTGCTAACTTTTCTGTTTTATTTATTTTTTATTTATTTATTTACTTATATATATATATGGTCATATTTTTATTATAAGTGTGGATTCTTGTTAAGAAACCGCACAAAATAATAGATAACAAAAACGGATATGGAGATAGAAAATGCAAGATATATTGAACGAAAATATACAAACTGGAACACGGGTTAGTCAATTCAGGAATACTAAGAATACTATTAGTAGAAGCAATATATACAGTCTTGTAGTAAAGAAGTATGTCCGAGTCTATATCCAAAACAACTCCAACTTAATATGCACCAACTTACTGACCAACTAAGCGGCTGTACAACTATTCAACTCTACAACTAGTCCTCCCCTGCTGTATTCTGTGTAGGCAGGATGTACACATCAGGCGAGTCCATTTTTGTATCCAAAAAGGGGTGATCCCCAACAATAAGTTTTATAATAAAAGTATTTATTATTCCTAATAGAAAAAATATTTTACTTGACGAGGTGCTAATAAGTTACTACCGAAACATGATGGCTCATGTGTAGCAGTAATCTATATTTTTATTATAAACTTATAATAAAAATATTAACTTATATAATGCTCTACTAAGTATCGAGCACTCTTGATAAAGTAAATCACTACAAACAGTGAACTGTCAACCCATTAGTTTGTCTTACTAGTATATATACATACATATATATATATATATATATATAGATAGATAGATAGATAGATAGATAGATAGATAGATAGATAGAAAAAGTTTAGATCTTTATATATATGGACAGGATGGTAATAATAAAATAGAGATCAAATGTGAAAGAGTTGGCCAAAGTGAAAAGAGGAGCTATACTTAAAATGTCTTTTATTCCACAATTTCCCCATTTTCCATGAAAGGTTACATATGCAACCAAAACGTACAAATTAATAGTTTCTCTTGATAATTGCCAAACTTATGCAGTAATCTCCAAGATCACCTATCAAGTTGAAGCTTTTGATAAGTTCAAAGTGCAAAAGGAGATGACATACACGAATGCAACAACACTGATGCATGCCGCTAACATTTACCAATCAGTGAAAGGTTAACTCAATCGCTGTTGGATTTTATGCCAGATTTTCTCAAAGTACAAAACAAGAAAAACAATAAAACACTTTATTAAATAAACATATATACTAAAGATTTTTCTCATTTTATTAGTTCATAAATATTATGTTCCACTGAATATTATTCAGATTTTGACTTTTATTTCTTTCATTTTAATTTTACATCTTGTCCTCTCATCTATATAGTTTTATTATTGTATTTTAAGCGAGAAAACACTACCATGCACTATTAATTTTTTTTCTAGCTCGTAAATTTTAATGCTTCGAAAATGAAGCTACATTCCTTTAACCACCACAGAGAAACTTTCCTACATTTCATCAGCATAGATCATGCTAGTCTCCCAAAAAGAAATACGCCGTGCCTCCTCGGCGTCACTCTCTCAGTCAACTTCAGGTGGAATGATTACATCGAAACAATAGCTACATATACTACTAGGAAGGTTGGGACACTGTCAGTCCAGGGATTTTTTCTCACCCGAATCTATCTTGCACATATACAAATCTACCAGTCCAAGTATTACTGACAGAACAGGCCTATTATATGTATAATGTAAATGCATTGCTAATGATTTTACTATAGGAATACATTTAAAATAAGGAAGAAAAGGATTGTCAGTGGTCAGGAATGAATGCAATCGTTACTGATAGAATAGGGTTATTATATGTAAAATGGAAATGCATTGCTAATGATTTTACTATTGGAATGCATTGCAAATCAAAAAGAAGGGAATTGTTAGTGGTCAGAGATGTACGCCAGCATTGCTGATAGAATAGGGCTATTATAATATATATTTATAATATAAATGCATTACTAAAGATTTTACTATAGGAATGCATTAAAAATCGGGAAGAAAGGATTGACAGGGGTCAGGAATAAAAACAAGCATTACTTATAAAATAGGGCTATTATATTTATGTCAATGCTTTGCTGATGATTTTACTATAGGAATGCACTGAAAATCAGGAATTAAGGGATTGTCAGTGGTCAGGAATAAATGCAAGTATTACTGATAGAGCTGTTCTATGCATAATCTTATTTCATTGCTAATGCTTTGAAAATCGGGAAGATAGTGATTATCTTTGTTTGAAAATAAAACAACTGTTTATGTAATAATTAAACAATGATCAACTTTTATTTAAACATACAGTTTCAATAAAAGTTGATCATTGTTTATTAAATATACAGTTTCAATAAAAGTTGATTATTGTATTATTATTTTTAATTCAGTGTTTTGATTCATTTGTTTATGAAATTTGTGTTTATTTATATGGTATTTTGAAGGTTTTATTCGTATTTAGCCGATGATACCGACTACGGTCGACTCTTTTTTTTTATAGATATAAAAATGCTAATTGATTAAAGTAATTTATTAATCCGATCCCCTTGTGATGTTGAAAGATTCTCTTAAGTTCGAATTATAGTAGATTAGTGATAGTTCGAAACCAAAGTTCACACATTAAAGGACAATTAGAAAATAGCTAAAACTTGTTTTCTATACACAGACTCGATGCCTACATCCACTTATTAGATATAAGAATTTACCACGTTTGGTTGTTTAAACCATTTTTGACCGGCCAGAAGCCTTCAGGCGCATATAAAACGAAGACTTCTGTGTTCTAGATTCTGGATATATATTCTTAAAGCAGGCATTAACCGGCTGTTATGTTTGTCGTACCTCCAAAATCCTAAAAGATATTTTCCGTCGCACGGACGTATATAGCCAGCATTAGTTAACTTAGACGCCGTAACGTAAACGTGTAGACATAGTTTCAGTAATATAACAAATCCATCAAATCAGAATTAAGGATTCAACATTGGCCAATCAAATGGCAGATCGAGATTCTAAAATTATTTTCAAGTTGAGCCTATCTCTACCGATATAAGCAGAAGAGTACTCGCATTTAAACAGTTAGCGGTATAGCAAGGAGAAGCAGTCACATCGACGGACCCAGAATGAGAGATCTACTCGACACATCGGCGCTGTAAAATTCCACTTAACCTTCCGGAGGAGGAATTTGACACCATACGTAACGCCCCGCCGATAGATAATTGTATTCCTTTGTAAGTACGCATAGTAAACCAAATATGATCCTGAAAATGTTACGTGTGTGATTTATGACTGATGCTTGCCCACAACGAACTAATTGCTCTGATATCCTTTTCCTTTTCCACAGCGACAATATTCTGCCTTATAAATAGTTATCGTTTGTTCTACAAATCCATGTCCGTGTTTATTCATGTTTCTATAATTAGAGGCGTTGCTACCTTAGAGGCAATGAAACAAATTAAAGCTATCACACCCTTTACATGTTTACCTTTTCCCTAGTTCTGTGTGGAAAGCTTACGTCACTCTGACATTTGACATCTGACATTGGACTCACATTTAGAAGCCAAGAGAAAACGACGTTATGCTAGAGTCAACTTCGCTAACACAAATATATTATTGTGGGGGTACCATTTTTGTTTGGGAATTTATCGCTTGTAAATAGTTTTTTTTATTTTTATAGGATTGCATTGGATGCTTTCTCGAAGAAAAGATAGGAATGAAATCGCAAACAATAACAACACTTTAATGGTCTAACAAAATAAACACGAATAATATCAAAAAAAGTCAATGAAAGTGGGTCTATAATGATGTCCTTATTTTGACGTATGGTGCATACAAAATTCTCCTGAAGATGTGTTATTTACATTGGTAAATAACTGCCAGTCGCCCATCATTAATATATGATACCCCCTGGAATGAGCAAATGATAAAACAGTGTAGAGAACAGGGAAAAAGAAAAAAAAAAAACCTTTCATTTATCTCAACCACGACTGATCGCCATTTTTTTTTTTGTTAGTGACTTTCATTATTTTTTTTTTTTTTTTGTTAACGGCAAAGCCGGTGTTTCAGGTTCATCCGTTTAGCCCGGAAAATCATCGTTCGGACTGTTTTTTCCTTTGACTTTCAGAGCTGCGACACAATCTAAAACAAAACAAACGTAAATCAAAGTAAGCTTATAATGATATCCTTATCCTGACGTATGGTGTAAGCAAAGTCACCCTAAAGTTTTTTTTTTTTTTTTATAAGCGTTTCACCCCGAGCAAGGCATGTCACTGCCACTACTGTGCAGGGGGCTACGTAGAGTGGAGAAAGGCTGATTAAATATAGGAAATGACAGAG
Source organism: Ascarosepion bandense (assembly GCA_037127315.1). Taxonomy (NCBI): domain Eukaryota; kingdom Metazoa; phylum Mollusca; class Cephalopoda; order Sepiida; family Sepiidae; genus Ascarosepion; species Ascarosepion bandense. The sequence goes on along the minus strand of JBBBDQ010001150.1, from coordinate 2,440,850 downwards.
GGTGGGTGATAGGCGGGTAAGGATACCGAGAATGAGGGTTGGGTAGATGAGAGTGTTGTGAGAATAGTTGGGAGTTAGTGTGATAGGAGGTGTCTATTGACCCTACATTTAAACACCTGGAGATTGTAACTGTCGGGAAAGCAGACTTGTGGAAGGGAGTTCCACAGGCGGGAAGCGCGAGAAAAGAAGCTGTTGGAGTAGAATTTACGGTTACATCTTATTTGTTTAACTGTAAAAGGGTGGGACCTAGTTGCTAATCTAGTATCTCGTGTAAATTCGTGCTTAGGCGGCACCAGTGATCTAAGCTCATCGGAGCAGAAGCCATGAAAGTACTTGTAGAAGAGGCACAGGGAAGCCACATCACGCCGGTGTGAGAGCGGCTGCAGCCGGTCTGCCAAGTCAGTATCAACCAGGTTACAGATCCTCCTTTGTATTTTGTCAAGAAGCCCAAGGAGAGCAGCAGGGGCACCCGACCAGATATGGCAGCAATATTCAATACACGGGCGGATGGTAGATTTGTTTATGTGCAGAATAGATTCAGGTGGGAAAAATTTCCGGGCCCTGCACAGGGAGCCCACTTTCATAGCAGCAGATTTGGCAATGGATTCAATATAGTCATTCCATTTGAGGTCCGGAGAGACTTACATTGGAAAAAAAATCTCGGTCTCTAACGACTGATATACGATATTCCCGGGAGGAACAAACGACGACCTCGGAAATCACGAGAAATATAAAGTTTTTATTTATTCTTTTCGTCCTATAAAGGCATTAAAATACCTAAGAAACATTCTGACAGAGAAAGGAAAGTGCGACATTGAAATCCGAAGATACTTTAGCATAGCCAAGGACGCATTTCAAAAGCTGACCAGAATACGGAGAGGCAAGAAAATATCAATGGAAACAAAGAAAAGAGTGTTGGACTGCTATTTGATATGTGTTCTTCTGTATGGAAGTGAATGTTAGACGATCTCCTCAAGGATTCAACATTGGCCAATCAAATGGCAGATCGAGATTCTAAAATTATTTTCAAGTTGAGCCTATCTCTACCGATATAAGCAGAAGAGTACTCGCATTTAAACAGTTAGCGGTATAGCAAGGAGAAGCAGTCACATCGACGGACCCAGAATGAGAGATCTACTCGACACATCGGCGCTGTAAAATTCCACTTAACCTTCCGGAGGAGGAATTTGACACCATACGTAACGCCCCGCCGATAGATAATTGTATTCCTTTGTAAGTACGCATAGTAAACCAAATATGATCCTGAAAATGTTACGTGTGCGATTTATGCAGAAATGTGGTTCTACAGAAGGATGCTGAGAATACCATGGCCCGAACACGTAAGCAACAATGAAGTGTTGCAGAGGATGCAAACGACAAGAAAACTCATCAGGAAGAGACAGCCGAGGTTCCTAGGACACGTCATGAGGTACGAGGGCCAGGAGAATCTAACACTCAAAGGACGGATAGAAGGAGACAAAGAGAGAGGGGGAAGCAGCGAGAGACATACTTGATAGGTCTGAGCAAATGGATGGCAGAGTGGGGTTTGGGAGGAAAAGTAAGAGGAAATATATTGAGAACGACAAGAGAAAGGGCCAAGTGGAGTCCATGGTCACCTACGTCCTGAATGGACACGTCAAATGAAGAAGAAGATAAATTGGTAAAGATGCCTTTACAAGTTATTTTCTTTGACTTTGACACTGGTGACACATTTTATTTTTGCCCAACAGCCTCGAAACATTTAAGTCCTTCGGTGACTCCAAGTGAATATTGTATCAAACTTCATTTCTTTCTTTACCCTTTTGTAGCATGACTTGTTAATACATTTATTAATTGTTTGTTTTAAATCCATATCTTGTCCCTTTTTTTTTTTCTCGGATCACATGAGTCTGCAAGATATTGTTAGCGGGACAAATCATACCAGGAGACACAAAAATAATAAAATTCTTAGTGTTCTGCAAAAAAAAGTAAACGTTTATTTTTATTATTATTTTTTTAAATAATTAATGTCTAATTTACAAATCAGTTTCGGCATACTGTTTCATTCTTCGATTTAACTCTACGAATTTTGTCAAGTCAAGTCAGTTGCTGATGGACTGACGATAATTGCGGAAATTATTCAGCTCGAGGCTATTACTTTGGACAGCTCGGAATCTTTTGACAAGGTTTGGAATACAGGTCGTCTTCACAAGTTGAAGATCTATAGTGACTCTGAAAAAATGTTCCCCAAATTTATGTTGTGGACACAAATTCTCTACTTTATTCAGGTTCAGAAACATTTCAGCCTAAAATAAGATGTCTACCTTGTTTTTAGACTAGTTTTGCCATTTCACTTGTGTGTTAAAGATGGAAAAATTGTATACCTGCTAAGTCGACCTCACAGTAGCATATGACCGCCTCGAAACTGACTTTTCTCATCCATTAAATCCACTGAAAGTAATCTGACAAACTTTATCGGTCTACAAAAATTTACAGGTCAGGAAAGAATCAAATACGAAACTATTTCAAACGTCATCAGAAGTGTTTTTTACATTAAGGTTCACCCTGTCCAAGATCCGGGGTCCACTCGTGGGTTACATTAAGAGGTAGTTTATTTTTTTTTTTTTTTAATCATATCACCCCAAGCAAGGCGATAACGCCACTGATGCGCAGGGGGCTACGTAGGGGTAAAAAGAATGGAAAAGAGAAAGCCGGAAACCGCATCCTAAACAGGAAACAAGGGATGAGCCTCTTCACCTGTTCAATAGATGTGGGTGGAGTGTGAACCGGGCGATAGTTTAGTCTATCTACTCCAATTGGAAAAAAATAAATAAATAAAAGAGTGAAAAGACTTGAAAAGGGAAAACCGGAAACCGCATCCTAAACAGGAAACAAGGTATGAGCCTCTTCACCTGTTCAATAGATGTGGGTGGAGTGTGAACCGGGCGATAGTTTAGTCTATCTACTCCAATTGGAAAAAAATAAATAAATAAAAGAGTGAAAAGACTTGAAAAGGGAAAACCGGAAACCGCATCCTAAACAGGAAACAAGGTATGAGCCTCTTCACCTGTTCAATAGATGTGGGTGGAGTGTGAACCGGGCGATAGTTTAGTCTATCTACTCCAATTGAAAAAAACGGATAGGAGAGGGGAATATCGATTAACCCTAGACTTGAGAAGGTATAGATTGTAGTGATCAGGGCAACATTCTTTTGGGAATCGTTTCCACAGACCAATGGCTAGCGGGAAAAAGCTTTTTGAGTCAAACTGACTTTTTACCGATAGAATTCCCACCAAATGTCGGTGGTTTGCTATATAAAGTGGCATGGTGGGTCGTGAATGTTAGCGTTCTTATAGTAAACCTGATCGGTCTGATACGGTCAAATTGGTTGTTGTTAACAAGGATAAATGATGGCTTGTTATTTTTAACGCCTCATCAGCTAAACTGCTCTTTATCAACCACCTGAGTGACCCCTTTATGCCTTCCATGAATGATAATGACGCGTTGCGTCTTTTTGGACTAACGCTCTCGGCTGACATAAAGTGAAAAAACTATATTGAATCCATTCCTAGGTCAGATGCTAAAGAAGTTAGTTCACAGTGTAGTGCGAATTAATTTTCGTCTCCAGAATCTATCTTGCATATCTATAAGTCTTAACATTCGTCCATGCTTAAAATATTGCTGCCACATATGCTCCAGTGTCCCTGCTCTTTATCTTGAACTCCTTGATAAAATCCAAAGAAGAATCAGCAATATTATTGGTCTTAATCTGGCGGCTTGGCCTCAGTCACTTTCTCATTGCCTCTCTGTGTCTTTTCTATAAATACTTTCATGGTAATTGTTCAAATGAGCTCTTCGCTATGGCACCTAATATTTTAATTATTTTAAAGCTGGCGTCGATCTCTCGTCAATTTACAGTTGAGTTTTCTAGATTTAGCTACGCTAACAGTTTCTCGTTGTGGAACTCTCTTCCAGCTCCATAGTTTCGAGTCAGCTGTAATTTTCAAAAATGTAAATGCAATGACAATCGCTATCTCTTGTTTTTTTTTATTATCCTTCTTTTCTTCTCCCTCCTTAGTAATGTTCCTGTTTTGTAATTCTTCTACACCCAGTAACCCTTGTGTCTTAGTGGCTTTACTGCCTTCTTAGGGGTTACACGAGTACATAATCACATACATACCATATTAAACCACGTCTAAATTTTACTTTCTACTCAATAACAGACAATATTTGCAAACTTGCCAAAAAGATTCCACAATACAACGCAAACCGTTTAAATCAAAGTTTATTGTTTAGAAATTTTGACCCATCAGAGAAAAATAAAACAATTTTTCTCGAGCTTACTTTCGGGAAAAAAATTCTTATGAAATCCTACAGATGTATACATTCAGCAGCAGAACTGCGATTGTATACAAGCCGTTAAAACACAAGAGACGACGTGTTGATATAGCTTTTCCTTTACTCAGTGCATGCTGAACGAAACATGTGTCGGTGACTTCAAACGAACTATATACAACAACAACTCGGACTGTCAGTGAATCTTCACCGACGATCAAAGTCTTTTTAAAACCTTAAATTTTTCTGTGGATCAATTACCGAAATGCTTTAACCCTGGAACACTAACCATCAATTAAAGTTACACCACTACTAACCACGGGCATATATCATACCCGATTTTGAAAATATCAAAAAAATATTAAATATAAATCTTTATTTGAAATATTTAACATGCAGACGCTTCAAACATTGTCTTTTGAGTTAACATTAATAGGAACTGAAAAACATATTATTTAGGTAAGAAAATCAGGTACCGAAAATTTAATTAAATTGTAATTAAAATGGCGTCATTTGCGCTGGGTACTATATACCCATGGTAAGTGTTCTCGGGTTAACTTAAATAAAACCTATATTTACTCATTTTTGGCTCTTTTGAATTTCTGTTCATGTGTTTATAAATACAAACGATTTATTTAACACGCATACCCAAGTTTTCTTTATTTTTATTTTACTATTGTTTGCAATTACGACGTTAGGATTTTTAATATAAAAAAAAACCCTGAACAAAGGAGGAAAGGAGGATTCTAGTCTATTTGATATCCTCCTAGACAAATATAGATTTTCAAACAAGTGTAACAGACAGAGAATCAGTTCTTTAATAATATAGATTTAACAACAAATCTGTTTCAATATTTCAAAAATGAATGATCATATTTTAAATGAAATAGATTTTTTAAGGACAATTTTGCGTTTCAGGCGTGGTTAAATAAATGTTGCTACGTCTACTCTAAGGAAAGATTTGATTGTTTGTTTAACGGTATTGCATGCTGAAATTGAATTTACTTAGGAGCTTGAATAATTTTTTCTTTTTACAAAATTCTGTTGCTGATGAATTACTTATTTTTAAAAATCTATACTTTCAATCTATACTTTTAGTTTTTTAGCTACAGTATTTTATGTATGTACGTTGTGGTGCAGTGGATATCGGCTCGGAACGAGAAACCGGAGAGTTCAAATTTAAGTTAAATTTGTTGAATTCACTTACGCGAAAATACTCTTGGAAAATGTATTAATCCATCTCTTCTTCCTTCAACTATTGATTAAATAACATAGCAAATTGGGATTTATAGCCTTGGTTGGCAACCAGTTTACCGCAGAAAGTAATGGCAATCAATAGAGAGGGAAAAATGTTCTGTCCGATCAGTCATGTCTCTTTCGAGACATGATCGCCCCAGCGTGTTTCACTTAACTGACTGACTTTCTCGTAGCTAACAGGATAAAAAAATATACATAATTTAATAATAAAATATAATTTAATAATAAAATATCCTTTGCTCTTTCTTTTAAATAATTGTAAAGATTTTGACGACAAAGCATTGATTTTATTAAGTTTGGGGCATTTTGTTATTATGGTACGCTCATTTTTTAGCGAATCTGTGGAGGTTATTTTATTATTGCTGTGTTGTTACAGTTTTCTTCATAAGTGTTCAACATGTTTTTTTTAGTAACTCATGGATAAGTGAGGATGTGTGTTGTGGTACAGTGGATATCGGCTCGGAACGAGAAACCGGGGAGCCGAGTTCGAATTCCAGTTGAATCCATTGTATTCACTTTCGCGCAAATACCCTTGGGAAAGGTATTAATCCGTCTCTTCCTTTCAGTTATGGGTTAAATCGCAGGACAGATTGGGTTCTATAGCCTTGGTCGTCAACCAGTCTACCGCAGAAAGCAATGGCAACCTACTGCGGGATAATGTTCTGCCCAGTCAGTTATGTCTCTTTCGAGACATGATCGCCCAAGCGTGTATCACGTATGGCACTTGACTGACTGACTGAATATAATAGTTGGAATAATGATTAAGGCTTATGTTGGTCATAAAGTGGGGGATCAGTTTATTACTTCATAACAATAGGAAACCGATCCCCCACTAATTACTACATAATAATATAATAGATTTCTTTTCCCTTTACCTATGAGTCAAATAGCAGGACAGATTGGGTTCTATAGCCTTGGTCGTCAACCAGTCTACCGCAGAAAGCAATGGCAACCTACTGCGGGATAATCTTCTGCCCAGTCAGTCATGTCTCTTCCAAGACATGATGGCCCAAGCGTGTATCACGTATGGCACTTAACAGACTGACAAACTTTACCTTGATCTATGTACCATGCCTGAATTTAACATTCTTTCTCTGCAGTCATTATAGCATTCTGGACGATCGCCAAAGCGTGTATCACGTATGGCACGTAACTGACTGACTGACTGACTGACTAGAATGGCGGCAAGGTCTCAACATTTTACACATGAATTGTCAAGGTGTAACCGTAAGTTCTATGCTCTTCTTTTCTCTCACACTTCTCACTTATGGAACTCTCTTCCAGCTTCTTGATTTCCAGTTAAGTTTGACGTTAAAAATTTATCTATCTTGTTTATCTATTTATGATAATTTCCTATCTATCTATCTATCTATCTATCTATCTATGATAATTTCCTATCTATCTATCTATCTATCTATCTATCTATCTATCTATCTATCTATCTATCTATCTATCTATCTATTTATGATATTTCCTAATTTCCTATCTATCTATCTATCTATCTATCTATCTATCTATCTATCTATCTATCTATGATAATTTCCTATCTATCTATCTATCTATCTATCTATCTATCTATCTATCTATCTCAGCCTTTTCTATCTATCTATCTATCTATCTATCTATCTATCTATCTATCTATCTATCTCTATCTATCTGGTTTATCTATTTATGATAATTTCCTATCTATCTATCTATCTATCTATCTATCTTGTTTATCTATTTATGATAATTTCCTATCTATCTACCTATCTATCTATCTATCTATCTCTCTATCTATCTATCTATCTATCTATCTATCTATCTATCTTGTTTATCTATGATAATTTCCTATCTATCTATCTAAGATCATATTTACCAACCTACCTACCTACCTACCCATGTACTCGCTCTCTTCTCTCTCTCTCTCTCTCTCTCTATATATATATATATATATATATATGTATATGTATATGTGTGTGTGTGTGTGTGTGTGTGTGTGTGTGTGTGTGTGTGTGTGTGTGTGATGGAATAAATGATCGTCAAATTTTAATCACAGCAGATATTTTCGGTTTGACAGTAATTTAACCAACCAGAACAAATATTTCACAGACAAAAAGCGAAAACAATAGAGACAAGATGGCTGCAAAAAAAAAACTTTCCTTGCAAGCCTCCAGTTTAATTGGTTTGAATGTTGGAATTGATTCCAGCTGTACTCATTTTTGAAGACGAGTTCTTATTTGATGGGCCAGGCATCGTTTGAAGAACCATTCTTTTGGATTTCCACGTGACATCTGTTGGATTTGCAGCAATCGAGTAATTTATTGTTTCTTTTCGAAGAAAACACAAACACAGATGCCTACTTATATCAAGCACATTCTCTTTGTTATGATCTATAGGTCAACCATGTTTGAATCTCTTAGGCATATGTCGCAGCGCATCTAAGAGTGAGAAGTCTATTGTATTAAACTTCATCCACATTCATTATCTGAGTGAAGTATTTTAGTGTAAAAAATATGGCAGCTGTTTGAACGACTGAACTCATTCTTTGAGTTATTCATATCATTCCAGTTTATGTTTCCGCCAGTCAGTGTTACTGCCTTCACCAGTTTTGTAATCTATAAAGAATATAACGTTTGAAAATTTGAGATGTGTATTTAACAGATGTGAGTTGTGGTGTAATGTATATCGACTCGGAATGAAAAAATCGGAGAGCCGAGTTCGAATTCAGTTGAATTCGTTGCTTTCACTTACGCGTAAATATCCTTGGGAAAGGTATTAAGCCATCTTTTCCTCTCAGCTTTGAGTTGAATAGCATAGCAACCGGTCTACCGCAGAAAGAAATGATAACTTACTTATTTCACCCCGAGCAAGGCGGAAACGCCACTGATGTGCAGGGGGTTACATAAATGTAAAATGATTAATTAGAAAAGAGTGAGGAGTACAAACTAGTTAGAAAGGAACAATAGAAAGCTGAGAAAGCAGGTGCGATGACAGATACATAGGTGGAGAGAAAGGGAAGGTTATACAGGGGAGGGGAGAGAGCTAGAGGCCAGTGGTTAGTAGATGAGTATTGACTTTACATTTAAATTTCTGGAGGTTGTAGCCGTCAGGAAAGCAAGAATACGGGAGCGAGTTCCACAGGCGGGAAGTGCGAGAGAGGAAGCTGCAGGAGTAGAATTGTCGTCTGCATTTGGCTAACCTGACTGTGAATGGGTGGGACCCAGTTGCCAGTCTGGTTGCACGGGTAAACACCTGTTGAGGAGGCATCAGTGACTTAAGCTCATCCGTGCAGAAGCCATGAAAGTATTTATAGAAGAGACAGAGGGAGGCCACATTTCGACGATGGGGAAGTGGCTGCAGTCGAGTCGCCAGATCAGTACCTATCACATTACAGACTCTCCTTTGGAGCTTGTCAAGAACACTGAGGAGAACGGCAGGGGCACCTGACCATAATTGGCAGCAGTACTCCATGCACGGACGGATGGTTGACTTGTATATATGCAGGATGGATTCAGGTGGAAAAAACATGGTATTAATCAGAGAGTGTACTCTTAAGCTATCGGTGCACGGTTGTAAGAGGAGAAGATTTTAGCGTGTTATATATACACGGTGTATACACACGCCAGCAGCCAAGAGAACCCAATTCATTGCTGAAGAATAATGCGTAAATCATAGAAGTGGTAACTGCTTTTAAACTTTTCCCTTCTAGAGAGCTCAGTCGGATAACGAGAGCATAATTAAAATGTGCTTATATATATATATATATATATATATATATATATATATATATATATATATATATATAAAATTAAATTTGTTTTTTATTTAGAATTCATTTAATTTACATTGCGATACGGAAATTTTAATGTTTCGAGATTTAATGCTTTTATCTCATCATCAGGCAATGTTCAATAACTTTGATGAAAATGATTTACATTTGAATGTAGAAAACAATGCTTACTTATTAAAGAATTAAAATGTAGGTGGGAAAACAGAGAATGTATATCAGATGGGTGTGCTTAATTTAACTAATCAGAATTAAGTTTGACTTTGAAGATTTAAAATATAGGTTAGATGTTAGGGGGTGTTGGGTATTCATACCTGTCTAAGGAAAACTGCCATTTTTACGACTAGACTACATACTTCCGGTAAGACGTATAAATTGTAGTTACTAAGAAATATTCTTAGAGTTATATGTAAACCTGTTCTTTTAAAAGGCAAAAAAAAAAAAAAAAAAAAAAAAATTAGACCAGTTTAAAGGGACTTTTGGTATAATTAAAATATTTTTATATTTATTTTTATCCAAAGTATATTTCCTTATCAGTTCATTATATATTTTTAACTTATATTATTTCCAAAATTTATTAAATTAATTTTATTTATATCATAATGCAAAATAAAGTCAAGTATATATGTAAGTCAATCAATATGTTTATATGAAGAATTATGAACAATATTCTAAGATGAACATTTTGCAATAGTTACATATGACAGTAAATTCATTATGTTTATTTAATAGATCCTTATTTTTAAAAAATTTAATAATGCATAGTTTTTCATATAAACACAAGGGGTATGGGCCACATAAAAAGTTACACATTCTTTTTTTTAATTTTGCATTTTATTGTGGGAGTTTTATTGGTTTCCTTTAAGTATCAAAAGCATTTGGATAGGGATGTTCGATTACGGTACTTTATTATTAAAGGAAGAAATATGCTGATAAAATCTTTGTTTAAACAAACTTTTAGTACTTCCTAAATATTTTTTTATTACTAGAGTGTTCAGTAGAAGAAATAGTATATTGACAAACAATTATTCAGTTAGGGATTTATTTTCCAATAGACATTCTATAGAGTTTCTACAATTACATATTTCATTGTCTACATTATTGATTTCAATTTTGAACGTATTCTTATTTTCATTTAGTTTTAAATTTTTATTTGAAATGTTATTATTATGTCCTTTTATGATTTTTTTCTGCATTATCAGTCCAACTATAACTTAATTTTAGTGTATTTTTATTGAAAATCTTGCTGAATAGATTATTGTTCGGAAAATGTTTTTCTATCAAGGCGAGAAATTTTGGCCTAATTTACTGCTAACCATTTCGTTGAAAGAGTCTGTGTATCAAACAATTTTTCTATTTCTATTTTTTCTTCGGTGGTATATATTCTCTTTTACATATTTAATATTAGCCCATTTATATCCACTATTTTTAAAGCCTTATTATAAAAACTCTCTATATATTAACTTTCTAATTATATCAGTTTTAAAATTTGTGGAATTCCTCACAACCGTAAAGCCAACATCCTTGTATAATCTTATATTTTCTGTATTTTTATCATTATAGGCCGTAAGATTATAAAGAATAAATAATCCAACAAGGTTGGAAGACTCAGTGAAGTCCAGTGCTCCCATTGTAATATCAAAGTTTCCCTTTAGTTATTATTTATCCACAGCTCTTTATTATGAATGAGAACTGATTTTTTTGCATTCATAATGGTTTTACGTTCCTCCAATTTAGTTAAAACAGTTCCTTTGATGGGTAATATTCCTCAATATCAAACCAGATTAGGCAACAAATGATTTTTCCTTTATATTACAAAACCAATTTCTTACATTGATGGTATCGATCCATAGCTATATTGAAAGATACTCCTTAATTTGTTTATTTACCCTTTCGAGTATATTTTTACTTATTCTTCAAATCTCAGGCCTTGTATTACGATCTATGGTGTATTGAGCACTTTTTTTTTTTAAAGTAAATTTTTTTTTTTAAATCGTATCACCCCGAGCAAGGCGGTAACGCCACTGATGTGCAGGGGGCTACGTAATAGTGAAAAGATTGGAAAAGAGAAACCCGGAAACCACATCCTAAACAGGGAACAAGGGATGAGCCTCTTAACCTGTTCAATAGACATGGGTGGAGTGTGAACCAGGCAATAGATAGATCTGTCTACTCCAACTGAAAAAAAAAAAAAAAAAAAAAACAAAGTGAGAAGATTAGAAAAGAGAAAGTCGGATTATTATAATTAGAAAATAATTGATATAATTATAATTCATATTATAATAATATAATAATATAAAAATAATTTTTTTTTTTTTTCAATCATATCACCCCGGGAAAGGCGGTAAGGCCACCGGTGCGCAGGGGGCCACGTAAGAGTGAAAAGACTGGAAAAGAGAAAGCCGGAAACCACATCCCAAACAGGGAACAAGGGATGAGCCCCCTAATTCATTCAATAGACATGGGTGGCGCGTGAACCGGGCGATAGATAGATCTATCCACTCCAATTGAAAAAAAAAATAAAGTAGGAAGATTGGAGAAGAGAAAGCCGGAAACCACATCCTAAACAGGGAACAAGGGATGAGCCTCTTAACCTGTTCAATAGACGTGGGTGGAGTGAGAATGCTGAAGAACTCTGGATTCTTGGTTTTCTTCAGCTTAGGTCGTCATACGGGAACCAGTAATTCAATATGAAGCCAATAGGAAACTTGAATTATCTTTAATATGTTTCCTTCTGTTTAAACGTAGGTATTTTTTCATTTCTTCTTTGTCTTTGTTACTGTCATTTTATTTTGGCGATCAATCTACTTACGATAGCCTAAAAGTATCAATAACCTTCGATACCTTCTTCATTTTACTTCTTTTTTAATGCCTTCTTGTATCTACTTTTCCGCCCACCAATATTAAGAAATATCTCAAAACAAAGAGAAGATATATTTCATCTTACTGATGATGCACTTGTCTTTATGGCACATAAACGAACTTTTCAATAAGAAATGCTTAAGTGCTAGCTTATAAAGAAACTAGCAGTATAGCCCGGCGTTGCTCGGGTGTAATGAAAGCTTTAAAACTAATCCATGGTCCTGAAGCTCAGACTAATGAATATTTGTGTGAAGTTTGGTGAGAACCGGATAAAAATTGTGGATTTGTATAAAGGACATACAGACAGATGAACACACACACACACACACACACACACACACACACACACACACACACACACACACACACACACACACACAAACATCTTGCCTTATATGTATATATTATCGATTTTCTGCACTATTGTAAGAACTGCAACCTTGAAACTTCTGAATATCGTTTCTTATGTCTTTGTCTATGAATGTATTAAATTTGATTAAAATCGGACCACTCTTTCTATAACACGATTTTTTCGATTATCGATTTTCGATATTTATCGGGGGTACCTCGATACGAAACCTATCTAAGAACACTCGCAAACGCTTATAGTACAACTGTGTAAATTTTTAAGGAAATCGGTTCAGCCGTTTTGGAGTCTATAGGTAACGGATACACACACACACACACACAAACACACACACAGACAAAGTTCCATTTATAAATAAGTTTAGATAGATTGGCCTGGAAATGTGTATAAAGATATTGTTAGCTTGATTTGAAGTCAAAAAGCATTGCTCACTGAGGAATCACCCGGAGAGAAATTAAAAAGAAAATCTTTCAGATATTCTATATGTCAGTATATGAATCAATGAATGAAAATTTTGGTCTTAGCAAAAGAATCTGGAATAAATACTGTCGGATTCGTAAAATGTGAAGAACAGAAAATCCGAGCTTACACCTACACATTTTCATGAGCCAATTGAAAAAGCATATACATGTATTCATTCATCCATAAAAATCCTTTTTCATATGACAATTGGCTTACCAAATTTTACCACGTCTTTGAAGACAAATTGCATACAATTTCTCATTTATTAACCAATCAGAATTTAGAGAAAAATCTAGACGTTGATCTGATTCTATTTCTCAAAAACACAAATAGCGTGAATTTTCGCTTGCTAGTCAGAGAGACTTCAGTTGTCTTAGACTGCACGTCTCACTGTCCGACTTAGTACCTTCAGGCAGAAGGAACTCAGGCGAGGCTCCACCGAAGGGTAAAGCCTCGTTTGGGTAAAATCGACAGCAGCTCTGACCCTGTCATGGGCAGAGTCGACGGGATATTTTTGGGTGAGCTTAAGAGCTCGGAAACCTCACTTTAAAAAGTTCTTGGACCGCATTCCGCCTGTGGGAGGGGACAGATAAATAGTGAGAGAATTTATTTGCCTGCTGGAACCTATGCCAAAAAGACATGCATTTTCTCACTCAGTCATTTTCTCTTTATTCTCTTTTCACAAATGTACTGTCGGAAAAGAAAGAGGATCAAAGAGACAACTTCCACTCTTTCCCTCGTTAAGGAAGTAACTTACCGCAAGCACAGCAAAGCAGAGATGTACTTTTCTTTTACAAATCCATTTCAAATCATCCAACTGACGTTTAAAAAATTGAACTCTAAAAACACACATTCAGAAGAGAAACTTTATACAGAACTTTCAAACATAAATATTATACTTTTAAAACAACAAAATTGATGTCTATTCTTCTCGTTAAATAAATTTATACTTATTATTACAAACGAGATCCTTTTATCCTTTTATTCATGATTGTTCAACAGAATTTTCTTTACACTATTTACATTATTCGGACTATTGTTCTCATCTTCGTTGCCGTTTTTACAACGTTTAGGTCGTTGTACGCTCCCGCCTTTTTCGGGTGTTAGGAATTTCGAACCGAACCCTTTATTATAGGTACCTCCATTAAATTGCTAAAAAAAAAAAAAAAATAGTATGAATAAAAAAAGGATCCAGACTTGATAAAAACGAATTTTTTCTATCAAAATGCCTAAATTATTATTAAGAGGAAAGATCAAAGTATTTTTTAATTATTATTAAAAAAAAAAATTAATCCCTTCTAACATATTTGCAATTTTGGCAGAAAATCCTGTTTTGATTTGAGTTAGTGGGTAACCAAAATGTTACGAGAGTTTACAATGGAAAACGTAATAACTCATTTTTTCCCGGTGACAAAAACATTATTTTGGAAATTCTTGCGAAAATCAAATAATTGTCGGGTTTTAATGAAACTTTCAGTACTCATTCAGAAATGAATGAAATTATTTTTGAAATTATTATTTTTCAAAAATCTTAGAAAAAAAAATTATTTTTTACATCTGTTTCCCCCCTTCTACGTAAATCCATGAAATTTTAATAATTTTTACTTTGTTTCGGTAAATGGTTTTATTAGTTAAACGTAGGACTCATTGGGGAATATAAATCATCTATTTTTTTTTTTTAATTTGGCTTCTGTTTCCGAAAATCTGCTCCGAATAGTAAAATAAAAAATGCAATACAAATTTGATATTATTTAATTTGTTAAACTTTTAATGGATTTGTAGTGGGCGAAGCGTCCATTACTAACTTAAATTTACGAGTCGACTCGACGTAACCTTAGTCATGATTTAAAGCATGAAATAAGAAAGAACGAAAAGGCGAAAGTAACAAGAAAAACAATATATTAACAAAGGTTACATAGGGTTGACAGCATGCATAAAATTAAGGAAAGAGAAGTTCTTTCCCTGGTGAGAAATAAAAAATTGCGCCCCTAATTGCTACCCGCAATTAGTGCGCGTGTGTTTTTGTGAGTTAGGGAAACATGTCTGCTCTTGTCCGGGACAAAATCCTAACTGGCGTACCACGTGACGTTCCCCGCTTTTATTGGCATCATTTACGCGGGAAAACTAAGTTATCACGTGAACGCTGAATCACCATGTATGTGTGTGTGGGTGTGAATGTATCAAGCCCCACAATTACCCCCCCCTTTAGATTGAAACAAATATTAAAAATACTTTTTTTCAATATGTCCGTGAATATGTTGGTTTGATTACGTTGATGGTAGTAGTAGTAGTAGTAGTAGTAATGCCAAAAATGACAGAAAAGGCTGGTTGCTGAAAAAAAAGGTGGGTGGCACGGACGTGGCTCATAGGTGTGGAGGAAGGTTGCTGGAACGTATGACTGTTTAGACTGATGGTCCGCCATATTGGATCCTCGAAAAGCAGATGGTGAAATGGAAGAGCGAGAAAATTTTTTACGTTGAGCAGTGTACATGTAGAGAAAAGTCGTTCTCACTTTTGAGTTGAAGTTTGTATAGCGTCGTTAATTGCGAGTGAATTTTGTGAAAGTGAATTTTTTTTTTTGTTGTTCTCTCGTAGGCTGAAGAGAAAAAGAGTCTGAAATGTAGCAGGATTTGCGACGATGTAACCCTGGAAAAATATTCTCGGTGGTTGATATGGCTGTTAAAAATCTAATTTATTCCAATGCTCCACGTTGAGTTGCTTGCATTTGTAAGAGTTTCCGTGTTTGGCTGTGTGTGTGGATTTATGTTGGCGTTAGAAGAATTAACAGTTGGGAATAAACTTTGATTTGCAAAGTGGTCGATTGAAGCTTGTGTTGATACCGAGTGTCAACGCGTGTTTGAGAGAACTAAAGAGATATCTGGGTTTAATGTCGAATTGTTTTTGGATGTCCCCGTTATCCATTATAGGTAATTCGAATTTTTTTTTTCGATCTCTTAGTAGTTCTGGTTGAGTGTGGAAAGGCGTCAGTAAGTTGACGTTGCGTTGAATGATAAAAAACGTCTTTAAATAGTCCGGGAGAAATGACAGTTGTGCTGTCTAGTGTGCCATTGTTAAACTGTGCAGTGTTCTATGTGTGGTCGCCATATTATGTAGAGTCCTGTGGAAAAAGTTGGGAGCTAACGACGTTGAATAGTAGTTCTTGTTGATAGACGAAGAAGAAATGCTGAGTCCCATTTCCAACGATGCTGGACTGAATTACGTCGAATCGACATCACGTCGGCGGTCACCATTGTAGTGGACGAAGCGTCCATGACTAATTTAAGTTTCCGAGTCGACTCGACGTAACATGGGGTCATGAAATAAAACAGACAATAAGAAAGAACGAAAAGGCGAAAGTAACCAGAAAAACAATATATTAACAAAGGTTACATAGGGTTGACAGCATGCATAAGAAAGTGAAATTAAGGAAAGAGAAGTTCTTTCCCTGGTGAGAAATAAAAAATTGCGCCCCTAATTGCTACCCGCAATTAGTGCGCGTGTGTTTTTGTGAGTTAGGGAAACATGTCTGCTCTTGTCCGGGACAAAATCCTAACTGGCGTACCACGTGACGTTCCCCGCTTTTATTGGCATCATTTACGCGAGAAAAAACTAAGTTATCACGTGAACGCTGAATCACCATGTATATGTGTGTGGGTGTGAATGTATCAAGCCCCACAGATTTAATAAAAATATATATGAAGGACATTAAAATCTGAAAAGATTTTTTCGATCAATAATGAAGTTTTAAAAAAATAGTTTTCATTTTTTTATCATAATTTATAGAGTTTCAAAAATGTTTTTAAAATACTTCAAATATTTTTAAGTTAATTATTAATGATTATATTGCCTATCGAAAATTGAAAAGTTTAATACAAATTGTTTGACCTTCATACTTTTAAAATAATTAAATTTTTTGCGTGTGTGTATTTGAAGTTTTTTTGTGTGGCAATTTCTATGTGCAAACTAAAAGGTCAGAGTTTCCTTTCCTTACCCGAAAAAATTTATAAAATTTTGTCAATTCTGATCCCCATACACTTATCTTATCTCTAATCTGACAATCTATCAGCCCGTTTCATAGACGACGGACAGGTCAAAAAGTTCAACTCTGTGATTAAGAAATAGTTTTATTGTAAATTTCACGCTAGAAATAAGTAATACTTGTATAAATCAAATTAATTTAACTAAAATTTGCCAATTTTCTAAAAATAATGTGTCACATATGTATATTTTATTTTTGCAAGATTTTTAAAACCGAGAATTAACTTTTGTTTACAAATGGCCGAAAAATTGAAAGATTAAAAAAAAATTGAAAAATTTTAGATTCCAATCAATATAATTTCTGTTCGAAGTATTTTTATTGTAAATAATAGATTTAACAATTTAGCATTCAATTAAAATGAAAATGAAAGTTTTCAGATAACTTTTTATTTAAAAAAATTCAATTTAAAATTTAGATGTCGAAAATGAGTGAAGGTACCAATTTTATTACGATCACTGGGGTATATCATTCTCATTCACATTCCTTGTGCGAAGCCTCCTCTTTTGGTAGTCATGAGTTATCTTCTTCAAACCGGACTCTCTAAGTTACTTGTTCACCACCGCTGTAGCCTTAGTAAATGAGTTTAAGTAAATGGATGGGGGAACAAGGTTTAGGAGAGAGAACAAAAAGACAAAATTTATTAAGAGCTACAAAGGACAGGAAATTGTGGAGAGCCATAATTATGAACGTTTTCAAGGAACACGGCACATACAAGAACTAGCGTCTTCTGCTTCAATTCTGAATTGTGAAAGCAACCAAATGAGGGATAGCCTCCGTCAGTTTATCCTCCTCTAGATACACTACTGTTGTTTTTACATCCCAAATGAGTTATGCAACTCGTGACGTGATATGGACGGATAACTTTTAGAATTAATAATTGTTTAAACTGTTTTTGACATCACTCATATTAAAACTATATCCAACTGACATTTTTGTAGGATTTTCAGTATTTTCGTTTCTGTGTCTGCTATCAAAACTGAGTCTAATGTTGTCTGCTATCAACACTGAGTCTGCTATCAACACTGTGTCTGCTATCAATACTGAGTCTAATGTTGTCTGCTATCAACACTGTGTCTGCTATCAACACTGTGTCAGCTATCAACACTGACTCTAATGTTGTCTGCTATCAACAATGTGTCTGCTATCAACACTGTGTCTAATGTTGTCTGCTATCAACACTGAGTCTAATGTTGTCTGCTATCAACACTGAGTCTAATGTTGTCTGCTATCAACACTGTGTCTGCTATCAACACTGTGTCTGCTATCAACACTGAGTCTAATATTGTCTGCTATCAACACTGTGTCTGCTATCAACACTGAGTCTAATGTTGTCTGCTATCAACACTGAGTCTAATGTTGTCTGCTATCAACACTGAGTCTAATGTTGTCTGCTATCAACACTGTGTCTGCTATCAACACTGTGTCTGCTATCAACACTGAGTCTAATATTGTCTGCTATCAACACTGTGTCTGCTATCAACACTGAGTCTAATGTTGTCTGCTATCAACACTGAGTCTAATGTTGTCTGCTATCAACACTGAGTCTAATGTTGTCTGCTATCAACACTGAGTCTGCTATCAACACTGTGTCTGCTATCAACACTGAGTCTAATGTTGTCTGCTATCAACACTGAGTCTAATGTTGTCAGCTATCAGCACTGAGTCTAATGTTGTCTGCTATCAACAATGTGTCTGCTATCAACACTGTGTCTAATGTTGTCTGCTATCAACAATGAGTCTAATGTTGTCTGCTATCAACACTGTGTCTGCTATCAACACTGTGTCTGCTATCAACACTGAGTCTAATATTGTCTGCTATCAACACTGTGTCTGCTATCAACACTGAGTCTAATGTTGTCTGCTATCAACACTGAGTCTAATGTTGTCAGCTATCAACACTGAGTCTAATGTTGTCTGCTATCAACAATGTGTCTGCTATCAACACTGTGTCTAATGTTGTCTGCTATCAACACTGTGTCTAATGTTGTCTGCTATCAACACTGAGTCTAATGTTGTCTGCTATCAACACTGTGTCTGCTATCAACACTGTGTCTGCTATCAACACTGAGTCTAATATTGTCTGCTATCAACACTGTGTCTGCTATCAACACTGAGTCTAATGTTGTCTGCTATCAACACTGTGTCTGCTATCAACACTGTGTCAGCTATCAACACTGAGTCTAATGTTGTCTGCTATCAACAATGTGTCTGCTATCAACACTGAGTCTAATGTTGTCTGCTATCAACACTGAGTCTAATGTTGTCTGCTATCAACACTGAGTCTAATGTTGTCTGCTATCAACACTGTGTCTGCTATCAACACTGTGTCTGCTATCAACACTGAGTCTAATATTGTCTGCTATCAACACTGTGTCTGCTATCAACACTGAGTCTAATGTTGTCTGCTATCAACACTGAGTCTGCTATCAACACTGTGTCTGCTATCAACACTGAGTCTAATGTTGTCTGCTATCAACACTGAGTCTAATGTTGTCAGCTATCAACACTGAGTCTAATGTTGTCTGCTATCAACAATGTGTCTGCTATCAACACTGAGTCTAATGTTGTCTGCTATCAACACTGTGTCTGCTATCAACACTGTGTCTGCTATCAACACTGAGTCTAATATTGTCTGCTATCAACACTGTGTCTGCTATCAACACTGAGTCTAATGTTGTCTGCTATCAACACTGAGTCTAATGTTGTCTGCTATCAACACTGAGTCTAATGTTGTCTGCTATCAACACTGAGTCTAATGTTGTCTGCTATCAACACTGAGTCTAATGTTGTGTGCTATCAACACTGTGTCTGCTATCAACACTGAGTCTAATGTTGTCTGCTATCAACACTGAGTCTAATGTTGTCAGCTATCAACACTGAGTCTAATGTTGTCTGCTATCAACAATGTGTCTGCTATCAACACTGTGTCTAATGTTGTCTGCTATCAACACTGAGTCTAATGTTGTCTGCTATCAACACTGAGTCTAATGTTGTCTGCTATCAACACTGAGTCTAATGTTGTCTGCTATCAACACTGTGTCTAATGTTGTCTGCTATCAACACTTTGTGGCCGTTAATAAGTAAGAATTGTAATAATTCTACTTCTCTCAGAATCGCCTTACAATTGAGTTTTGAATGAAAACATGTCTTCAGTTGGTTTTTCATATTGAATTCTACAACTATTTTTATGCTTATAAATTACATTTCCTTTAAGCATATATTTTCGATCATGGCTTTTGCAGATTACGGTGAAATACTATGAATTTTTGGTTATTTTTGGTCTCTTGTTGTCTTCTCCACGGTTTTAGAATTTTTTTCTAGATTCCCAAAGTGGAGCGCACGCACTTAAAGGGGCAGTTACGTTTTTAAGGGAGGAAATTCGTGTATTATTTTCTAGTGAGTCTGTTCGTATGTGTGTGTCAGTTCATACATACGATACATATCAGTCAATTAATTGCCATACGAGATACACGCCTGGGCGATCATATCTCGAAAGTGACATGACTGATTGGGTAGAATATTTTCCCACAGCAGGTTACCGCTTACTTTCTGCGGTAGACAAGTTGCTAACCAAGTCTATAGAACCCAATCTGTCATACTCATTAACCCATAACTGGAGGGAGAAGAGCCGGATTAATACCTTTCCCAATGGTATTTCCGTGTAAATGAATGCAAGAAATTCAACTGGAATTTGAACTCGGCTCTCCAATTTCTCGTTCCGACTGCAACACATCAAGCATATACACTATGCAAACATAAAAGCATTTGTGTGCATGTACATGCGTAATTACGTATGTACTTTATATATGTTTTTTTTTAATCATATCACACCGAGCAAGGCAGTAACGCCACTGATGTGCAGGGGCTACGTAAGAGTGAAAAGATTGGGAAAGAGAAAGCCGGAAACCACATCCTAAACAGGAAACAAGAGCCTCTTCACCTGTTCAATAGGCATGGGCCTGTGGTATTCATATACAAATCACGATCTTATAAATAGCATTTGATACAGCTGGAGGCTTAACTAATCCTGATCTTTCGGTGAGGATTGGTATTCATTAAATACTTGCTCAAGTTATTAGATATCTTTCCCCACGGGCAGTACCACTCTCTCTCTCGGGGAATGAGGTTATTGTCCGGTGCCTGAGGTATCACCACAAGGACAAGGGCAGACGGGGTTTGGGAATTTTTACGCAGTGTGGCGATAGACTTACGTTAAACCTGGACCTTGTCTTCAATCCGAAATATTAGTGAATACTTCTAATTACAGTTTACGACAATATCAATATCAATATATATATATATATATATATATATATATATATATATATATATATATTGTCATCCGCAGACAGATCTGTTTCAGTATGGTTAGACTCCGATTGCTACATAACCCAGGCTCGATACCCGACCGAATTGGCATCAGTCGGCGACTCTACCCCTGGGCCACGGGGCATTTGGTGGAAGAAGGCAGTCTTTTTAGCACATATCATATTACGCGCCCAATAGCTAGAGATTTTACTGAATGAGCGATGCGTACACGCTAGAGTGGCTACTGTTTTTCAAAGTCTACCTTTCTTCTAGAGTGCTCAATCAGGGTGTGAGAGCGTACGGAAATTAACGAATTTTAACGAAACTTGGTTATAAACAAACGACAATTTGAAATGAATTGTTTGAACATTATTTTTCATCGATACTCGTATTGAAGTAGATATTCTGTTTTTTTTTTATTTTTAATTAAACAGTATTATATATTTATATCTACTGGCCTGATTATTTTCGTGGTCGAGCGGTCTAAGACATTGCCAGATCAAATGGTAGCTTCCCCTATGTAGATAGGGGTAGCAGGTTCGAATCCTGCCGAATGACACACATTTTCGTAATAAAGATTTATCGTAAATAATCAGGCCAGTAGCTATAAATATATAATACTGTTTAATTAAAATAGAATATCTACTTAAGTACGAGTATCTATAAAAAATAATGTTCAAACAATTCAGTTTTTTTATATTTATTTTTATATATATATATATATATATATATATATATATATATATATATATGTGTGTGTGTGTGTGTGTGTGTGTGTGTTTATATTGATAACACAATATTTTCTTAAATATTGTAAAATTCTAAAATTAAATGATAATAATATGGGATATATGCAGTCTCAAGTTTTTCAGGAAAGTTAAGTTAATGGACATTTAGGCTTCTTCCACGTGAATAGAAATTACCTTTTGGATAATAAGAATCATATTTCATGGGGATAACGTCAGGTCTTTAGAAGTAATTAAGAGACTAGGCATGCACCCCCCACCACCACCACCACTCAAAGTTGACAACACTGAGACTAAAAGCGATCAAAATCTAAAGAAGCCAATCTCCTCTACTATTTAATCCTTAGTTGAGGAGCTAGGTGGATGCATACTTTTCCCATTGTTGATATCTGCATGGCAATATTAATAATAACGTTATTAATACTAGTATTTTACTTTTAAATGCTATATCTCTTCAGAACGTAGGCAGTCATGGTTATTCCTCAAATCCTTTTCTTTATTATTTGTCAATTGCCATGCACTTGGCAAAGATAATCGGGTAGTTTCTCTTGATTCTTTAAGATTTAGAATTTCCCTTCTCTTAGTGTGATTGGCACTCAAGGGTAGATAGTTCAATCTACTCAACTATTTAACCCATAACTGATACGAAAAGAAATGGATTCATACTTTTTCATCGGACGAAGGTGAACGCAGCAGACTAGACCTGGATTTGAACTCAGCACTCTGATTCCATTTCTTGTCCCAATAACTATTACACTATCCTGTATACAACTTCTAAAAGACTATGGAAAAAGAAAAGGTTGGTAATCACTGTTCTAGACTAACGGCTACCAATGTCTAAAGAACATAATCTAGTACGCTATTTAACCCATATCTGAAGGGAGAAATGGATTCATACTTTAAAAGGTTTTTAGAGAGACATATCTGAATATGAAATACAGTCAACTGGAATCAAGAAGTCAAACAAAGGAAGTAGCTTTTGTTTTTTTAAAGATTTTAACTGTATCTTATGCAAAGTCATGAACTTAGATGTCCCTTGCATATAACGATAGTTTGAACTTGGATGTAAAATCATTCGGATTAAATATGTTTTTTACAATATGAATCAAAGTAAATAAAACTGCCGTTGTTTTGTTTCATTTGCTCAAATAATTTTTTTCTTTTTTTTTTTTAGAGATTTAATTTCTGTGAATTTTTTTTTCTTTTAATTTTCAAATTTCCAACTTGGTTGCGTGTAAACAATTCATGGAATTGTTTTGAAAAGACATCTGACTGCAACCTGACTTTTTTTAGCCAATCATTTCAAGCCGTCTGCTTCGCTGCTCACCTAATCGCAGAGTGGGGGGATGAATGCATTCAAGTGTGCTCCGCATCCTGTATTGTTTTTAGGAAAAAGGATGCGTGTGTTTGCGGTTTTTTAAGAGAGCAAATAGTGAAAATTGTATAGTCATAAATTTTTTGGTGCATTATACTCGTGTATAAGCCTACTTTACTTATAATGCAACCCCTGACGTTTTTGGTAAAAAACTTGATTTCTTCATGCAGCTCGTGTACAATGCGAGCCCAGCTTTTGAGCAATACTAGCCGGCCTACCGTAGTCAAATACTGCAGCACAGGGCACCATCCTGGATAAATTATATAGCAAATAAATGATCTCCATTCTTTTTGGACAAAGCTGCCTCAAAATGGTGAGAAAAGTAACTTACCGTAAAATATCTGATAAAAAGATGCCTCACTCCTTTACCCTGACTCTGACTTCTACGTAGATTAAGTTTCTTCACTTTTGTCGCTTCATGAAGAGCAAAATCTCATCCGAAATATATGCCAATTAAAATCAACAAATACCTTAAATAAATGAAGAATTAATGATTTTTTTTGTTTTTTGGTACGAGAAACAAAATGGTGAGAAACATCACTTACCGTAAAATATTTGATACAAAGATTGAAATTTACTTTGTTTTCGTCCATTCTTCACTACGGTTGCTCCTTTACCCTGACCCTGACTTCTACGTAGATTAAGTTTCTTCTCTTTTGTCGCTTCATGAAGAGCAAAATCTCATCCAAAGTGTCAGTCTGTTAAGTGCCATACGTGACACACGCTTGAGCGATAATGTCTCGAATGAGACATGACTGACTGGACAGAAAATTATTCCGCAGTAGGTTGCCATTACTTTTTACGGTAGACTGGTAGCCAACCAAGGCTATAAAACTCAATCCGCCCTGTTATGTAACCTATAACTGGAGGAAAAAGATAGATTAATACCTTTCCCAAGGGTATTTGCACGTAAGGGAATGCAACGTATTCAACTGGAATTCGAACCCAGGTCCCCGATTTGCCGTTTCGAGCCGATATCCACTACACCACAACGCACATTCGATGCCTTTTTTGTAGAACGATTTGTCTTCGGCCTTAAAATACACCTCAGTTTCCGATATCACTTCTTCACTGGAGATCAAATCTCTTTTCCTGGATCATTCTTTTGAGGTCTGCAAACAACCAGTAATAGCTGGGGGATAGATATGGAGAATAGATGAGATGGAAAAGCAATTTGAAGGGCAACTCATGTAGTTTTGCCATCGTTGCGATCGACTATTGACACGGTGCGTTTTCTTGGTGAAAAATCACTTTTCTTTTCTTTATTTGTGGCGATCTCTTCCTTCAATTGCACCAATAATGCTATATAATATTAATTGACGGTCCTTCCTTTCTCAAGGTATTTGATGAACAAAATACCTTACGCATTCCAAAATACGGAGGCCAAAACCTTGCCTGATGATACTTTCGTCTTTAGTCGCTTTGGACGGCTTTTACTTGCTGCTGTCCATTCAGCTGACAACCGATTAGACTCCCGAGTGAAGTGGTGGATTCATGTTTTATCCATTGACACATGTTTACACAAAAGATCCTTCCTGTTGCGTTGTGACAATTGCAAACAACGTTCTGAATCGTTGACACGTTGTTGTTTTTGATCGACTGTGAGCAAACACGGCGCCCACTTTGAGCACAGCTTTCTCATTGACAAATGTTCATGCAAAATGGTGAATAATCTGCCTTCAGATATGTTCAACTCGTCTGCTATTTCATGCAACTTCAATTTACGATCGGTCCAAATAAGTTAGCGGATTTTTTTTCTTTGGTGTTTTCCGGGACAACTGCCGAGTCTGGGCAACCTGTGCGTTCAGCATCATTTGTATCTGTACGAGCACGTTTAAAGTCAGTATACTACCTTTTAACTGTTGTTTCCAACACTTATCAAGTCATTGCTTTGCTTGAACAGTATTTTTCCCATCAGAAAGCAATGCTTTATCAACGCACAAATTCAAATTTTGCCATTGTTTAAAAAATTTGCAATAGTAGCTTCACTTCAGTCAGTCAGTCAGCTAAGTACCATACGTGATACACAATAGAGCGATCATGTCTCAAAACTGGAGGGAAGAGACGGATTAATACCTTTCCCAAGGGTATTTGCGCGCAAGTGAATGCAAGGAATTCAATTTTAATAACTGTAATTTGTAAACTAATAATCCGATTGGGCCCAAATTTTGTCACGTGTCATTTGTCGTCATAAAAATCACATGGATTTTATTAATGGCGTCATCCATCACGAGACTTATTGAGGGATGTGTTAATAATGATAAAAATGGCGGCGGATAAGAAATTATTATGATTTAAAGTTTTTTGTTTTTTTTTAATGGTGAGAATAACCGTTTCCATACAGGAAATATTAGGCATTTATTGTCTGCTAAAATGTATAAAATCTTTTTTCTATCTATTTTATAAAATTCTGCGACTTACGTTTTCGTTTGTCCGTCCTTCTGCCCATCACAACCTCTAAAATAGCCATACATTGACCGACCGAAACCAAATTTTGTGGCAGAAGTGCAAAAACGTAATGCGGGTAAAAAGTATGGCTGGTTTTACTCGGGTGCGTTGTGTAATATAAGAAATTTTCATGATTTTTTTTCAGAAAAAAATAAAAGTTTATTGTTTCCCCTAGTCATTGAAGACTTAATGGCTGAATTTTATATTTTGTTTTAGAACAAAATTTTGATATTTCAATATACTGAATTTATATTTGAAATAATTTTAATAATTTTTAAAGCGGAATTTTACACATAAATTTTACTAAGCTTATTAAGTTAAGACTGCGTTTAACTTTTTGTACTAAGAAATTTCTTTGAAATTGTAATAAGGAAAGGCAAAATTTTTTTTTTTTTATAAATTCGAATAAACTGTATTTGGTTTATTTTGTTTTGATAATCTACTTTAATCACGCAAGAGAAAAGTTATCCAGCCAGACGTTTAAAAGTTTCTTAAAAATCAATGTAGTAGAGTCTTGTAAAAACGAAATCAAATTTTGTTCTTTGCATTTAATTATTAATCAGTAATCTAGTAATGGCTGTCAGACAATTTCTGCGACCACGTCACCCCTTACATCTGGATACCTAACTCTTCAGATTGCAACCACCTTGATTATCGTGTGTAGAGCGAATTTGGGCGAGAGACCAATAAAACGCCTTGTAACACCGAAGCTATAAAAAATGATTTCTACCAAATCGAAGCTCTGTGCCAGACACAAGGACTTAGGAGAATTAGCAAAAAACATTAATAGACGCGAAATTATAAAACACAAGACATACACTGTGTAAAAATTTAAAAAGGAAACCCATTTATTTACAATTACAAAAAAAGGTACGAAGAAAATTTGTACAAAAATTTCTTTTTGTGCACCAATCAATGCAGGATAACAATTTATGATAAAAATCACCAACGAAAAATGGGAACAAAATACAGAAAAAGACTAGGATTTCTAAAAATAACGAAAAGAGAAAACAAGGCAATAAACCACTTTTGAGAAAAAAATTAAAGACCTACTTACAAATTCTATTAAGTGCGTCTCTTTGACACAGGAATTGTTTTTATTTTATTCTATTTTTATTTTTTTATTTTTTTATTTTTTTTCAAATAGTTCATTCTTGAGAAAATATCTCAGAAATCCTTTCTTTTCAGACTACTCAACCACAGGAGAATTTTAACCGGAACTTAAAATTTTCTTGAGAAAATATCTCAGAAATCCTTTCTTTTCAGACTACTCAACCACAGGAGAATTTTAACCGGAACTTAAAATTTCTCTCGCATCTCTGTGGCTGGCTGGTAACAGAGATTTCTCAATGTTCTCGTGATATCATTGCATTCGTTGATGTTAAGCAGACTTCTTACCCTGCTGTTTAAAAGATCTTCCTTGCTGTCAAAAGGTTTTCTCTTCTTTTCTTCAAACATGTAGGCTCACATCTGCTCCACTGTTCGGGATGTTATTAAAGTTTGAGACCACGTCTCTCATTGGTCAATATATACGAAAAAATAACTTCCATAAACTGGAAATGCATCCTTCAAAGGTTTTGGAATTTTCTGAATTATATATATTCCTAATAAATTTTAGACAGACCGTCTGGCTTACATAAAAATACACTTCTCTAAAAAAAACGCGCATAAGAAAACATTGAAGATTATACATTTAAACTAAGCTAAAATTCATAAAATAAAATTTATATGAAGCAAAGATTATGACAGCATTCACCAACCTAAACAAAGAGACCGTCCAGATGAGTTGCAGGAGATTCCGAAGTAGTCTGGAGTCCGTGGTTAAAGTCAATGTCGATTTTATTATTTATTTTCAGTATTTCAAGATATTTTTGTATAATTTTGGTAAATATATCTGTTAAAATTATATATGCATGCAGGTTTAATTAATAATTTTAAAACGCCTAACCTCATCATCAAAAACAACCATTCCCTCGCGAGATCTAAACTACAACGAACCAACATTATTTGCAAATTCACGTATCTTTTGAAGAACTGGATATTTTATCTTAATTTCATAAATAATTACATCGGCCATACCACTACGAAACTGACTCGAATACTCACGCTACATCTCTCGCAACAGAGCTCAATTCGATCTCATTTAAACACACACAGAAACTTACCAAACCCTATCCGGAACATACTTGCTGATAACACAAATATCATAACATCATCCACATGTAAAAAATACTAAGAATAATGTAGGTCTTATTAACAAAAACGATAAACCCAAAACACTCAACATCAACTGCGAACACTCTAACAACATGCTTACTGTGTTCGGTACGTAACAGACATCACTACTCGACATTATACAAAACATCTTACATTCTGTTACAAATAAAATAAGATTCATCCTCGAAAATGGCTAAAATATAACCGAACGCGTTTGGATAAACAAAACATTTGGACAATTTTTATATAATTTAAGTGAAGTCCTTAAAAGAAAAAAAATCATAAGATCACATGAAAAATTACATCTTATATATATATATATGTGTGTGTGTGTGTGTGTGTGTGTGTGTGTGTGTGTGTGTGTGTGTGTGCGTGTGTATATATATATATATATATATATATATTTTAATTCAGATACTTCAATCCAAGGGAAAAAAGCAGGAAGGTAAATTCCAAAAACCCGATCCTAATTAATATTAAAAATTTTATTTTAATATTAAAAAATGATACAGGAAGAGAGCTCCATGTAATAAAATATTACAGAGCAAATATATATTAAAAAAGGATTAATTCAAAGATGTTGAATGGCCATTTCGATATGAAGATCCCAATGGAGGATAACACATCACCTCAGCAACAGAAAAAGGGTTTCTGAAAGGATTTTTCTGTTGCTGAGTTGATGTGTTATCCCCCGTGGGGATCTTCATATCGAAATGGCCATTCAACATCTTTGAATTAAACCTTTTTTAATATATATATATATATATATATATATATATATATATATATGGCCCAGAGGTAGAATCGCCGACTGAGGCCACTTCGGTCGGGTTTCAATTCTGGGTTAAAAGCAATCGGAGTTTAACCGTACTGATGAGCTGTGATACAGCGAAACAAATCTGTCTGCGGATGACTATAGAGAGAGAGAGAGAGAGAGAGAGAGAGATAGGAAATGGACATAGATAGATAGATAGATAGATAGATAGATAGATAGATAGATAGATAGATAGATTTCATATCAGATTACACTGCATTAATTCCCATTCTAAATACTTTTCAAACTTATAAATGAAATTAAAATACTAAGTTCCAACTATCGCCCTATCAGTCTTCTACCGATAATCGGGAAAGTATTCGAGGCCATAATCAATGCTGAAATAGTTCATCATCTCACTGCCCACAAACTCTTCTCCGATAGGCAATATGGATTTCGCTAACAGCCGAAACGGAGTACATGCTAAAGGCCCTTGATGAGTCTGACGAGGCTCGCGAGGTTGCTCTGGACATCTCCAAGGCTTTCGACAGGGTTTGGCACTCTGGCCTCCTATGTAAACTAAGGGGTTACGGTATTACCGGTCGCCTTCTTGACCTAATCCAATCTTTCTTAAATAACCGCAAAATGAAGGTCGTTTTGAATGGGCGTGCCTCTTCGTCCTACAGCACGAATGCTGGTGTCCCACAGGGCTCTATCCTGGGCCCGACGCTCTTCCTTATTTTCATCAACGATCTCCCAGATGAGATCAAGTCCCAAGTAGGTATCTATGCAGATGACACTACAATATACTCCCGCACCAGTAAGAAACCTGTCGTGGCGGACAGACATAATCTCGCTGCTGACCTTGAACGGGATCTACACTCTGTGGTGAACTGGGGCAAGAAGTGGCTTGTCAACTTCAATGCGTCTAAGACCAAGCTGTTGTCTGTCAACCATTACAGGCAACCTCTCCTGCCTCCCATAAGCATGGGCCAAGCGATTCTCCCGGAGAGCAATACACTACGCCTCCTCGGACTTACCCTGTCCTCAGACCTCAAATGGAACCACTATATTGAATCCATAGCAAAATCTACTGCTAAGAAGGTTGGGTCACTATGCCGATCCAGGATGTTTTTTCCGCCTGAATTCATCCTGCATATATACAAGTCAACCATCCGTCCGTGCATGGAGTACTGCTGCCATTTATGGCCAGGCGCCCCTGCCGTTCTCCTCAGTGTTCTTGACAGGCTCCAAAGGAGAGTCTGTAATGTGATAGGTACTGATCTGGCGGCTCGACTGCAGCCACTTCCCCACCGTCGAAATGTGGCCTCCCTTTGCCTGTTCTATAAATACTTTCATGGCTTCTGCTCGGAAGAACTTAAGTCACTGGTGCCTCCTCAACAGGTGTTTACTCGTGCAACCAGACTGGCAACTGGGTCCCACCCATTCACAGTCAGGTTAGCCAAATTCTACTCCTGCAGCTTCCTCTCTCGCACTTCCCGCCTGTGGAACTCGCTCCCGTATTCTTGCTTTCCTGACGGCTACAACCTCCAGAAATTTAAATGTAAAGTCAATACTCATCTACTAACCACTGGCCTCTAGCTCTCTCCCCACCCCCGTATCGCCTTTCCTTTCTCTCCACCTATGTAACTGTCATCGCACCTGCTTTCTTAGCTTTCTATTGCTTCTTTCTAACTAGTTTGTACTCCTCACTCTTTTCTAATTAATCTTTTTACAGTTATGTAGCCCCCTGCACATCAGTGGTATTTCCGCCTTGCTCGGGGTGAGATGATTAAAAAAAAAAAAAAAGTATTAATAAAAATGAAAATAAATGGTGGTAATTAACTTTCTCTTTTTAATCCATGGGACGTAATAACGGTTTTCAGTATTTATTAGTTACTTCCCTTTGTTCACTCTTCTTCTTGTAAAAATCATATTAATTATTTTGGTTAAAACGTAGGTACCGCGATGTGGTATAACGGTTAGAAAGCTTGTCTTGCTATAACAGTTTCAACAGATTATTGTGTTCGATCCTCCCTGGGTATCCCTATACTTTCTTCTTTGTGCCACATCGAAGCTATGCTTTATAAATCACCATTTTGGGTAAAACATTCCGTTTGAATTGAAATGTGTAAATGCATAGCAAGGTTCATTCGATCAGCTACGAGTAAGTACTGAGTTCGATTCCCACTGGGTGCCATATGCTTACAACTTTGTGTCATATCTACTTTTAATTTTAAACTAGCCAATTTTTCTCGTTCCTTGTAAATATTTTTGTCGTTGTATCATCTTTGTGGATATTTTAAAAAGTAGTTGATCATTATCATCCTCTCTACCAACAAGTATTGATGGAACTTGTTAGAACCTTAAAATGTAGTATCATGGTGTTCGCATTAAGATTACAATTTAAATTAAATACGGTCAGTGAGTCAGTCAGTTAGTTAAAGGCCATACATAATACACGCTTGGGTGATCATGTCTACTGCAGTAGGTTGCTACTACTTTCTGTGGAAGACTGGTTGCTAAGCAAGGCTATAGAACCCAATCTGTCCTGCTGTTTAACCCATACCAGAAGGAGAAGCGACGGATCTGAGAGAGAGAGAGAGAGAGAGAGAGTGTGTGTGTGTGTGTAACAAATGCAAGTCGCTTGAACTTGGGTCCTGGGGAACGGCTCGAGGCCCTCTGAAGGAAGAGATAAAAAAATCAGAGAGAGAGAGAGAGAGAGAGAGAGAGAGAGAGAGAGTGTGTGTGTGTGTGTGTGTGTGTGTGTGTGTGTGTGTGTGTGTGTGTAACAAATGCAAGTCGCTTGAACGTGGGTCCTGGGGAACAGCTCGAGGCCCTCTGAAGGAAGAGACAAAAAAATCATGCGTACTTATACATTTTTGGAAAACAAAATCGGATCACTTTTAAATATATTTTTCTGTTCTTAGAGTGGTTAATATTATATATTATATTATTTATTTCAAATTGTTTTTCAACCGGAAGATCAAATATGTAATTGAGCTGATAACTTCATCTTCACTACAATCTTTCCCAAGGGCATTTGCGCGTAAGTGATTATAACAGGAATTCGAACTCGGTTCTCCAATATTTCGTTACGAGCCGATATCCACTGCACCACAACGCGCATCATACTGTCAGTCATACGTGATACACGCTTTGGGCGATCATGTCTCGAAAGAGACATGACTGACTGGATAGATTATCTCGCAGTAGGTTGTCATTACTTTCTGTGGTATAAAATACAAATTTTATATTAAGTTCATTGTGTACAATAATGGATCATATGCAATTTAGGTGAACAATTCAACTAAAAAAATTGAAAATAAAGACAACGTATCTAAATGCAAATTAAATACGTCATAATATATCATTCCAGCCTATCTACAATAATGGATCATAAGGAATAGTCGAAAAATTCAACTAAAAAATTAGAAAATAAATACAATTAATATAAATACAAATTAAATACATGTCATAAACGATTTCATTATAAATCAACAATTTTTGCAGATTTTTAAAAAAATCAACTTCAGAATTTTTTGTGTTAAAAAGTTGGAGAATTTTAAGATATTTATGGAAAAAATATAGTAGATTTTTTATGGTGATTTTTTGTAGACTTAGCATGAGCAAAACAAATTCAACGATTTTAAACAAACCGTCAAAATATGCAAAAATTTCTAAATCCTTTAATAGTCGACGCTAGATGTGCAGAGTGAACATAGTTGGAATGCCCGCCTAATGAAGGATGCTCTTAAACGCGGTCCTGCTAGGTGAGTCACAGGATTCTCCTGGGGTTGCACAGGTGAAAGATTCTTAGTTTTATTTGTAACGTATATAAATGCAGGAAGGAAAATGTTGTTAAGATATCGAGGGTCATAAAGCGTTGCCAAGGACATTCAATCAAGGATAACTGTTCAAGCGAAAGTGTCAGTCATGGCGTCCAGAACGGTAAAAGGACAGTAAAAAACAGCCTTTATCCAACCTGATTTTATTTTTTGACCATGTACCACATTTAGACACTTTTGTACAATCATAATGTGACTTCATGCTTGCGTTGAGTATTTGTATTCAAAATATATTAAATTTCACCTCCATGCACCATTAAAGTTTAGTAAATTGCCTGCACTGACTTCTAAGTCAACGATGTCTGTTGTTGATGAATATTATTTACATAGTTGTCTCCCTTGCTATTTCTGACGTACAGTCAGTCAGTTAAGTGCCATACGTGATACACGCTTGGGCGATCATGTCTCGAAAGAGACATGACTGACTGGGCAGAAGATTATCCCGCAGTAGGTTGCCATTGCTTTCTGCGGTAGACTGGTTGCCGACCAAGGCTATAGAACCCAATCTGTCCTGCTATTTAACCCATAACTGGAAGGAAGAGACGGATTAATACCTTTCCCAAGGGTATTTGCGCGTAAGTGAATACAATGGATTCAACTGGAATTCGAACTCGGCTCCCCGGCTTCTCGTTCCGAGCTGATATCCACTGTACCACAACGCACATCCTCTGACGTACAAATATCTCTAAAAAGTGATTATAGTTTAGATCAGCGTTTCTCAACCTTTTACCCTTGTGGGACTTTTGAAATAGTTTTCTTGTCTCGAGGAAATCCTGCAAAAAATGATTATCGATTTAATATCTATTTATTTTATATTTCTATCGTATTTCACGCGGTAAACATTATGAAAACAATTTTCGCAAAAATTCATTATTTATCGATTTTTTTCCTTCTTCAGACTAATAGTCCTTAAAATATATTATTTATAAATGTTTGTAAAAAAATGGTTGGTGTAGTTGTGGCGGATAAGAAATTAAGAATTAAAATCAACCTTCTTCTTCACTTTTACAAAAATTCACAACGATGTATGAAATCCTGGTTTTCCCAAACAGTAAAAAGGATTGACCATGTGCTTAAAGAAAGAGTCGAAACCAGATTTCGCAAGTAGGTGTTAAAATGATTTTTGTCCAATGGGAGTGACTTGCAAGACCAAAAAGGACTTCGCGAGTAAGTACGAAAAATCTAGATTACAATAAAAGGACTTCATCAGCGTCAGTCAGTCAGAGAGAGTCAGATGGAAGCATCGAGAAAGACAAAACTAAATGTAACTTCAACTTCAAATCGACTCGGAGATAAGGTCAGGTCGCACCTTGTTCTCTTTCTCCTTATTTCTCGTGTACTGATTAGTTCTACTTCTCCATCCAAAGACATTCCCACTGAATACATACATACATACATACATACGCATATACTCTTTTAACAATTACTACTATGAACATTTTCTACAAATCTTGATACTCATAACTTTATCATTGAACACGAACTCTACCCTTAACTTCTTAATAATGATTCTAATTGCACATTAACTTTTACAACTTGTGTTATACTTTCCTTTTAATAAACTTCTATTTTAACATGAAAAATGTATATTTTTATTCTTACACTATTCCACACTATTCCACACAATTGGAGTAGATAGACTAAACTATCGCCCGATTCACGCTCCACCCACGTCTATTGAACAGGTGAAGAGGCTCATCCCTTGTTTTCTGTTTAGGATGCGGTCTCCGGTTTTCTCTTTTCCAATCTTTTCACTCTTTTCTTTCTTTTTTTTTTTCAATTGGAGTAGATAGACTAAACTATCGCTCGGTTCACACTCCACCTACGTCTATTGAACAGGTGAAGAGGCTCATCCCTTGTTCCCTGTTCAGGATGTGGTTTCCGGCTTTCTCTTTTCCAATCTTTTTACTCTTACGTAGCCCCCTGCGCATCAGTGGCGTTATCGCCTTACTCGGGATGATATGATTAAAAAAAACAAAACAAAAAAAAACAAAACATTCCAACCTGCCGACAATCAACCTTCTGATGATAACCTGATATTTCTGATGATAATTCTGGATAAAAACTTGTTGGGAGTTCGGTTAAGTATGACACAATGCCGAACTAAATAAACATTAACCAGCTCCCTATAGCTACATAGTTTTATTGGATTTTTTATTTTACTTTTCAGAACAGATTCGGAGCAAAAATGAATGAATAAATAAATAGGTGATTTACATTTCCCAAGGAGTCCCGCGTTTAATTAACAAAACAATGATGGCTAACAGTCGTCAATTTCTAAAAAAAATTTAGGAATCTAATTAGAGGCGAGGGTAATGAACGTAAAAACATTTTTTACAAAGATTTTAAAAAAATAATGATTTCAATAATTATTTCATTCAATTGTGAATAAGTCCTGAAGGTTTCATTAACACCAGACTATTATTTGATTTTTGCAAGAATTTCTGTCCTCTGACAACTCACTGGCGGTGATTCGACGGTCTTTGCAAAAAGCTGCAAGCACATCTATGATGTTTTCATCAGGTTTGCTGGTCGGTCATCTTTGAAACGTTTTAACCACTGGTTAAATACTCGTGTTGTGTCCGTCTCAAAAACTCATATCCAAACCCTTTCTGCAACTATAGGTAGATCTCTATGCAGATATCACCAAATATTTTGCACAATTTTATGCTGATTCTCTGCTCATTTTTTACTGGTACGGACAAAGATGTAATATCTGTGGTATGGTGAGACGACCACACTCTACACAGTTTCCTACAACATACCGCTATAAACAAGGGAATCCATAACGTCATATAATATTATGCATTCGCAATAGTGTTCAGGGTCAGTCCTTGCCAAGCGGCATCACTCTACGTCAGTCAGTCAGTTAAGTGCCATGCGCGATACACGCTTTAGGCGATCATGTCTCGAAAGAGACATGACTGACTGGGCAGAAGATTATCCCGCAGTAGGTTGCCATTGCTTTCTGCGGTAGACTGGTTGCCGACCAAGGCTATAGAACCCAATCTGTCCTATTATTTAACCCATAACTGGAGGGAAAGAGGCGGATTAATACCTTTCCCAAGTGTATCTGCGCGTAAGTGAATGCAAGGAATTCAACTGGAATTCGAAGTCGGTTCCCCGATTTCTCGTTCCGAGCCGATATCCACTGTGCCACAACGCACATCCTTCACTCTACGTATTTTAGCTAAATGTTGCATTGTTGAAATGGTATTTGGGCCTGCCTGCTTCCCTGTGGATGACGGCCTCATCTTAACTGTTTGTGTTTCTGTGGACAATTGTCCTCTTCTGTTGTTGGATCCCCGTATTTATGGCAAAAAATATCTTTCAGAAATTTGGTTAGCAGTTGAATTGTATATACACATAACACGATCAGAGAAAGAGTTTGGTTGATTTCCTTCTCAAGTCACATAGCACCTAGGTCAGCCGAATTCTTGACCACAAAAGACAATGAATGCAGAATGGATAGTATAAAGTAGTTGTTGGCAAACTGCGGTCACACGTGACTCGTTTGGTTTTCTAAATAACTCGCATAATTTAATGGGGAAAATAACATTTCTTAAAAGTTGGTTTGATTTGTTTAATTCTCACATGTTTACTCTCTCATAACTATATATATAAACTACGATTAAATGGAATGTTTCTTGAATTTTTAAACTTTCGTTGAAGATAACGTTGTCAGTATTTTAAATCATTGGTGATTTTCACTAAGGAAGATCAGACGTGTAAATATCCTTTGCTTTAAAAACAGAAAACGTTTCTAATAAGGGATTATCAGAGAAAATACAAAGGATCTGTGGTTCATATAACATCAGGACAACCTTGAAAAGTGGTTCTACATTTCGCAGATACATCTCTCGAGTAAGACCTGCAATAGAGATGAACATGACTAAGAACTGTGTATACGGCGTTTCATGCAGCTTCGGAAAGAAATATAAAGGAGAAACGGACCGAGCCTTTTAATGTAAGGCTGCGAGAACATCCATCGCAAGGCCGTAACACGAGGGGCAAATAGAAAAATCAGGCATAGCTGACCACATATGGAGGGAGAAAGGAGATCACCGTCCTCTGTTGTATGAAGTGGAAATAAAGAGAACATTACTAGAAATTGAAATTACGAAAGCTTAAGCAATATGCCACAAAAATTTCCTAAGCATAGAAATGAATACAACATGAGTGCTAGAGAAAATTATTCGCTTCGAGATTGCAGTATGAACTCTGGTAAAAAAATATTTACTGAGACATTAAATTTATAAGTCCCAAAAATGCACTAACGTAGCATACATGGCCCAGTGTTAGATGAAGTGACTTGTTCCAAAGAGTTGTGAATTGAACAATACCTGCCGACGGCAGAGGTTAACAAATAACTTAGAGAGGTGAATTAAATAACTAAGACATCCAGAACGAGAACCCCAGTGATTGAAATAAAGGTTTCAATTGGAAATTCCCGAAGAAGGCCGGAGCCTACAACGGCCGGAACAACAGCTCGAACAATGTAAATAATGTAAATACTAACTCATCTCAGAAGTATAGACAAATATTTTTGTGCGTTTATAAACTTTAAACCCTAAGGACATGAGTTCAAACCAAGACTATTCCAGGTGCTAATTCAGTTTAGTGTAACTGTTTGTAACTGTTATAAGAAAAATATAGTTTTTATAATCATTTCACTCCAAGCAAGGCAGAAATGCCACTGATGGGCAGGGGGCGACAGTGAGAGAATAAAAAAGGTACAGAGGATGTCGAAGAAATGATAAGAGATGGATGAGAATCAAGTAGATAAAAGATGGAAATTGACGTTGCATTTAAACTTTTGGAGTGGTAGATATCAAGAAGCGAGCAAATAGGAGTAAGTTCCACAAACAGGAAGTGAGAGAAAAAAAAGAAACTATTAGATTAGAAGAGGAGGTTACATTTAACGATTTCGACGGTAAAAGAGTGGGACCTAAATGCCAATCTAGTAGCATGCGTAAATAAGACGTGGTCGGAGTACCAGGAAAAAATGCTCGACGGATCAGTTGCCATGAAAATACTTGTATGAAAGACAAAGTGAAGCCACATCCCGTTGGTGAGAAAGTGACTGAAGGCGAGCTGCCAAGTAAGGAGCGACTGCATTGCAGATCTTTGGATTTTGTCGAGAACCACAAGATTAATGGCAGGAGCAGCCGACCAGATATGGCAACAATATTCAATGCACGGAGTCAGTTAAGTGCCATACGTGATACACGCTTGGGCGATCATGTCTCGAAAGATTATCCCGCAATAGGTTACCATTGCTTTCTGAGGTAGACTGATTGCCTACCAAGGCTATAGAACCCAATCTGTCCTGTTATTTAACCCATAACTGGAAGGAATAGACGGATTAATACCTTTCCCAAGGGTATTTGCGCGTAAGTGAATGGAATGAATTCAGCTGGAATTCGAACTCGGCTCCCCGATTTCTCGTTCCCAGCCGATATCCAATGCACCACAACGCACATACGAAAAGTTTGTAGGATGTTTTAATTGCTTTCAAAGAACTGATTGATAGAAACATATGAATATCAAAACTTCTATATCGGCCACAGGAAACGATGAACCA